>CP136062.1:125037528-125544896 GCA_032622095.1 Siphonodentalium dalli
AAATCTATCACATTGAAAAAGTTCTCCATTGGGAAAATTTAATTTGAGTTCCAGAAACTTATCTATATTTAAAGCCACATGGCAGTTTGGACTCTAGAATTCACCAAATAATATTCGCTTTTGAAATTTTACCAGTATCGAAATAGGTTGATAAATACTTGAACTACCTTTCTACGAGCATTATATGTCCCTGAAAGACCCACTAATGTCATCAAAAATACAACTTTGAACACCTGTTGAGTGGGGTCCCAACAAAAGAACAGCCATCTGTATTTATCGGAATGTCCTGAAAAGGTATATTGTGATATCTTAACACAAAATTGTTTTATAACTTCATGCACTGCTTCACTGAAATAAAACGTTCTAAGATTTCTCCAAAAAAATAAGAAACAAAACACATATTTTCAGCACACTATTGAAAAATGGAAAATCTGATCGGAAATCTTCCGCATAGGTACATTTACATGTATGTTTTGAAATACCTCTTAACAAATTATGTCTAAATAATTTTGGGGTTTGAACGAGTCCATGTCTGTTTAAAATATACCATTACAAATCTTACTTGCAATGTATTTCATACACAAATTATCTTTTTCAGCCAGTATGATTGTACAATGAAATTAAAAATCATACGGTTTATAATACAATGTGTACTTATTGTGCTCTATGAATCAGGAATTATATATTAGAAATAGTGCCATGTTGTGGTTTCTGCAAATTCCACATTTTCCATTTATGCAGAAAAATGAATTTATGAGATCTTCTCCTGCAATAAATCACAACCCATTGTTGGAATTAATGTTTGGTGGAGACGGGTACTGTATCGGTACATAAAGCAGTTACATGTATATGTATTTTGTATTCATACATGAATACACTATAGTAGATAGGTATGATTAAATCAGAATTTCATCATATTCTTAGTTCCATTTTCCCACGAACCCGGATTGCTGGACATATGTAAATTTACTTGAAATCGGATTCCCGATTCTTTTTAACACTTTTGGTTTCTAACCGATAACTCCCATTTGGAATATTTGATCTGAACCAAAGTTGTTATGTGTATTTACCAGCTAAAAATACAGGCCAATGTTGAATATGGGTTATGCCCAATTATTTTTACATGGGTTGACCAATTTCATAACATTTGACCAATGTCATAACATTTTGGTTTATGACTGATAACTCCAGTTTGGATCATTTGATCTGAACCAAAGTTGGTATGTGTGTTTATCAGCTAAAATAACAGACCAAGTTCGAATATGCATTCCGTCAAATTATTTTTACATAAGTCTGTGTCCGTCTGTCTCAGATGGTTTCCGGATTTAGTTTTAGTCATCTGATTGTTTTCAAATTTTGTTATGTGGATTACCCATAGACCCCGACGCCACGACAAATAGTTTTCACGGCTGGCTCAACCGATTTCGTGGCTGGTTAGCTAGCTAAGCCGGCTCAGTCACGACGTTCGTGGCTGACGAAATATGGCGGCTCAGCCGGCTGAGATGTTATCATTCAGCGTATTTTCGTTTCCGAAATGTTCCTAATCCCCGGTTATAGACGCCGTTTGTTTTAGCGTTTGTGATGAACCCGTAGAATTCCAGACCACACGTAATCTTTTGATGTTGGGCTTTTCCATTATGGCGAATATACACAAAGGACTGGCATGGATATACTATGTAGTTTCCCATCTAATCGGTATAAGTTACATTGGGACTTCTGTCAACTTCAGACTGCTATCATCATTGGCATCTTGCGATATATGCATGCATCATTGAATGATGAACCCGATAGTAATGATATATAATATTTCAAACTATTTTCTATTCTTATGTGCATGTATATGTTGACAAATGCCAGCGATGTCTGAGACTGGGTGTTGTCGATATAAACAATTTATATTTTAACACTTTCAATATCGAATGGATGCGCCCATTCAGTTATATGAAAGCATGCATTGGGATAGTCTATTCCACATTAAGGGGCCCGGTGTTCTGATAATATAACAACCATGCTGTGTCCATGCGAGTATGCCAATATTAGGCAATGCGGTTTAGTTCTTTGCGATTCACAGTACAGTTGTGCTTGACATATAAGCCCATGCACACGGCTCAGCCATTTTACAATTCCGGCGGCGGAGATTTTTAAATGTGGCTGGCGTTAGAGATAATATGGCTGGCGGCGGCTTGTGGCCAATATGGTTGGTGGCGGCGGTGTGCGATGGCGGCTTCGGGCTCTAATTACCCACATTAAAGTTCAGATCAAGTTCAAATTTGGTTATGGTCAACCCATTTTTCAGGAGTTATGGTTAGTTTATACAACAATGTTGGAACACAGAGCAATTCTTTTCTGAATGCTCATCTATTTTGCGAATAATGCAAAGTTATTGTTCTAAGTAAAGAAAGTATACTAGTAGTTGTTGCTCCGCTCTGGAAAATCAGACAGATTAAGCACATGCGACAACTGTGTTTTAAGTCAGATAGTTACCTTGTGAGAATGCCGGCTGATACGGACCCTGGCTCTTACGGACCCTGGCTCATACGGACCCTGGCTTTTACGGACCACCGGCTGATACGGACCCTGGCTTATACGGACCCTCGGCTTATACGGACCCTGGCTCATACGGACCTCAATTAAAATATACAATTTTAGTTTTTATGTTTATTTAAATAAAATCAAAATACTGACAACATACATACTGAGATAACAAAAAATATGATAACAAAAATGGAACAACGTTACATCAGACGAACATTATCTAAATTGGGACGTACAGCTTGGCGGCTTCTTTCAGTAGTTTGCTGGCAGTTATCCTCATCGACGAGTAGTAGCTGTTGTGCTCTCAAGTAGAACATTCAGGTTCAATGCAGTCATTGTGGAATTATGCCAGTCAAAAATAAATCAGTTGAATATATACCAGTTGTGTTTTTACTAGCATGTTTTCATAACAAATCAAACTCAGTGGATTAATACTGATCACCAGTCACTGACCATTCATCATCGCGTGTCTGTTTATAAAACAATATGAGGGATCACACACGAGTGTGTATACAAGGGACAATAAATCAGTTGAAACAAGTTGTGTTTTTACTAACATGTTTTCGTAACAAATCAAACTCAGTGGATTCATCCTGATCACCATTCACTGACCATTCATCATCGCGTGTCTGTTTATAAAACAATATGAGGGATCACACACGAGTGTGTATACAAGGGACAATAAATCAGTTGAAACAAGTTGTGTTTTTACTAACATGTTTTCGTAACAAATCAAACTCAGTGGATTCATCCTGATCACCATTCACTGACCATTTATCACCGCGTGTCTGTTTATACAACGACATAAAGGGGTCACACGCGCGTGTTTACACAACGATGAAGAGATTAATTAACGCGATTCAATAAATGCTTTTTCAAGCCAGAACATCACCGAAATTCTCAATTAATACAGATATATGTGTGAAAATACAATCATACTTATATATTAAATTCATAAATATAAGTTGGGAAAAAATCGGTTAAATTCATAAATATAAGTTTGAAAATCACCAAAAAAATCACCAAAATTCTCAATTAATACAGATATGTGTAAAATGACAATCATAATTATATATTAAATTCATAAATATAAGTTTGAAAATCACTGAAAAAATCAGCTATATTCATAAATATAAGTTTGAAAATCACCAAAAAAATCACCGAAATTCTCAATTAATACAGATATATGTGTGAAAAGACAATCATAATTATATATTAAATTCATAAATATAAGTTTGAAAATTGCATATTTTAATTGAGGTCCGTATGAGCCGGGGTCCGTATAAGCCAGGGTCCGTATCAGCCGGTGGTCCGTAAAAGCCAGGGTCCGTAAGAGCCAGGGTCCGTAATAGCCAGGGTCCGTATAAGCCGCTCAGGTATTCTGTGTCTGGATAATTTCTCACTCAGTTATTATCCTTTACATGTAGAACTCAGCCTGAGGAATAACATTTAAAAAAAAAAATTGTGTAGTATTTGAGAACTTACCAGTCATAAACATATTGAACTGTTACTTTCTTTTGCAGACCCCATTGATGCTGAGACTCATGGACTTTATGGAGATGGCATTCCCTAAAGCTATTCCTTATATTTTCATAGTGAGTTATAGTTTGATCATATATAAATTCTAATGCTCTGATCCTACCATTGAGTCATGATCTGTGTTTATTGTGACAGTTTTCGTATGCGGACAAAGATCTCGATGTATCAGGGATGTCTACGATATTTTACAATGATTTATTTGACCACATGAGTTATGATCATGGAGGATGAAAATCTGTATATGTATGATTTTATCAGAATATATTATTGGTAGGTTCGTAATTCAAGTTTAATGCAGCTACATGTATTTGTCTAAACTTCAACACAAAGTCAATGGCCAATGGATCTTGTAGTATCTAACTGTCTGTCTGTTTTATCATTACCCAATCATGCATTAATGTACATTAGCTGTATTTTGGGTTGTATGGGTCGATTTAAATGAGACTTGTTGCGATTTGAATAAAGATTGCTGTACACATGCCATCAAACATTTAATCTCTGTCTTCCACAGCCCCTATAAACAATGTAGTGAAAGTGGAAAATCTTCATCAGACTATGGCAGGTCCCGAGTGTTTGTTTATATACAAATTACTGAAATGTTTTTGGCTTTATTTACATAAAACACCATACTAATTTGACAATAACATACTATTTACACATTCTTTATGATCGGTATAAAAACAACCTATGTCTATATTTTAATATTCTTTCTGTTTATGGCTAAATTAATGGATGTGCAGGGGGGGGTAATAAAAACAATTGCAGGAAGGTATATGGGGGTGGGTGGGTGGTCCGAGATGCTAAAAACACAATTTTTTAAACCTTTTTAACTCAAGACCTATTGTGCCCATATTTGTCATTTGTAACAGTTCAAAATATATTATAACTGCAAAAACACCATATTTATGTTACTGGGACCTCATATGGGCCTTAGTGGAGATGACATTAATTTGCATATGGGATGGTGAGGTGAAAAACTTCCTTCCCGACACCCTTTGGAAAGATACTTTGAGAAATCTAAAATTGAAACAAATAAACTTGTCCTGATGTAACGAAGACATTTAAGCCAACATGTAGGTCATTGTATGCATAGAACATCAGCGAGCAAATGTCTCCAACATTTATGTTGCCATCAATGGCTAGAAAATAACTGTCATCCATGCATCAAACTAATCAGTGAATTATATATTTGCATGTGTATCCACTCAGATGATCTGTTACTCTCACAACACCTAAAGTATCCAAGTCCGGCATAGTGGCTGCTTGTCATTTAGTATAATTGAAGTTTCTCCATTAGACTAACAAAAGTGGTATGGAATAATGCTAGATAATAGGCTGGTTAACCGACTAATCAGGAAATATTTAGAAATTATGGAATTGTGTGTACCATGCACAATGACCAAGGTTTGCATATATCAGCAATTTATAAAATAATTGCAGCCTGGTAAATATGCTCTGTATGTATTTATTTGTTCAGCTTGCAAGGGAAAATGATATCTCACTGGATATGCTGGGAAATTTATTATTTGTTTTTGGAAAATTGGATGCATATACCTTATACTAGTGTTTGTGTTTTGTGCGCACAGCTTCTGGTGGGTTACTGTATTTGTCCACTACTTCGATGCATTAGAATTTCCAGTTAGCAGTGTCAAATTTGACCACCCAGGTAGACCTAGCATAATGACACACTCACCTGGAAACTCCAATGCATGTGCATGTGTATATGGTAGAAAAATGCCTATCAGCTAGTATTTGGAAAAAATCTTCATATTTGCCTCTGTAACTGTGTTAACAATTTTTATACGCCCGTTTGAAAAAACGGTCGTATTATGTAAATGGGTTGTCCGTCCGTCGTCCGTCCGTCCGTCTGCTTTTGGTTTCCAAATGATAACTTTAGGTTGAATCGAGTGAACTGAACCAAATTTGGTATGTTAGTTTACCACACCAAAATACAGATCAAGTTCAAATATGGGTTTCGTCCGCATGATTTTGACTGAATTATCCCTCTTTTTCGACTTAGATTTTACCTGATTTGCGGTTTCCGGATGATAACTTTAGATTGAATCGAGTGAACTGAACCAAATTTGGCATGTTAGTTTACCACACCAAAATACAGATCAAGTTCAAATATGGGTTTCGTCTGCATGATTTTGACTGAATTATGCCCATTTTTTGACTTAGATTTTACCTGATTTGCGGTTTCCGGATGATAACTTTAGATTGAATCAAGTGAACTGAACCAAATTTGGTAAATTAGTTTACCACCCCAAAATACAGATCAAATTCGAATATGGGTTTCGTCTGCATGATTTTGACTGAGTTATGTCCCTTTTTTACTTAGATTTTACCTGATTTGCAGTTTCCAGATGATAACTTTAGATTGAATCAAGTGAACTGAACCAAATTTGGTATGTTAGTTTACCACCCCAAAATACAGATCAAGTTCGAATATGGGTTTCGTCCGCATGATTTTGACTGAGTTATGCCCCTTTTTCGACTTAGATTTTACCTGATATGCGGTTTCCAGATGATCACTTTAGATTGAATCAAGTGAACTGAACCAAATTTGGTATACAGATCAAGTTCAAATATGGGTTCTGTCTACATGCCCCACTCTACTCCAGAAACGGGCGTATTATGCCACGCCCTGAAGGCGTGCTCTTGTTCCAATTAAGCCAGCTAACAGGTTAAACTGTCATTTAAACTAAACAAGATTATTTTCCCAGTCATATGAGTGATATAAGGGTTTTATGCAGTTTTTAACCAAAATTGTTAAATTGGGGGGGGGGGGGGGGGGGGGGGGGGCGTAAAACAAATTAGTTTTTTTGCAGGTTTGGGGGTGGTGGGTCCCCGAAAATGCCAGATTGAAAAAAAAAGGCACACCTTCCTGCAAGTTTTTTTTACTACTATCGCCATCGTAATTTCACAACACATGTCATTGATACATGTGCATGTATAAGGCAGTTATTTCCTGCAAAGAAGCTATTCATACTGCACTGTATGAATTACATCTCCGTCATTAGTACCTTCAGCAGAAAACAGTACAATTCAGTGTCTTGGCATCTTATAGGAAAAATTAATTATTCTATGGAAATAATATTTTGTCATCTGAACAAATAGGCTTTATTTTTTATCAACTTTCTATATTTTCAGATATTAGATGTCATCATCGGTATTATTCTAGTCAAGATATCGAACCAGTTTGGAAGATACTCTGTAAGTTCTTACTAGCACTGTTAATTTTTTCCTCTCAATAATATTATATTATTGCCAAATCAATCAGATAGGACTGGAAATGTGTTACTTTATACATGTATTCCTATAAATCCTTTGATGTTTAATTAACAGTATATTATGACAATGGGCAGGAAAAACAGATTACAGTCTCAATATATAGTACAGAGCATAGGCCCCTGCGAAGCTTTGAGATGCGATTCACGAATCTGGCTGCCAATTTGATTTGATCATAGGATTCAAATATTTTCGAATCACCCTTCTTGGCATTCTTATGGGTGATAAGGAACACAAGCTTGAGATACCTTGTTCTAGATTTGTTCACGCTGGTTTTCTGATAGTGATATTGACATACCGGTACCCAAGTTTGGCTCATGTACATATATCACGTTGAAAGAAACATGTTGAGTACAGGGTGTGTTGTGTGGATGGAAAAGAACAAAAGTGATGTTGCTTCAAATTATTAATGCTGCTATAATTCAAAGAGTGTGATTTTTGTTTTTGACTGGAAAACAATTATGTGTGTAGGCTAAGTATATATTACCACTGATAACATGTCCTCACATTTCCACCTATCAGCTAACTGGATATATCTTGCCAGCTTTCCTCAATTGTTTAGCCTTGCTTGATTTTGCAATATATCATAGTTTGGAGAAAGGGGAGTAATTCATTATTGCAATAAATGTATCTATCTATATTCGATTAAAGATTCAACTTGATTCGGTAATCTCACCCCTGATTTGATTTGACTGTAATCTCGCAATTTGTAGGAGCCTAATAGAGCAACCCATTGTTTGATTACAGGTTTCTAACTTTGCTATCATCACTATATAGTAAGTTGTACTTTGTCCTTTTAGCTCAACTTGACAAAGTCAAGTTTTAGCTTTTGCTATGGTTTGGCGTTCATCTGTCCGCATGTCTGTCCGTCAACAATTTTCTTTGGCACACCCTACAGGTGACATTCCTCAGCCGATCATACCAAACTTTCAGATGGGAGCTTACCGAATTCTGTTAAAAACATGGTTGCCAGTGGCCATCTTTGATTTTTTGACTAAATCCATTGTTTTTTTTTCCCTGAAATTCATTGCAAAACATGGCCACCAGCATCTTGGATTTCAAATTTGAATCCATCAGCACACCCTGCATAGATTAAACAAATTTACAGTCATCTTTAGGATCACCTCTAGATGGGAGCTATTGAATTTGAATGATCAGCGGCCATCTTGGATTTAACCTTTTACGTGAATAAATCCTTTGGCACACCCTACAGGCCACATCCCTCAAATGATCATCACCAATCTTCATATGTATCTTCGGGGTGACTTCTAGATGAGAGCCATTGATTTTTTCCGAAATTTGTTGAAAAACATGGCTGCCAGTGGCTATCTTTGATATTACTCTTTACATGACTAAATCTTATGGCACATCCTGCAGGCCAGATCCCTCATCCGATTGTTGCCAAACTCCATATGGATCATTGGGGTGACCTCTAGATGGGAGCCATAAATTATTTCCGAAATTTTTTTAGAAGCATGGCCGCCGACAGCCATCTTGTATTTTACCCTTTGCATGACAATCAAATGGCATGCCCTACAGACCTACATCCCTTGATCGATCATCACCAAACTTCATATGGATCTTCAGGGTGACCTCTAGAAAGTTGTTTAAATACATGGCTGCCAGCACCCATCTTGAATTTCAAGCAGCCATCTGGATTTTACTCTTTGCATTACTAAATCCTTTGGCAGACCCTACATGCATCACCCCTCATCCGATCATCACCAAACTTCATATGATTCTTCTACATGTATGTGAGTTTCCTAGGAACCACCTTTTGAAAACGGACAGTATGCTAGATGCACTAAGAAAATATACAAGCTGCTTGAAAAAGCACAATTTTGTTTGAAGACATAGATAAATTTCCCTATTTTCCAGCTGGAGAAACAGATCAGAAGTATTAGCAGTTACAGTGTTGATGCTAAGTCACTTCTACTGAAATCGGACCATCTCCGCTGGTTCAAATGTTATGCCATGATTGCGTAAGTACTACTGGTAAATAGAGGATCTACAACTCGTCGCCAGTTTACAGCGAAACTTACAAAATGAGTCCAGTAAATAAGGTCTGGACCAAGACTTTGTTGAGGTCCAGACCTAATTTGCTGGACAGTACAGTTTTGTAATTTCGCTATTAACTGGGGACGAGTTGTAGATTCTATTTATTGCTTGATCCAAAACCTCCATAAAACATACTTAAATCAATAAATAGGATGTGAAACTAACAGCGGATTCTGTAAGGCCTCAAATGACATTTCACATAACTATGCATTGTTTGCTGCCCGCATAAAGAAATAGTCCCAAATAAATAAGACTCTTTGACGTATTTAATGGTGAAGATTCAATGAAATATCTTTTTATCACTATATTAATATCAGTTACAAACACATATTTTGAGACGTAGCATGCAGAATGTAAACAGATGACAATCATACACTAATACATTTGGGACAATATTGGATACACTTGGCACTATTTCCTGTTATACAATGACCGTTATATGTTATTAATATTATTGAATGGGTTTAATGAATGGAATAAGGGTGGGGTCATGTAAAAAATTGCTTAACCCTTTCAGTGCCAAGTCCGATTTTTGTATCAACCCATATTTCCTTGATCATTTTTCAAATTTATTGATTATAATAATGTGATACATTGATACATTATTATAATCAATCAATTTGAAAAATGATCAAGGAAATATGGGTTGATACAAAAATTGGACTTGGCACTGAAAGGGTTAAACATCCATCAGAGCAACAGTGAAGAATAGTTTGGTAATATATAATTCATTCTAGCCAGTGATTGATCCAGTGAAGAGAGGAGATAATGTTGGTGACTGTATGTTAAAGGCATATTATGGACTTGTTCGGGTGCTTTGAACTGATAAGTTAATACTCAGGCGCTGTTCCAACTGGGTGAATGTAAAGTTCTACAAACATCGCCGAAAATCTCAACAAAATCGACCACACCACTCCATAGAAAACATCGCCTAAACAACTCGCAATTGTAAATATTTACATCTCGATTCGGGATGCAACAAATACCGATAAACGAACGCAAATGATTTCGCCACCGAGAGTCATTGAATTTAATTGATATATAAGAATGACGCTGTGTGTTGTAAATTTGAATTTATATTCGTAAAAATAACTACTACCCCTACCTGAGTGTTTCACATCACTTTAATGCTTTCTCTGCACTTGAAGTAATTAGCCAGGTTCAGCCACACGTGTGTGTAACTTGTAATGTGTGTTACTATGGTATTATGGACGGTTTGACCATGTACATGTAGGCTAAATTATCACGTGAGTCAGATGACCTTTGCTTGCAACAACAACACACGTTACAAGTTACATGTGTGTGTGGCTGAACGCACCATGCTATTGGAAGACGAAAACTTACATTGAATATAACATTACTGCATCATAATGATGCATATCATTAATGATAAATATCATTCTGATATTTAAATACTTATGGACATCATTGAATTGAACTCGAAAGATGTAAAACCACAATCGTGTAGGCTGTTACCATGATTTATCACTTTACATATGAATAATGTTGTTGTCTTGTTGAGATTAGTTGCCCGCATGAAAATATAATTGTCTATTATCTATATCATTAACATAGACCTCTTATTTTACCTGTTGTTTGGTATAAACTCATGACTTGTACTATTTTTATACCCCCCCCCCCCAACGAAGTTAGGGGGGGGTATACTGGAATCAGCTTGTCCATCCGTCCGTCGTATCGTCCGTCCGTCGGTGGACACAAATTTGTTCGGAGATTTTCTCAGTCGTTTTTTTTATCAATTTCTGTGAAACTTGGCACAGACATCAACCACCATGGGAACCTGTGCACCTGCGATTATGACGTCTGTTGGACTTTTTTTGGTGGAGTTATTCCCCATTTTTCGACTTGGAAAGTTTTTGCAACATGTATAATTTTGTCCGAGCTTTTATTCCTACATTTTTTGGTAATAGGTTTAAGATTAGGGTTAGGGTTGTGCACCTGCAATGGGTACTGTTATTTTATTATTTTAATTAAATGTTTACTGACATGTGAAACACCTTAGTATTTTAAAAACACGGGGGGTATCCTTAGTCCCATTGGGACAGTCACACCTCTAGTTTAAATTGGTTTTAAACATGCACAGCGATGGGTGTACGGAAAATAGTACTGCGCGAAGTTAAATAAAGTAGGGTATGTAAAGACTTTAAATGTGATATGACATATCGCTTCATGATACGGAGTATTCTGTTGTTTGGCTTCAATATATGGTGCTTAGTCTGAAGATGATAACTGGATGGATCAAATTTTTTTAAAGTGATATTTTACATGATTAATGCTGTTTAGAATGGCAGTTTGCGATCCAAATTACACCTAATAATATTTACTTTTGAATTTATCCTGAAATCAAAATAGGTCGAAAAATACTTGAACTATCTTTCTATTAGCGTTATATGTCCCAGAAAGATGCATTGAAGTTATAAAAAATATAACTTTGAACACGATGATTGGGTCTCCATAAAAAAAACAGCCATTTGTATTTATTGGAATTCTGGAATCGGAATGTCCGGAAAAGGAATATTGCGTTATCTTAACACAAAACTGTTTAAAAACTTCACACACGGCTTTCTCTTCATTTTAGTTATCAAAATTATATAGTACATGTACCATAAACATTTCAGAGCGAAGCGACAGCAGCTCTAGATTTTCTTTACAGTTGCAATATATACACAACCACTGACAAATAAACACTTATGCAAAACAATCTATAATATAAGAAACAAAACATGTATTTTCAGTGCTATGTCAATGATTTTCTTCCGAAATCTTCCGTGTAAGTATGTTTTGAGATACCTCTTATCAAATTAATTATGTATACATGATTGTGGGGTTTTAACAAGCCATATCCCTCTAATAATCACGTCTTCTATTTCTCTTGCAGGCATTTCTTGAACCCATATTCCATTGCATCATGTCTGGCAAAATCAACTGCTGTATTTAATAACATGCTGACGTTAATGTGTTTGTTGGCCATGCTGAATGGTGAGACTTTTACTTACTCAATGCCCATTTTCAAATGATTGTTGAATTTCTACTTCAATAGCATTAAATTTAACTCTTATTTGCCTTGAATGTTTGGGCTATATTGATTCTTTTACACATGTATAACAATTAAGCATGCAATGGGCCGAGTAATTTGAGTCCATCTTCTGTTTATATATTATGAATTTTAATCTTTCAAATAATTTGAAGTCCATCTTCTTTTTATGTATTCTGATTTTTAATCTTTCAAATAATTGTTGAATTATATATCTCAATGATAGATGAACTTTCTGTTTTTGCAGACAATGAAATATTGTGCACATTGATGATTGCCATGGCAACCTACCAGTCTTTATATCCTGTGGTATTTTGTGTACCAGCTGCTATATACTTCTATAAGGTATGAAACTAATGTAGATGGGCCTAGTTCTTCATTTATTTGTTGATATGTTATTGAGGAAGCTATGAAATGTGCAGCGCTGTCATTGGTTGTTTCCGAAGTTGACAGTATGAATACCATATTTACAAACAGAAAAAAAATATAAAGTTTTTGAGCAACTGTCCTAGGCTCTTTAAAGTGATGTGGAACATTCCACTGGGGTGTCCAGAACAGAGAGTAGAAAGAAATCTTGACCAAATCAGTGACCAAATTAGTTAATTTGATATCCAAATAGGCAGAAAGCAGTGTCATTGTTATAAACAATATACATGCAGTGAATTTTGATGGAGGAATCACTGCTAGGGCTGCAACAAATGCAATGCTAATCGTGATTTAACTATCATGATGCGATGCGCACCGAGATGCAAATATTTGGCATCTTGACGGCTGTGGAAACTGGATGAACCACTTAATCATTTTTATTATGAATATTCTCATTAGTCTTCGCCTCAGCATATTCATTGAAGTAACTTACAAGATCTAACTAAAATGACCAAAAATGCATGGCTGGGTATTACAAGTACACTATAATTGCTAATTAATACAGTCCCCAGATCTGCCCAGATGTGAAGTTTTGAGTGGACAAGTTTGTATCTCTGACTATTAATAACTCTGCATACATGAATTATTTTTGCATCGCATCGTACCCTCCCCATCGTGAACTTTAAAACGCGATGAATCGGAATCATGATGAATCATTGCATCCCTAATCACTGCCTTATACATTCTTCCAGTGGAGGCACTATCTTATCAGTTTTATTCACTGAAACAAATGCGCAATACGTCTTTAAGAATAATACACCAACATTTTCACATGTCTGTACAGAATTGCACATTTCTACTTTTGAATTAAGTGCTAAATACAAATGTGCGTTTTGATATTTCTGACTCTGAGTTAGATAACTAGTTTGTTCCAGAAAAAAAGATCTTCATTATGTGGCTCTACAAATGCCTGAATGCATTCAGTTAGTTATTAGTAATTTGCACATGAAAACTATTTTGCAGGATGCACATTATGAATGTATGTATTAATAATAATAAATCGCTATTATAAACTATCTGTTATCTCACAGAAATCACACCCAAAAAGAGACAGCTATATAGACAGTACAGCCACGCAGAGTTACACCAGGACAATATCTCTGTGCTTCATGTGGATTGCTGTGCTGATGGTGCTGTCGTTTTACGTTGAGGAATCTTGGAACTTCTTACATTCCACATATGGTTTCATGTATGTTTTCTAGATCAAGCATGTATTTATGTATCCAAAACATGCAATTTTGATATCGGTTGTTCAGAATACAGAAGGGACGTGTCCTAATTCTTCATCATTTGTCTTATGTGTTCATAGCTTCTAAATGTTTTTCAGTTTTCAGTACAATTTATTAGTATTAACCCTTCCATGACTGGAGCTTCCTGAAATTTTGCGAAAATCCTATATGCCAATGCATTCTCTTATATATGCGAGTTGCCCATAGGGTGTCTCACATATATAAGAGAATGCATCGGCCTAACAATATTTACATTGACTTTGTAAGCCAGTACATTCTCTCATATATGCGAGGCTCCCTGTGTGACACTTGCATAAGGGAATGCACTGGCACAGGGTCTTTAATGCTGCACCAGCGCAGCTCCTGTCATGAAAGGGTTAAATTTTGCATATTGTTTTGGTGTTGTATTTTCCATACACCATTTTTCTCAAAGGCACGAAAACCAAAGTGTTTCCAAACATGCGATTTAAATTTAACCGGCGGCATGACAATTTTTGGAGTTACCTCGCTTATGACCGGTTGAGAACTTATGACCGGTTGATAGTTATGACATGTTATTGATTTTAAAGTCAAAGGTCATCGAGACAACAACCATCAATATAACGGAAGAACAAGAATTTTGATTGTTAACGATCACACCACCTGTAAACATCATGATTCACCGAAACTGTGGTGAATCGTTGCAGCCCTAATTGTGACAGACCCTAATTTAGTTGATGATCAATCACAGAAGTGCAAAAATTAACCAGTAGTCTATTGAAAACTTAAGATTAATCTAGGCATATGAAGTGATATGAGAATAGGAATGAACAATGTTTTTTTTCTTCAGAGTTGTGAATGTCAATCCCCTCCCACAGTACATGAAACCACAATGTAATAAAGTATTGTCATTTGATTTAAGAAAGCACACTGTTCTAGTGGCTATTGTTTTGATAAGTAACCATCTGTGACTTTTAATAGTTTATTATCCATACACAGGCCAGTAACTGCTGATTATATGTTAATGAATTAAAGATCTGATGATAATTGGAGACCTGATTGCTGGCTATTGAATTGAACTTTTAGGCGAAAACGTTTCGCCAAATGAAATTTTCTTTGGCTGTTCTCAACAAAAATTTGCCATTGGTCACCAACAGTGTGAACCCTGTCTGGGAACTTTGTGCCACCGCAGACGCTGCGATTAAAATTGTAAAGGGGAAAATCGCAGGTGGAGAAAAGTGGCTTGTCCGTAGATGCTATGGTGCTTCGATGTCTGCAGCTACGATTTTATGCACGTGATCGAGCAAGAGCTAGCATGTAAAATTGTGAGACCAGTTCGACCATGGTCATGTGACAGCTATGATCATGCGCATTGCCATGGTCACGCCACGACTTTCCTGGTAAAAATCAAACATTGCTTGATCGCTACGATATGGCTGCAATATTGTCGTGAGCATGTGCAGTGGATACTCCATCTGCAATTAGTGAATACAATTTAGCAACATCAACTGATTGAGTGGCTTTATGGAGGTGAACTATGTGACTTTTGAGACATAAATATTATAAAGAAATTTAGATCATATAATACATACCCAGTATCACCAAAAGATGTGGGAAAATCTGGCATATCAACCAATCAATTCCACTTTTATTTTTCAGTTTGACTGTTCCTGATCTCACGCCTAATCTTGGAGTGTTTTGGTATTTCTTAACAGAAATGTTTGAGCATTTCAGAACATTCTTTATATGTGTGTTTCAAATTAATGCGGTCATATATACAGTGCCATTGGCTGTGAAATTAAGGTAAGAACAAGCATTGTAAATATTGCATCATGTATATATATAAAACCTGATGTTAATTATATATGTGTAGTACATGTCACATACAAAGTGAATGGAGGGTATACTGCATTACATGTGATCTGTCCTCTGTCCGAGCAGATGTCACAACAATGGTTTGTTGGACCTCAATAAAATTTGGTATGCATGTTCACCACCATGAGGACATTCAGAGGAGTTGTGCGCATTTTTGTTTCTTGAGTTATTCTTTGCTTATTTATATGGATATGTTGATTTATCAGTCATCGGCTAGTGAATCTTGATGAAATTTGGTAAGGATGTTGGTCATGAGCAGGGCTTAGATAGAAGTGTCCAATAATGCTCCTCTAATTTTCCTTTCTAGTGTTATTTCTTGTTATTCATCTGGAAATGTTGATTTTTCATCTGTTCAAGCTGATATCTTTGGTGAGGATGTTGGCCATCATGAGGGATTTGATATAAGTGTAAAAAGAAACCCATTGATATGATCGAGAAATATCCTGGTCCAGTGATTTTTTCTAGTTAGTGTGCGGCCACACTAACTAACCCCTTCCTCGCTGAATAAAGGCTCCTGAATTGGGTATGTTGCAGTTAGTATATAGTAATATTTAAAGTAATATGCTGATTTTGTTCATTCATTGTGTGCATGCATGCATATATGTGGGGTGGGGTGTAGAAATAAGAGTTTTTAGTGAAACAAAGTGTTCCCTCGCGCATCCAGTGATAAAAAAAAAGAAGCATGACCATTCCATTTCTAATATAGAAATGAGAATTTGTCCATGACTGCGGACACTACAAAGTAACAAAGAACATTTATAAACCCGTCATTTTGTGATGGGCAATCCCCTAGTTAGTATATAATGAACATCATTAACATGATATCAGTTGTCCTGAGATAACTAGATGTGCTCCACTCAATAATGACCCAATTTATGCAGATTGATGCTGCAACATGCATAATTTTGTATTGCTTGTATTCCTACATTTTCCGGTCAATTTTTTAAAAACTTGGCACATATCATTGCCAACCTATGCACCTACAATTATGAGCGCAATCGTATTTTTAGTGGAGTTATCCCCCTTTTTCACAAATGAATATGTTTTGTCAGACCCTGTAATCCTTTTAAAGAAACCAAATAGAATTGGCTACCCTTAATGTAGCCCAATTGTACTGTAGGGGGTATCCTCAGTCCAATTTTCACAGTCCAACCTCTAGTTTATTTTGCACAATATTTACCGGCATTCACTAACAAAGAATTATTCAAAGAAACATGATTATATTGTACAGGAGGGACATGGCCCAAATAGGTTGTCTTCCTACCACCTCTGGATGTATATGGAATTCAAACGACAAAAATAACAACGTGAAATGGAATAACATGTTGATGCATGAATACAACATGAAAATATCGGAATGGTGTATCCAAACAATAATACTGTCACAGAATACTATTATAAAATACTAAAGACATACTGTGATATCTAGAATCATTATTTGAAATGGTAGGCCCTGTTTGAAACTTGAGCATGTCAACATTGGTATCATACTCCTTCAGAAATCTTATTCAGAATAAATCCATTAGAGCAGTGACCTTTGTCATTAGATTTCTGTTTGGATGACGAAAAAAAAAAAAATATATTATTTTAATTCATATTTTAGTCTGGTCGTTGAAGCATTGGACCTAGAAAAAAATATTAACAAGCTGTTTTTGGTGTAATTTTGGTCGGGCAGAATCTGATGAATAACATATCCAAAATCCACTAAAATCTGCTTTGGGGAAAATTATCTATTCAAGATGGCGCCCAATGTGGTTGTTAATATCTGAAATTGTTGAATTTCTGCGGTAGGTGCAACAATTAATGCCAAATTCGCAATAAATTTAAATATTGACAAACAATGTTTAGCTGTAAACCATATTTGTATTATGTCTTTCCCGAAACGGCCGCCAAAATGGAGAAAACTGAATGAAATTTACACTTTGTACAGCATGTAATTGCTAGTCCTATAAGATAGAACAAACGCTCGAATTATTTGAGGATATTCATTGCAGAGTATAAAAGAAACGTTTGATCAGAGATGTAAGAATTCTCCCTAATGAATCTCACGAGAGAGCATTCGAAAGCAGGGTCTCATGCAACGGTTAAATCTGGACTTTTGGGCGCACAGAAACGGAACAATAACGCAGTTTTATATGTACTTTTTATGTTGAATCGTGTGATTATATGTGTAATTAAACAGTTAAATGCGATTTGATATGGATGTATTGATTCTGTGTTCTTTTCTAGAAGCAGAAATATATGTAGTCAGAGCAGTCTCGTGAATGTGACCGGTCATCATTTATTTTGATATCTACAACATTAACCTTTTCAAAGTGCGCTGCTATAGAACAATATAAGATATATGCATATAGTTTTGGGTAAAATGTGAAGATCCTATTGTCTATATCTCAAAATAGTAATCATAGTTGCCTCCAATCAGGTGACAAAACATGAATATTTCGCTTTTATCACAAGAATGGATGGTGTTATATTATGAACACAATTTATCAAAACACAAAGGAGTACAAAGCCTATCTTCAATAAATTCTAAACTTGAACAATATGGTTTACATATTCTGTGGCTGAGACTGTGTTTATATCTGAAAATTATATTTAGTTATATTCACCGAAGCCACATATAAGCGAAAAGTACTACGATTTCTGTAACCGCATCACCGCGTTTGCCCCTTATCCCTAAAGTTACATATAGTTGCTGTACACAACCACAAATAGCAACATTTAGCGAATGTTCAACGCTGAAATAACAGCTTTAATTGATGACCCCCTGCTATTTAGCACAATTATGTGGGTGGTATTGGTAAGATATTTTAAAACAAAACGATACTGAAAATTAATATTGTGCATTGTGTGGTAGTATATTCCAGTTGTACTGTGGGGACTGAAGTAATTTGAACAATAATAAACTGGTTTGGTAGCCGCGTGAAAATTAATCTTAATTAATCTGTAAGATGTACCATCTCTTTGATCTCGTGAGATATGGCGCAAATCTATTGAAGAGATTGGTGTTTCTTTGCAGTGTGATAAGCTTTGGGACATATGTGTATGGTATATTATCACGGAGAGTGTAGCAAATTCAATTAATCTAACTAGTCTTTATACCACAAGGGTGTGCACTTCAGTGTATGTGTTACATTCAATAATTAATCACAATATCCAATGAAACTACCATGCACTGCGTGGCGAAACATTACTTTGTGTGTTGCATGACCAAAATTATTATATTTTGTCCGGACAGTTGGATGTTGGATTTGACTTGTGTTGAAATGACCAAAACATCCTTCAGATGGATGTTTTAATCAGTTATGTACCTTTAAAGATATTAAACAACACGAATGTACATTAATAATACGTATGTTCACTCCTATATGGTTATCCAATATGTTGCTTTCGTCGTGGTATGTCTTGGAGTTGCGGCCATTTTGACAGCCATTTTATGGCCGCGATTGTATTATTTTCTGTCCGTGTCACTCTATTCGCTCCGTTGCTCAAATTTCACATATACTTGTATAACTACGTGATCCCTATGCCAGTACATATCGTATACTTACCTTCATAATTTATTTCAGATCCCACCCCTATTTAGGGCGCTGTAGAACATTTTCCCCAAAGCGGATTTTAGCGGATTTTGGATATGTATACACGAAGATCTCCTCTTTCCAACGATACCAAATTTAGCTTGTTACGATATTTTTCCTGGTAGACCTGGTAGACCTTATATTTTCAGCCCGACAGCCAGACTAATTTGTCTCAAACTGGGTCCTGATTTTCAGGGGATCATTTGGCGAAGCTGCTTATTTATTTATTATTCTGATATAGCCTTTTTGCTTCATTTAGAGAACATAAAATTTTCATTTCACTTGTTTTCAACAACAAATATCATGTTTTTTCATTTTATTTCAGAGAACATCCAGTGTTCTTGATGTATTTACTCATCTGTCTAATTGGGATATTCAAGTCATATCCAAGTTATTCTGATGCAGCATTATATCTCTGCTTGCTGCCGTTATGGACAAATGTATTCCCATGTAAGTTTATTCTAACTCATACATGTCATGCTGCTCATCTATTGCTCAGATGAATCACAGTATAATACTCCTAATGGTGAATAAATTGTTAGGCTACATTTCAGTGTAATGTTACCTTACTTGATGCCTTTGTTTTTAGCTGAGATATTGTGTTTCACAAACAGCGGGTTACCAAGACCTATCAGACATCAAGGATTCAGGCACTGAGAAGAGTTCTAGGAATATTGTGAAGTCATGTTGAGAGTTTTGCATTGTCACTCCATGAAACGGGGAAGTAAGAAGTTCATCCCACGAATATTGCATCAGTGTCTTCTTGGCCTGTCCTTGGCCTGTTCCCAATGTTCAAATAATTCAGTGCAGATCATGTCTTGGTGATCCGAATATCTTGAACACACAAGAATGCATATTTGAATGCATGAAGAAATATATTTGCCCCACAACCGGTTCTAATTAGCAATCTGTTTGGCTCCAACACCACGTTCAAACCACTATGTCCCCCCATTTCCCTTGACAGTGGGGTTTAAGAGAATGTGCGCAAAACATTGGGGGTATATGAATTATCCTTGGACTGGAAGTTTCCACCGATCACGATGTTGCTCTTGAATGCTGAGTTTGACGTCACCTGATGCTGGATTCATAGGTCAGCTACTGAATTATTCTTATTGGTGTGAATTAATGTGAGAACCTATGAAACCACACCTAAATTGAGGCCGTATGGCTATTGTGGGGACAAAATTGTTATCTCCGGCAACATCGTGGGGGACATGGAGATTTAATCCTTCTGCTTTGGGGTTCAAAATCAACATCCAGGTATTAAATCTCCACCTGCACCCCCGATGTTGCCCGAGATAACTTATAATATTTCACCATTACAGAAGCTTTCAAAGTGGTTACCAATTATGTTGTTAATTTTTATTCTTCGTTTATCTGGAAATGCCGTATGATACAATGCTGTATTGACATATTTTTGTTACTCATTCCTCTATATACCTTAATTGATTCTTAGATACTGAGTGTATCAGAAATAGACTATCTACAACGAGTCCCCAGTTTATAGCAGAATTATCTGGCCGAGTTTTGTAAATTCCGCTAAAATCTCGGGACGATTTGTAGATTCTATTTATTACATGATCCAAAATATCGATAAAACATAATTAAATCAACAAATGGGATGCGAAACTAACATCTACTTCTATAAGGCCTGTGATGACGTTTTATGTAACTATGTGTTGTTTGCCCATGCAAAGAAATAGTCCCTGATAAATAATGTCTTTTTGACGTATATAGTGGCGTATATTTATGAAATAGCTTTTCAAACTCTTCATTCATTAGAGTTTGTTGGAAAAATATTGCAAGCCATAGTATTTTGAGACATAGAGTACCGAATGTAAACAGACAACAAAATTTTAATATCACAATTTATAGAATGGGTTTATTGAATGGAATAAGGGTAGGATCATGTAATAGAGCATTTTAAGAGCCAAATTTCACATTTGCACAATTTGTATTATTGCACCTGCTCACTTTGGATGATTTATTGCAGTTACTCAAAATTGCAAAGTATTTTGTACAAGCAAAGCCAGTAAAGCAAAGCCAGTTGGACGTTGCTATATGTTATTTTCTAATAATGCGGCCATAGAATTTTCCGAACTTTCACACAATAATATGATTGATAAATTTCTTCACAAAAACAATTCGGCAAATGGGGATTTACTTCCCAATTTGAGATAGCTACCCCTATGAGCTTCAATCCTATTTCTTCACCAAGTGGAGTATGATAATTGTAAATTGAGTCTACTATAAAAGAAATGTGTCTCATGTTCTTTTTGATTATAACACATTCTACTTAATTTTGTCACTTTTGACAAACTGTTGGCAAATAAAACCATAGAACATAACAAATGTTGTTTAACTAATGAGAACAAGTATGTTATCTTGTTTCTCTCACTGGGGCCCCAGTGACTCAGATCATAAGGTGCTTTAGGTAGTTATAAGCCATCCAGCACCAGCAAAGCTGGTTCAATTCCTGATGCAGTAATGCCCTAAATAATCGACTCCTTAACCACAGCAGAATTATGGGTAATTTTTCAGGATTTAGTCGGAAATATGACTTGTTGCCATTCATCAGAAAGCTATGTGAGAGTCAGAAATATGACTTGTTGCCATTCACAGGAAAGCTCTCAGTGAGAGCTTTCCGATGAATGGCAACATGCCATATTTCCGACTAAATCCTGAAAAATTACCCATAATTCTGTTGTGGTTAAGGAGTTGATTATTTAGGGCATTACTGTCGGTGCAGATTGGGTGTTATCCGTGCAAATCAAGGGTAACCTGATTTGTGTATCTCAGCAAGCTTATCAGTTGCTATCCAGGGGTTAGCAGTTTGTATGTGCAGTGGAGCGGCTTTAGAAAGCAATGGCAAACTCCAATATACCAAACCATATTTGTGTGATTTACATTGTTCCTTTCTGTTCCAGTTATGAGAAACAAGTTTCTGATTGGCTGCATGTTCATCGCCTGCACCGTGCTGGGACCTATACTGTGGCATCTGTGGATATTCTCAGGCAGCGCAAATGCCAACTTCTACTTTGCCATTGCTCTCACATTCTCAACAGGACAGGTAAATATCTCACCATAATAATTAACTTTTGTATCAAACACTTTTTACGTTTGCTGAAAAAAAAAATTGCCTTTGTTAGGCCAAAAAAAGAGAAGTTTTTTGATTCTCGGGCATAGCCTCGTCTGGAAAAATGGCCCTCGTTGAACCATTTTATTACGAATTTCAATTTGACCGAAGCTGTCAAATGATAACACGAAAATAGGAAACTAGAAAACATAAATTATTTGTTTCAAACATCGAATATTATAGACATACAATGGTGTATGTGTTAGTATTCAAAAAACAGACACTAGGCAAGATAACTACCAGGTATATTGTCACCACAAGCTGCCCAAACCCCAAGTATTGGCTATGTGTTTGCTGGTTTAATATAATAATATTTGAAGTTTTTATGGCTAGCATGTATAGTTACTATAGTATAGATGGATAAATATTAAAGTATATAGATAGATATAAATAGATATATACTATAAAAGGTACATACATATTTCAAATATATCAACAATAGTAATTTGAAATATACATTGTATATATATATCATTCTGGTAAATCCTATAATAGGCTATATGATGTAGGATAGTACAATGTCATATTTATGTCATTCTTTATTTAGATTTGATGTACGGGTAGTACAATGTGATAATTGGTAATTCTTTATAGTGGAATACATTAGTTTATACAAAACAATGTTCTCCTTACATTTTCTTAACCTGGGAAGGTATAATAACCCATGCTAACTATGGGCGTTATCCCCATAACAAAATAAAAAAATAAAAATAAAACCCTCGCTCCCTCATCGATTCTCAAAAAAAATTGCCCGAGAATCAAAATACTTTTTTTGTTTGGCCTTATCATTATTACCATTGCAGGGCTGACTATTGGGGATTTTTTTGTAGAAAAGCTGGATTATCTTGTAGCATATGGTTTATTTATGATCTTCAGTGTTTGACAAATATGCATGGGTTTCATAAATGAAAAATTTCAGCTACTGTCAGATGTTGGTAGCCCGTTTATATATATATATATATACCCATGGGTATATGCAAGATATAACTGTTAAAAAACAGTACTTTTCACCATATATTTAGGCATGGTTTGTGTGCCTGTAGTTGTCCATAACCTGGTGTTATTGTTTGAAGGGTGATCATGCATGTTCGACTGGTGTTGTTAGATTGGTAATGGGATTAGCGTTTCTTATCTTTTGTCGGGTTAGATTTTATATTTTGATGAAGACGATTTCCTGTGGCGATATAGAATAAGATTGTCGAAGGAAGTAACACTACAGTTGTTGGGACTTTTCACCCCTGATATAGTGAGGCCAACGGAAAGAAACCATATATATATATGTCAGAGTTATGGAGGCACGGACTCAGTATGAGTGTTCATTGCTTCATATTTGCGTGAACAAATTCTCATTTCTTATCGAAATGGCCATGTGTCGATCGGAATGGTACATTGAGATGTTCCTCAAACCAAATCAAGCTTGAAAACCGGTCCCGATTTTCATCCATGCCGGGGTTCGAACCGCGCGCCAACCTCGTCTAGCCCAGACTGTGATGATCGTATCCACGACCTAACCACCTCGGCTACGGGGACATCCTTAAAAAGGAAGCCCTTTCACCGAGAGTTAGGATCACATTTGGGTTGATTTTGGATGTCTTTCATGCACTTTTGTTGTCATTTGAGTCGATGCCTTGTTATTGGCCCCCTGATTTCTTTTGCCTGTGGTCTTCTCTAAAATATCTATATTTTTTCCAACAAAATCTAACATGTTGGACATTTCACACCAACAATAGGTTGAACTTGTGCTCGTATAGTTTGATTTTCTAACAATTTATTAGTGGGAGCTTTGCTGTTTTTAGAACAACATTTGAATATTTGTCTACTTTTGGTCCAAATTTTGGACTTAAGTGGCCATCAGTTGGAAATTTTCCAATCTTGGGGGGGGAGGGTGACAGGTTGGAAATTTCCAACAATTGGAAAGCTGGAGGCCAGTCTAGATGCTAGGATTTTGCAATTTCATGATCAGATTTCAAAATTTTCTCTCACACTGAACCATGGTCATTCCCGTGTGTCCTGGGTCCTGCCCAGTGGTCAGTTAAAAAAATGATAATTAATTTAAGAAAAACAAATCGGGATGTGAATTTTTAGGAATTGATAGGAAGCTGAAGTAGTAAATTATAATTTTGAATGAACATTTCTCTTTTCAGATCTTTTTAGTGACAGACCTCTTATTTGGATTTCTGAGACGTGAATACGATCTGCATCATGGTATCGAGCACAAATTGCCTGATGGGAAACCTGCAACTATCGTTTTGGGATGATTTTCCTTAAACAGATTCTAGTATACAAAGTCGATGTAACATTGGGCTAGGGTGGCATAGGCCTAACTGAATGAGTGTAGAGTTGTGTAGCTAACATCCCTTTGATAACTGAATCATTGGTTTAACAGAGCTATGTGCACTCATTGCTGTAAGCCACTCTTGATGTCAGCCATTAGGGATTTGAATGAACATTTGGACTTCACCAATTTAGTCTGGCATAAAAATTTCATTGTGGTGAAAATCTAGTTTTACTGGATGATCAAGGTAGATAATATCACCTCAGTGACTCAAGTAGTTTGCTTGAAATTGTTGGTGACGCCTCCATACTAAATGAGGAAAGTGACTATGGTATGAGGTCTTTGACTTTTCGCATTTCATTCCAATGGCTTGTCTATTCAGATATTTTATCATGCAATGATCAATACATATTTCATTTCATTTATTTATACAATCTCATGTTTTCATGATATATTTTTTCCAAACTTCAAAATGGATCACCTATATCTGTATAAAGGCATGTTTTACCCTGATTTTACCTTGTCAGTGGCTGGGAAACAATGGATCTAAATAACAGGTGACTTATATGTTAGGTTTGGGTCGGTGAGGATTACATGTCTCTTTACAAATCAATGTTGTCCCTTGATTTCACACTGTCACAGAAAGCTAAAAGGCTCCAATTAGAAAATAAATGTACTCTGTTTCGTTGGATATTCAGGGATCTGAGCATGAAAACTGTGATGGAATCTAGGAATATGTAATGAAACAGGGTATGTTTATCTCCATTGTAATTCATTCACCAACAAATTTAACAGATAGTGGACAAAAGGCTTTTTATGCTGCCATTAAATGCCATGAAGTGAGCGCCCGAACAACTTCCAGTTAATTGATATTAAAAAACTTTGTGGTTGCGCTAAATTACGCTACTCGTGTTTGCTTGATGATGTATTTGATACATTTTCTTGCTCAGCAGTATGTGTTAGCGACAGATATTCAACTGAATTATGTGTTAGCGAAAGATATTCAACTGAATTACAGAATAAGATAACCTGCAGATTAGGTTCAATGAGTGGGTTACGCCTCTCACATTATAAATCAATTGTTACCCCTGAATTTAACTTGTTGGAGGCTCCAAGGCTCTAATTTACAGGTCGCCTGTGTGAACCAATGTTTTATCCTGTTTATAACCTGTCAGTGAGAAGAGAATCTAACATGTTGTACATGGGATAGGGTCAGTGCAGGCTATTGTCCTTGAAATTCTGGAATTGTATAACTAATTTATCATGAGTAAATACTCAGTAACCAAAAAACGGACATTGAACTATGGCAGTATTAATTGGTCAGCGGTATAAATGCAGGGTTTATGCTACGGTTAAAATATAGGGTCCTCAGAACCTAGGATAGGACAGAACAACCATGGTTTGGCCTTGGTATGAAAATTTCAAAATTCCATGCTTTTTTGCCAAACTCATAGTTGCGATACGGAAAGTTAAGCTTGTATTTGCCATTGTTCCCCTACCCCCGATATTTTTCATGTATCGTTTCCCTTGTGTTAGGGTATGCTTCTTTGAAAAAAAATTCAGATGAAATAGTCAATGGTAAGATCATTTGATCTGTGCAGTTTGTGGCATTGGATGACTGGTCATCGGAAACCAAATACAACCCGACTTGTACAAACAATTCTTTTTATATTGATTGATGCCCACTTTATTTATTAAATTTTTGTGGGCACCTTAACTGGGTCTTACAACCCCCCCCCCCCCCCCCCCTCCCCCACCTGCCTTGCGGAAATCCTGCGGTTTAAAAGAAGAGTGATATTTTTATAATTACATAATATTATGAGAAATCTAGGTTGGACAGCCTTTTATTCATATAAATGGCTTTTCCATATAGGATCATCTTTATGCAACGATCAAATCATATTTCATCTTATTTGTTTATAAATATCACTTTTTCATGATTTCTGAGAATATACAATTTTCCAATGTTTTCAGGAGTATTCATTCTGATATGCCCTACTGGACCCCTGTGTCCTCTTGTATTTCATAAATCTTAAGCAGGATGTTGTATGTTACATGTTCTGTGGAGCTTGGTCAGTCCAAGCTGGTTTGGAAAAGACCCAACCTCGGGTGGATCAACTCCCTAACATAATAATCTGGTCGATAAACTAAAATTTTAGGGTCAACCTAGAATAAATTTGGACTAAGTTGGTTTCTATTCCATTTTGAAGAGGAATATATCCTCTATAACATATCCAAAATCCGCTAAAATCAGCTTTGAGCATTTTCTGTAATCCAAGATGGCGTCCATTATGGCAGTTGGTATCGAAAAAATTCTGAATTTCGGTGGTAGGTGCGCCAACTAATACCAAATTAGTAATAAAATAAAATACACACAAACAATGCTTAGTTGTAAACCATATCGGTAGAATGTCTGTCCCAAAATGGCCGCCAAAATGGACAAAATCAAATGAAATTTACAATTTGTGGAAAATTGAATAGCTAGTCATACAAGAACGAACAAGCCCTCGAATTATACGAGGAAGAATAATTTCAGAGTATAAGGGGAGCTTTTAATAATAGATGTAAGAATTCTCTCTAATGTATCTCGCGAGAGAGCAAACGAAAGCCAGGTCTCATACAACGATTAAATATGGACTTTTTGGGCGCCAAGAAACAGAAGAATAACACTGTTTTATCTGTACTATTTATCTTGAATCGTGTAATATATGTGTAATTAAACAGTTAAATGTGATCTAATAGGGATGTATTGATTATGTAACCTTTTCTAGAATCAGAAATGAATGTAATGAAAACAGTCTCATGAATGTGGCCGATAATATATATTTTTTAAATCAACAACACCAAATCTGTCAAAATTCACTACTATAGAACAGTATGAGAGCTATTCATATGGTACTAGGTAAAATGTGTAAATCCTATTGTCCATGTCTTAAAATAGTAGTCATAGTGCCTCCGGTCAAGTGATTAAACACGAATATTTTGCTTTTATCACACAAATACATGGTGGTATACCATGAGCGCAATTTATCAAAATACAAAAGAGTACAATAGACTATCTTCAATAAATGTTCAACATAACCAAATTTGCCTACATACTCTGTGGCAGAGACTGTCTTTATACCTGGAAATTATATGTGCTTAAATGCACTAAGGCCACATATACGCGAAACGTACTACCTTTTCTGCAACCGCATCGCTGTGTTTACCCATTCTCCCTAATGTTACATATATCTGCTGCATACAAAACCATAAATAGCAACATTGAGTGAATGTTAAACGCAGAACTAATAACTTTAAACGCTGATGACCTGATATTTAGCACAAGTATGTGGGTGGCAATGGTAATATAATTTCAAACAACAAGATACTGAAAACTAATAGTGTGCATTGCATGGTACATATTCCCGTTGTAAAGTGCCGATTGAAGTAATTTGAACAAAATTGTCTACTAAGAAACCGGTTTGGAAGCAACATGAAATTTAGTACTAAATAAAATGTACGATGAACAGTCTCTTCGATCTAGTGAGATAGGGTACTACTCTATTGAAGAGATGAGTGTTTCTTTACAGTATAATCAGCATTACGACATACAAGTATGGTTTATTATCATGGAGAGTGTTGAAAATTCCGGAAATATAACTAGTATTTACACAGCAAGGGTGTGCACTTCAGTTTCTGCTTTACATTCAATAATCAATCATCATTCCAAATGAAACTACCACGCACCGTGTGACGAAATATTACTTCACATGTTGCATGCCCGAAATAACTGTTTTTGCCCCAACTGTTGGATGCATTCTAAGCAGAAAACCCGAATGTAAACCATTGGGTTAACGTGCGTTCAGATAGATCTGTTTTAATTATATATGTACCTTTAAAGATATATAACAACATACTTGTAAATTACCAATGTGTATTTTCGCTTATAGGTGGTTATCCAATATGTTGCTTTCATCGTAGCATGGATTGGAGTTGCAGCCATTTTGACAGCCATTTCATCGCCGCGATTGCATTATTGTCTGTCCTTGTCACTCTATTCGCCCCTATACTATAATTTCACACAAACTGGTATACATGTATATCGGATGGAGGATTAATGCATTCTGGTGTTGCCGATGAAGGATATTGTAGAAAAACGGTATTTTTAAAAATCTCTGTAAAAAAGTTTGCTCAAAGCGGATTTTAGCGGATTTTGGATATGTTGTATAGGATATATTCCTCTTCAAATGGTCGCCGAGCCCGTGCGACGTCAGCTTCGAGCTATCGACTTGAAATGCATGCGAAGACCAGATCTCGGAAATGGGTGGAGCTATCGACTTGAAATTTGGTTTTTGAATAGCCCGGACAACGTCGGGCTCATCGGCTAGTAGGATATATTCCTCTTCAAAATGGAATACAAACCAACTTAGTCCAAATTTATTCTAGGTCAAACCTTTTATCGACCAGGCTATAATCTATATTCTACTTATTGGATCATCATTCCACAGATTTTGACACCATGAATAACCTGATGACCATCATTTTGATAGCAATTCTGCCAAAACAATAAATGCCTTGTTTGGAAGCGATCAATTACTTAACCCTTCCATGACTGGATCTTCTTTGCAAAAACTCAGTGCCAGTGCATTCTCTTATATATACGAGTCTCCCATAACAATATTTACATTGGCCTGTGGGAGACTCGCATATATAAGATAATGCACTGGAACATATTTAGTGCTCCACCAGTGCAGCTCCTGTCATGAAAAAGGGTTAATAATGTCTGTAGCATTGATGGTTTCATTACTTTGCAATGCTTATTGTTAGAATTTAATCACAAACATAATGGAGCTTTCCACAGAGGCCACACCCACAGCGGTAGTCCCGCCCACTGGTAAAAATACCTTTATCCACATAAATATTGTCTGTTACCCGGGATCGACTCCAAAGTGAACACATCAGCACTTGCCCTTATGTTAACTAGCTGAAACAGACTCATGTATATGATTCGTTCAAATTTGATCTTTTAACCAGTTTGATTTAAAAAAAATCATTTAGATTTATCTTTTTATTTTTTTTTTAGATTGAACTTTGATCTGCTGTTGAACAAAACAAAATATTAATTTAAATTTTTAAACTAAATTTTTGTTATTTTCTTTTTAGATTTTTAGATTGAATCTTTAAAATTTGTTTTTATTTTTTAATTTAAATTATATTTACGTAATTAAATTTTGTTTTAATTTAATTTTAAAATTTACTTTTTAGATTTTTAGATTGAAACTTCTTGCTAAAAAAAATTGAAAATTTGAAAATAAAATTTATTTGTTTAAAATATTTAATTTAAAATATAAGTTCGTTATAACATCTGCCGTGGTACCCCCGAGGCACCACACCAAATTTGGTTAAAATCGATCAAGGGCTCTGGAATAAAAATTGCATACAGACCAGAACAGACAGACAGATCACTGAACTCTAATATATCTAAACCAGAGAACATACATTCGTATTGCCATTAAATGTGAAAATTATGACAAGTGTCATGCTAAACGAAAAACATTGTTATAATCACGGATAAATTTATAACATCATGCCGCAAATATAAATCTCAGTATATTATGATTTGACAACAAAAAAGTTGTTTGAATATAGCCAATTTAACACTGAATGTATGCATGGAAATCAAAATTAGGGTGAAGAAAGATGGCGTCGAAAAAATCTCCGCAGCCAGCGGCCGGCTCGGCATCTGATTGGTCGAATATATTCTAATAAATTGCCATTGGGCGGGACTATGCTGTGGGCGTGACCTCTGTGGAAAGCTCCATTGTCCTGTAAAAATGTTCGCACATTTACTGCAACATATAACAAGAATAGGGAATGTTAATCAAAAAACGTGGAAATTTGTTCCATATTGCATCATTAACATAAACCTAGGGTTTGATATCTATTTGGTTTAGTTTGAACTGTGTTCATCTTTCCCTCTATGGACATAAACATAATTGCACTATATCAATACTAATTTCCCGAAGAAAAAAAATTTGGTTAGGCAACATTATTTGAATGCTTCTTCCTGAATAATGATGAAGCCCTCTTTGATTAAAGCCACATGGTGGTTTGCGGCAAAAAAAATACACCTAATAATATTTGCTTTGGAATTTTTCCCGGTATCAAAATAGGTCGGTAAATACCTGATATAGCTTTCTATGAGAATTATATGTCACAGAAAGACGCAATGAGGTCATAAAAAATTAAAATTTGAACACATTGTACAGGCCCCGTATAAATATGCTGGAATCAGATACGGAATGTCTGGAAAAGGTATAGTGCGTTATCATTAACATAAAAACTATTTTATGTACGAAATTAAGTACTGGTGTGCTGCATCATCTCCCCCTCCCCCTGCACATCTTACCCTTGTTTACCTGGTTTATCTCCCCCACAATGATAATCTTCCAAGTCCTTTCATTTCCGGATGATAACTTTAGTAAGTCTGAAATGAAATTTGGTATGTGAGTTTACTAGTCAAATATACAGGTCATGTTTGAAGTTGTGTTTTGCCCACCATTTTTCACCAGAGTTATGTCCCTTTGTTGAAATTACCACAGGTTTATGTTGCTATGCCCGAGCGATGCTCTTGTTCTTATCTTAACAAGTAGTGGCCAATTAGTCTCATTTTATCATTCAATGTGACTCAGGAAAATTATCATTGGGGCATAGGAAGTTGTTTTTTCTTTGGCAGAAAAAAAGTTCAGTTCAGAATTTTGTTGTTGAAAATTACTCAGTTCATCTCTGACCTTAACATGTAGTGGCCAGCTGTAATGCCTCTGCGGAAGAAAAAAACATGCTTCCTAGTCACCAATGATAGTTTTTCTGTGCCAAAAAGTCATATTGAATGACAAAATGAGATTACTACTGGTTACTACATGATAACCTCTTTGCTGCTATGACGTCCATAACTTTTACAGACATAAAAGTGCACTTCGTGTGCTATATGGTCTGTAGTACCTACGGACCTACTTCAGCACACTAGCAGTAGGCCAGTATTCATAACTGGAACTCAGAGATTGGTGCATCGGAATAACTGTATGTTAGTAGTGAAGAGGTAAAGATAAGAATAATTCAGGTGGGGGGAGATAAACTAGGTAATTTTCAATAAAAATTCTCCGAACTTTAATTATTGCCTCTTTCACAGAAAATACATGCTTCCTTGTTACCAATGATAGTTTTTCTGAGTCACATAGTAATAATGAATGATAAAATGATACTAACTGGCCGCTACATATTAAAGTAAGAAAAAAAAAGGTGGTGGAGATGATTAGGGTGGGGGGGGGGGGGGGGGTAAAGATGCGCAGGGGGGAGATAAACTGTTGCACCAGTAGTACCATAGATTTTTCAGAGTGCTCTAGATTTTCTATACCATCTTCAATTTTTTACAAGACCGCTACTTAAGAAATACAAATTGGCACCAACAAAATGATCTCAAATTTATTGAAAAATATAGGATACTATACACATATTTTCAGAGCTATATTGACAAATTTGTTCGAAAATCTTCCTTATATATAGCATATATTGAGAAACCTCTTATCAACTTATGTATACATAATTTATCAAATAATATGCATAATTTATCAATGTATACTTAATTTTGGGGTTTGAATGAGCCATGTCCGTTTAACCCTTCCATGACTGGATCTTCCTGAAATTTTGCGAGAACCCTGTACCAATGCATTCTCTTATATATGCGAGTCTTTCATAGGGAGCCTCGCATGTATAAGAGAGTACATTGACCTATCAATATTTACCTTGACCTTGTAAGCCAGTGCATTCTCTTATATATGCAAGGCTTCCTATGGGAGACTTGCATATATAAGAGAATACACTGGCACAGGATCTTTAATGCTGCACCAGCTCAGCTCCCATCATGAAAGGGTTAAGACCAAGATTTCAGTAAACATTAGTTTCTGAAATTCTCATATCCGCAAGTCTTTGCTTGAGCAGATAAAATTATTGACTAATTGTTGAATGCTTTTACTCAAAATAACCATAATTTTAAACAACAACTGAACATCTTTTAAGTTCTAGTCAGATTTGGTAGGATATGATCCTGTAACCGAATTCGCAGGTGTTGAACCTTGAACTTCGATCACTGGAGTTGGTTGAGATCTTATTGTGTATCTATATCGTGTCCCATCTCCAGCTGTTTTATTCGCCGTTGTCACATACCCTTGTGAGGAACCATCACCATGAGTATTGATACTATTCCTGTCAGATATAAATACTTTCTTCCGAATGACGTGGCTCTTGGTGGTAGGGTCTTCACTAATTCTTCTAATGGGGACTGTGATATATTTTCGGCCAGGTAAAGATGTATTGCCATGGCTTCCGTCTGTTGATGCAAGATTGCGTGGAATAGTCCTATTTTCTGCAGAGTTTAATCTGCTGCCCTGTTGCCTTTCACTACTTACTGGTGCCTTCACTGTATATTTATAATATTTTCCTTGCGTTGTTGAAATGGTGACATGTCTTGAGTCGGTTTTATTTTCTGACTGTGACTGGACCGCTCTCGGTTTCATAAGATATGATCCAGATATACTCTTATCGGCCACCTTACTATTTACAAATGGTCTGTTAATGGATTCGTTAATTTTCGAAGTTTTCAATTCCCCAGAAACTTTCCGCGGTAGAATAGAATGATCAAATTTGTCTTGCTTTGGCCAAGTGTAGATTAATGCAGGTATCTGTCCCTCAGTCACATTAGTACCGTTTTGACTGTCAGGATTATCAAAAAACTCAAACATTGTACCATGGACAACTACTTGCTTCTTTCCGCCAGCACCAGATTCGCTATGATACCCATTGATGCAGATGGCTAGTGAATATCTTACATCGGCTGATATTTCCAGAGGCTTAGTGAAATAGAAGTCATGATATTCTGTCTCAGTATCACTATCTTCTCTATGCTCGAACTGCACTTCAAGTTTATCTTTGGTTAACACAAATTCACCATTGCTCACAACATAAGCCATTGAGAAGAAATTATTTCTCCCCCGTCCTGGTTTATATATTGTAATTCCTTTTAGTGATATATCACGGCCGCATTTGAAGTCAATGATGTCATACAGAATACCATCGTATTTCCACTGGGGTCCTTGCCTCCCCTTGGGGAACCTCTGACAAGTCATAGTTGGTGGTGTGAACAAACCATTAGCAAATTGGCCATCTCGCTTCCTTGTTGGAAATTTCAAATTAGGAACTCTTCCCCCAGCCATGTAGCGCAAAACATCCAAGCCTTCTTCATGATCAAGCAATTTGGTTTCCGTGACAACATCTGAGAAGAATTTTTTATCCATATTAGGAAACCTTATCAGATAGATAAGATCTCCCAGTGCAGCTCTTTGGTTCTCTACTGTTAACTTAAGACCACCTCTCTCACACCGTATTTTAGACCATTTCAACATCCATTCGAATATTTTCTCTTCGTCTGCGCAGAAATGGTCCGAATTTATAATTGCTGCTACACTGTCAAAAGACAAGTTGCAGAACTCTTGAGATGCCAGGTACCTGTTTGGATCTTGCAGCATGACATCAAAGGCTGCAATTTCTAAATTTGGAAAGTTATGTTCTCTTGCAACTTCAAAGCATTCAACACAGTTTTCCGGACCGAGTCGACTGTACAGAGCTGCGGAGATATCATAGAGAAGGTCATGTACCTTATATGTGTCCGCCAAGGCCACCATTTCTCTCACATTTTCTGAGTCATACACATACCTTACTCCACTGTACAGGTACCTGGAACAGAGTTGGACATGTGTCACAATCCTACATGCAAATATCAGGTAATAGATGTCATTTTTCAGGATTTTCCAGGGGTTTTCTGGAAAACTTTGAAAAGTTTAGAATTTTTTACTTGTGGGCCTTTTTTTTAGCTCACCTGAGACGAAGTCTCCGGTGGAGCTATAGTCATCGCTCCTCATCCGTCCGGCCATCTGTCCACATCAACAATTCTTTGACTCACTTCAGATTTTTTCAAATAAGGTCACTGGGTCAATTAGTTGCGAAGCCAGGGGCATGACTCTTTCCCTCCATAGTAATTCTTAAAATGACTTCTTCTCATGTACCATCTGATGGAATGGGTTCACATATGGTATGAACCCATTGGGTGACTGGGGTTCAGATTTGTTTAAATGAGGTTACTGCGTCAAAAAATGTGGGTGGAGCTAGGGACATAACTCCAAAAAAATTAAAACATTAAAAAAAAATTATATTTTTAATTGTTTTTGACAATGTAGCAGCAATTATCAATTTAATTTAATTTTTAAGTTGAAAATTTAATTTTGAAAAACAAACCATATTATAACATCCGCCAGGGTGCATCGACTCATCCCACAAAATTTAGTTGAAATCGGTCGAGGGGTCTGGGAAAAAAATCACGAACAGACAGATTGTTACCCTTGCCAATTGACGGGTCAAAGTAAGTATATGTACCCCCTGTTACAAATGTTGTTCTTTAACATTCCTAATGCCATAATGAATATTATTTGAGAAGTCATCTCTTTCACTAACAATATAAAGCATGTCTGCCTGCCATTCTCTCAAGGTCTCCTGTTATGAAATGAATCTTATCTGACAGCCTTTGATAAACAAATCAGATAATGCTTATTTGTGTCATTCACTTCAATTTAAATTAGATTAATTCCCATGTGCTCTGTTCTATGCAGTTGTCCAGGCAATTGTTATATTATGTTTATATAGGCTATTGACTTCTTTTCATCTGTGATAATGATGTGTCTTATTTATTATGCTGATGATTTCAAGGAACAATTATCAGAGGTGCCATGCTGATAACCCTTCCCTTAATTTTGTAACTTATTGTAATGAAAATAAACTCACTTCAACTTCTATAATATAACATTTGAGATATCAAGATCAATGGATCTCATTGATTGGGATTTACATTTGGTTCAAATAGGGGCAGAGATAGGAGATTTAATACTCCCGCACCCACCCTGTCTATGCTATGAATTCATGTTTGATACTTGTATATATATTCCGATATTACATGTAATAATTTTGATATATACCAGTATTATCAGTAAGGTTTTGATAAATTTCCCAACAGTTGAAGATCTTGAAGTACCACTTGTAATTTAGTTTGGTCCAGTTGGGAGGCAATGGGCAATGATCTATTAGGGGAGGGGTAGATATGCAGTTAGAAATTTCAAGGACACCTCTTTATCCCCTCCCACTGTTCAACAAAGACCCTTGTTTTAAAGTGATTTGACAAGCACTGACTATTGTAGTCTTAGTCCCAGTCTTCTCAGTCTTTACAGTCTGGTGGGCGACCCACAGTCATTGACTATTGTTTCCTAAAGATGACAGTTTAATGAGTTGAAACACTTCTGTTTCAACTGTTGCAACAATAATTTTGCCTCGCCTCTTTGGCTATTGGGTTTCATGATTTTTCTTAAGACACGTCACCTCTTTTATCCCTGAAATATGGAACAGCATGACAAATTACTAACTTTTTTACTGCACTGTGAACTCATCATCAACCAGGGCTATTTAATATCTGGTTAGAACAGATCTGGAAGTCATTGAGACAGTTTATTTCAAATTTATAATAACTTACCCATGTATATAAAATCTCAGTAAATAAATTGCTACGAAAATCATGTTCTTGACCAAAACAACTATGCATATGAGTGAAGAACAAGTATATATTTTTCGTCCTATTTGGATCACAAAAAAAATATGATCTTAAAACAGCCATATGGGTTTAATGCATTGAAGCAGGGAGGTACCCCCACACCTGGGTTGGAATTTTCCAATTGTTACCTCAATGTTACCTCAATTGTTGAAAAATTCCAACCTGACAGCCCCCTATGGTTAAAAAAACTCCAACTGACACGTCCCTGCATAGAAGTTATACTGCTATCCGAAATTCCTCATCATAAACAACATACCAGTTGTTAGCTTTATGAACGTACCTCATGAAAGCGAGCAGCAGTTTCTGGTCGACATCGCTGATCCCTTAGCTGCTTGATGTCGATGTCAGTCAGAATCTTTTGGAAGACAGCACTTCTGGACACAAGTATGAATCTGTGGACACCCAACCTCGAAACCCCATCTTCTAGGATGAATGTGACGTCACATCCAATTTGTTGATCCAACATCTGCAGACGACACTCTGCAAAATTCTGTCCATCTCTCCAATCATTGTCTTCTGCCAAAACGTTGTTGGTGTTACCACTGTGAATTAGAGGAGATACCTTGTGGATCCGCGATGCTTCCTGTCAGTATAACTAATCTGGACATTGCGCTCGTTCGAACTTTTATTTGAGGGTTCAATAGGATGATATGACTAGATCTAAATACAATTGGTCTAAGTACAGTAATGCCCTAAGTAATCGACCCCTTAACCACAGCAGAATTATGGGTGACTTTTCAGGATTTAGTTGGAAATATGGTTTGTTGCCATACATCGATGAATGGCAACAAGCCATATTTCCGACTAAATCCTGAAAAGTTACCCATAATTCTGCTGTGGTTAAGGGGTCAATTACTTAGGGTATTACTGTATATCGGAAGTCGGTAGCGAACTGGGGATCGCATCCCGGTCAGGGTATTCTGACAAAAATCAGAATTCGGGTCAGATACCAAGTTTTGTCAGGCTGGAAAGTCTCATTCGAGATCACTGAATAAAGATCGGAATGCAAAATGCCGACCCCACCCCATTACAACAGCTGTCCAGTTATGTTGTTGTGGGTGCAGTACAACTGTCCGATCGGGGCGGACATTAATGGTTGACCCGTGTATACACACCTAGGTGTGTGCACATTAAAGACGCGACTGGAGTCACCACAGGGTTACAAGAAAACCATAGTCAGAAATGGTAACGCCACCAAGATCATATTATTAGCCCATAAATATAAATTATAATATAAAATATATTGGTTACATGAATGCACCGCCTCAGAATTCCGTTAAAACAACTAATCCTTCAAATTATTACAAAAAACTACGGCTTATTACTGCAGGTTTTTCATTCACCAAAACAGAAAGCTTCTAAATGCTGATAAAAAAAATTGGGTTCCCGCCATAAAATCTTCAAGTGTGCATGGCCCAGCCATTGTTCATACATAAACATCGAACGCAATTAACGCGGGTCATAATAGTTACATATACTGCAAATATAAGACATCCATCGAACACACACCCCATGAAAACCCGAAATGTGTTGTCCTGCTATAGCTCAATTTGACAGATTAGCCTTTCTACAATATCATAAAACAATAGAGCTCAAATCATCGGCATAGTCAATAGAACTTTCACGAACTTGGACATTCCAATTACAGCTTTTACCGGACTCGGGGGTCGCAGTACAACTTTAACGTGTCCCAAAATAACCGGAAAAACCATTTATCTATTTATAAAATCCCCATAGGTCCACATATTTCTAAAAAATTGCCCAACAGTATACACCGGTGGGCGTTAATAAAGTTACTCGGTCGTGGCAGCACCTGAACCAGTACGTCAAAAACCGGAACGTTCCTGCACTGAAATATCTACAGACAGAAAGTATTTGAAGTCTGTTCAAGTCACTGTCACGACGAGGAGGCCGTAGTTTTATCAAATTTCGGACTCGGTAAGACCTCCCGAGTTGACCAAATTAAAGCACTAGCTCGCGGTTTATGTATCTGAATAAATCGTGCTGAAACCAGTGTTTCCAGAAATAATATACATCGTTTATTTGCCACTGTTACATATCCAGAATATCTAGATACGTATACATTTACAATGTAAAACGGCTTTTAAAGACGCCCCGTCCGATTGTACATCTTATTCACTATTTCTATTCTAAATACTCATCGATGCGTATTTATCCCTTAGAAATGTTCATAAAATAAATTCAACAAACTATTGGTCATTTGTTGAACTTATTATGTGAACATTTCCTTCTATATAAATTTGAAATCTTCTGCACTGTATTATCTGTCGTGTGCTTATTTTTCCTGAACACAGATCCAGATGAATAATAGACCATTCCAATATATCTTGAATGATATGTTATGATTGGGTGGGAGATTCCAATTGTTTAGAATAGTTAATCAAAAGTTTCCAAACAAGTTTTCTGCTCACGAGAATAAAACATCAAAGATGATTGCTGTTATCGTCATTCGTAACACACGGACATCACGAATACCGCACAAGAAACAATACATGTTGAGAGTAAGCATAACAGTATTTTAAGAACGCTCTCTGGTCGTTATGGTGTGGCAATAAGACGATAACCGCTCTTTATCATAGGTTTTTTTGGGGGCGCCTCAGTGTATATGCAACCAAGATTCAAAACCTGATAAAACTTCCTCTTCTGAAAGTATATACATATGCTTTATTCTCTGATCCAATATATTATTATCCAAGGTTATTACTATGATATATAATATAAAGTCGATTGCTGACATCGCATATGGGCCCAGTGCCGATAGGTTCCACCCCATTATTATTGTCTTATATGGAATATATACCAGTATAGATTAATGTGTTTAATATGATGTGGCATCTTTAAGATTTCCTTAAATTGTACTAAACAGTATACGAAAAAACAACAAACTGCTGGTTTACTGCTGAATACCATAATATAGGCCACACAGACATCGAACTGAAATTTTCACTTTACTAACCTCATTCTTCTGCTCTGACCGTCAGTCTATTCATTTATCCATTGTTCCGCTCTCCAACCTCGCGCCCAACAATTAGACACCGGCAAACTTCTTCTGTATAGTAAGTTACACCGAAAACAAAAACATAACAGTCCTGAATCGTCTAACAGAACAAGAAGAGTTCCAAAAATGCAAAAAACAATGCTGCGGTCCCCTGACAAGTGTACCTGTACCCATAAGTAATAGTTTGATTGAACACCAATTTGCAATAAGTTACATTATGTGTAACTCTCAATACATTTCAATGGTTGACGTTTGCCAGCGACAATTTTTTTTTGAAACTTATCAATGCGCATCCATTATGAATATATTTGAACGTATTTGTTCTGATTTAAATAACCGAGGAGCGTAAAGGTTTAAATGGTTCTTTGTCTAATATGAATGGAATCAGTATGGATTAACTGCGGGCGATCTTCACTGATCTCCAAAAGATATGTCAAGATTGCGCCAAGTGTTGTCCGGGGACATTTAAAGGCCCACTTAAAGATGCATTATCTGAACTAACGTTCCCAAATTACTATTTCTTTCGTTTCGGGGGTAAACAAATATTTGATTCGAGTCGAGGAACCCACCCGTCAAAGCTCGGCGTGATCAGATATCTATTTTTGAAGTTTGTTAATTATGTCTCGAGATGTGCAATTATTTGTGGCACGGTAAAGAGTTGTCAAACCGACAGTCTCGGACAAAAATGAGGATGAAGTTTGATAACTCTAAAATCAAGTGGTAATACGACCAAATTTCGTGATACTGAAGTGACAAAACGGCCATATTTCGTTGAACAAAATGTTGATAAATAACACGTTTTTTGAAATTTGATAACATATATAGTTGACAGTGGTTAGCTTTATTTTATTGCAACTAATCGATTCTGATAACTAAAGCCTATTTTGAAGAAATGTTGTTGTTGTATCTTGAGGACATGGGGTCCGTCTGATCGGATTGAGTACCTTTATTTTCGAACCCCCCCCCCCCCCCCCCCCAGATCAAGTCATATAAAATATATGCCATATTATATACCATTTGAAAAGGGAAGCTCCAAAACATTGTATGTTATACTTATTCGATGTGATAAACTGAACATTTTTTTGTTGAGATATCGACGTATGTTCTGTGCTCCAGTTTATGAACAAAGTCTATTATTTTCAATGGAAGGGAAATAACTTTACATATTTATTCCCCTTTCACTGCTTTCATTGAAAATAAACTATAGTTTGAATTCTGTTGCATTTTGGGAGCCACAACGGGGGAAATGTTTTTTATGATTTCAGCTATTTTCTATTACTCTACACACAGACGTTCCATGTGGTGATGAATTACAGTATTTTAATAATATGTTATGGCATATATTGTTATTAAAACCGTATATCAAGGCACTATAACAATATTATCGGTGACTCGAAGATTAAGTGGACCTCTAAATATGTTTAATTTTTTCTCGGGAACAAATAAAGCATAAACAAACGGCAAGACGTGCACGCTCTGAATAAAACAGTGTCTGCCAAAAATAGTGAAATGGAACTCCAAATTACTGCCTTAACTTTCCAATCGATATTTAGAGTGAGATATGTTGTTTCAGACCAAAGGTCGAATACTTTCCGACTTCATTTCGGTCAAATTTTGTTTGGACTGAAATGGAAATGAGTTGAAACATTCTAACAGAGGTATAGCTAGGGTATCAGTTTGAACATGTTGAGATACCAGTTGCAAAATTCGAAAATCCCAGCCCATTCAAGAGTAATAGGCCGATCTGTATTGAGATTTTCAGTAAGGTTCAAATATTTTCAACATGAGTTCACAAATGCATTATGCACGTGTACATGGGTCCGGGAAACTTTGTTTGTAATTACAATTCCCATACACATGTGATTATGCAGACTGTCAAATCACCTACATGTATGTTTCCACTGGTATATATGGGTCCAACGTGGCTGGCTCTGGCTAGTATGCGAAAGCTAGAAGTTGCACATTGTTTTTCAACCCATTCTGTGTGGATTGCAGTTTTAGTGCTGGCAGATGTCGGTCATACTATATACCAAGCAATACAAAATCAATAGCGGTGTAGATTTGATATTGTGATGCAACTCAATATTCGTGAGAGTCATGCGAATTGGTTAAATTTCAATATACTATACCCAATCAAATTGTGAAGTATTTCAATGTGATCTTATTTGTCAATATTTTGCATTATATTCTTGTCACGAATAACATGGAAAAATTGTTCATTAGATTTGCGATTTTGAAAACAAGTAAAGTATATATTCATGTTTTACGAGTTGTTAGTCAAACAGGCCAAGGGATGTTATATACCAATTATATATATGGATGATATTTAAATTAGCACAGTTTATTTTATATCAACACAATATCAAAATAAAAACGTTAAGATGTTATAGTTTCTTCCCACAATAAGTATAGGCCCGCATAGACCACAGTCATGCACGTGGTGTAACGTCGGGTGGCGCCGCTTCCAATAATGATTCCTCGTCTTCTGCGAAGGACTCTTAGATCGATTGAATGATGAAATGAAACAAGTACCGGTACATGTATGTCCAGTAAATGGTGAAAGTGAACGTTCACACTACCACGATTCAATCGGAAGTGGAGAGTTTTTTGTCCTGGATAGGTTGACTGTGCGTCAGCGCGTGCTAATCATAAGTAAAAACTTATATTTCAAGCATTGTTTGATTTTAGCTGCAAAATTGTGGCGTATCCTTGGTTAGGCCTACTTCCACTTACGGCGGTCGTGTGTACGCAAACACATTGTCTACAGATGGAAATTTCGGAGGGTATTCAATCATATGGAAATAAATAGACTATACATAACTTGTATTTAAATTAACGCAAAAAATATTTCTCTTTCAAATACGCGCACCCATGCGCGAAAATTAGTAATGCTCGAATTTAAATACCCTCGAGTATGGTAAGTACTATATATAATGCATATCTATAAGCCGCCATCTTAGGTCAAATGTAATTTTTTATCATATTTAACAATATTGTTAACTATAGTTTTGTATGCCAACTCTGTTATTTTCTAGAACACAACACATCTGCTAAAACAAGACATCTGCTATATCGTGTTATCGATAGGTAACACAAAACCTATAATTTAAAGATTAGGCCGACCTTTGACCTAAGATAGCGATCTCTACCAGAATCAGTTCTCATGCTCGCCATACACTGAGAGAGGTAAGCGACGCTGGTAGAGCTTGCTAAGAAGGTGGGTTTTATACGGTCGAAACGTGCGCTCGTATCATGCCAAAAATGAAGTTCAAAATAAGAAGAAAAAAATGACATGAATCAAATTCAATCAATGTCTTTCTTTGTATAGGCTAACATATTAGTGGCGAAATTAATTTGTAGGTGATTATATACATCAACTCTAATATAATGAACTTGATATTTATCATTTGAAATACAATTAAGACATGTTACGATGTCAACACAAATAACTACAAAATACACAACCTTAATATTATAGTCAATTGGATACCAAAACAGCGACTGAGATATGTTTGTGTGAAATATATATGAAATATTCAATACTACTACTTCGTCTGTTAACCTGAATATAAACAAATAAAATGCTATTTTAAGGATGGATTTGATGAATTAATATATGCCGGGCTAAGGAATGGGTATGCCATTCTCTTGTGATCACGCCGCAGCTGGTTTGTGCCACGAATTTATTCTACGCCATCACAATTCTTTTTACATCTGCACCGTTATTATTATTGTCTAAACTGAAAACGATATATAACAATAAGAACTAATAAAGATATAAAACAACATGATCCAACATACCACTGTGAACTTACTTCTCCGCCATATTTGACTTTCTACACCGTATGCTACACCGATCTTCCACCACTGTGGCGGGTGCATCATTGGCTTTGGCTTCATCTTCTAAATCTTTTAAATAATTTGGGTAATGTTGTTGATCTTATGACGAAGTTGATTTCAATAACGCACCGACAAAGCAGTGGTTTAGTAACGTGTCTGTCGACTTGCTAGCTGACATAATTATTTGTGTAAGATTAGTTTTGAGCTTTCGATCGCTGCAAACAAATGTCTTCTACATTCGGCTTCCCGGTTACAACTTTTAGTTTGTCAACATTTCCATGAATTTTTGTTTCGATAGAAAAATTGCCAGTAAGGTCGTATTTCTGCTCGCTATTGCAGTAAGTTTCAAATAGACACAAATTAATTAAAGCTATTGTTCAGAAATTTAGTAATGTATGTCTAAAAGCTGAGTTACCGGCTTGTACAATCCATTGAAACTTGATACCTCGAAATTAGGAGAATGGAGATTTTGAACAGCAGACTGAGTACAGACCGGTAGTGAACAGAACGAATCGGGCCGAAGCTTAGACTAGACGCTTGCTCTTATGGAAGGCCAAATTCACATTTATTAATAATTGGGCTTCAGCGCAAAATCAATTGGGCTTCAGCGCAATCAATTGCGCTGAAGCGCAATTCAATTTCTCTTCATCGCAATTCAATTGCGTTGTTGTTGTTGTTCAACTTGTTGTTGGCTTCAGCGCAATTCAATTGTGCTTCAGTCCAATTCAATTGCGCTGAAGCGCAATTCAATTACACTGAAGCGCAATTGAAAGCGCAATTAATTTTATATATATGGCTATAAACCCCCCAGTTAATTAATGAATAAATCCAATAGAAAATTAATTGCGCTTCAGCGCAATTATTTTCCCACATATGGGAACCCCCAGTTAATTAATGGAATAACCTATCTATTCAGGGGTGTAAGCTTGTAACAATAATTGCGCTGAAGTGCAATTAATATGAATCAAGCTGGATTGCACTTCAGCGCAATTGAATTGCGCTTCAGCGCAATTGAATTGCGCTTCAGCGAAATTATTAATAAATGTGAATTTGGCCTCCCATATGCTCTATGACTTACGGTACTATGTTAAGGCGTAACATTCTCAGCATGAGAGTTAGCATAGTGAAGTCTATATATACTCCTCTCACTACTCTACAGCATTACGTTACGGAGTAGTGAGCGAAGTAGACTGAGCCAGCGACGGGACCAGCTAAAGCTAGACAAAACTCCATGCAGCGCCCTCTATGTTACCCCCTGCTAGGCAGGGTTATACTCCCCATCCCCATTCATTGGGGAGATCTGCAATTATCAGCATGGTAGATCATGCCATGAATCTCTACTCTGGCTAAGTCAGTATAAGTGCCACCACAGATGCTGCGATTAAAATGGGGAAAGTGGGGAAAATCGCAGGTGGAGAAAAGTGGCTTGCCCGCAGACGCTACGGTGCTGCAATGTCTGTAGCTACGATTTTATCCATGTGATCGAGCATGTGCTAGCATGTAAATTGTGAGACCAACCTGCAACCATGGTCATGTGACAGCTACAATCGCATGCGTTGCCAAGGTCACTCCACGATTTTCCTGGTAAAAATCAAACATTGTTTGATCGCTACAATATGGCTGTGATATTGTTGTGAGCATGCGCAGTGAATGCTCCACCTGCGATTTTCCCCACTTAAGATTTTAATATTGCAGTGTCTGCAGTGGCACTAACGCCCATAGAGATCACATACCGCCAGTGCCTGTGAACTTTTTGAAGATTTGACACTAGTAATGACAGGGAACCTTATAAAGTCAAAAAAATAACACAAGGAATAAAATTTCTTTGTTAATATCTGTACCTTAATAATTAGATCATACCATGAATCTCTACTCTGGCTAACGCCTGTAGAGATCATATTCCACCAGTACAAAAACCTTGAAACATTTTAAAGTTTTTACAGGGAACATTATAAAGTCAAAAAAATACAGCGGGGAATATATTTCTTAGTTATTATCTGTTCCTTAAAAGCGATGTGAAGCACTCCGGTTGGGTGACCAAACAGATATTGAGAATAATCTTGCTCAAACTAGTTATTTTTATTAATATTAATCAAAATTTACAACACACACTGTTTAAATGCAGTGACTCTCGATGGCGAAATTGTATTCGTTAGTTTATCGCAGATAGATGCGTCCCGAATCGAGTAGTAAATATTTATATTTCAGCGTAGTTCAGACGATGTTTTCTAAGGAATGGTATGGTCGATTTTCGGCGATGTTAGTAGTTTAAACATATTTATTTGTCTAATTTATGTTAGTAGAATGGTACATTCCTCCAGTTGGCATAGCGCCTGTTTACTAACTGATCAGTTTCACTCACCCAAACAAGTACATAATATGTCTTTAATAATGTACTTCATTGCAGGTGAAGGTCCCACCTCCATATTGTATGCTTTTCTGTGACTTTTATGAGCTGATATCGCAATTAAGGCCAAAGAAAAATAAACGTCTGGTTTGGGTTACATGTCAGAGCAAACTAGGGTCGGTATGTAGGTAGGCTTGACATTTTATTTTTTTAATTAATTTTTGATTATCTTTATATAAACAGTAATAAAAACAATGCTTCAAAAAAATGGCAGATAACAACTCATTTTGAGATATTGAACATATATTTTTGCTTTTATTTATAAAACATTTCAGAAAAATTTCTTGAAAACCATGAAAAAAACTTTAGGGTATGGGGTTTAAAATAGGGTAGGTAGGGAAACCCAAACCACAAATATTATTTTCTTTGGCCTAAACATTGATTTAATTACCCAGGAGAAATTCCATAAATGTAAACGACGCAAAGCAAAATCACTCACAAAGTCACTTAAATCGTGAACTTTCGAGTTGGGATCTTCACCTACAGTGAAGTACATTATTAAGGAACAGATAATAACTAAGAAATATATTCCCCGCTTTATTTTATCGACTTTATAAGTTTCCCTGTCAAAACATGTGTACACGTAAAGTCGGGTAGGGTTCTCTATTCCGAAGGTTGTCTATTCCGGGGTTCTTTATTCCAAAGGTTTGCTATTCCAAAGGTTTTATATTCTTGGCGCGTTTATTCAGAAAGGCATCAAAATTTACATGTCAAAATTTTTCCAGATGTCGCTTATTATTATCAGGAAGACAGTACAAATGTACCTTCAATCAATCATATTTGAAGCTAAGACTTGTCAAATTGTGTCTACAAGGTAACTCGTAGTTGGCACTGGTGGTGGAAATACCCAAATTCCTTCCGCAGTGCCAGCTACAAGTTATCTTGTAGTACTATAAATTGTGTTTATTATTTTCACCACCGACCTTAAATGTTTCTGCGTATCAGTAGCAAATTATCGAACCACATTTTCACTGATTATTAAAGATACATAGCTCCCCCACTATAGATTCTGGCTTTAGTTACCGTACCACCAAAGTCTTTTACATTTTTATTTTCTTGACACAGTACATACCTCCTTAAATTTTAAAGGTCTTTAATACACAATATAGTCTACAATGTTTCTTCTTAGAAAGGGATGATAAGCTAATGAGCCTTGTTCAAGTTACACATTCCCTGTTTTATTACTATCACTAATCTCACCATTCCCCATATGTGTATTAACCCTCTCTATACTAAATACTCATTGCCAGATGAGTAGATCCATTAGGAAATGTTCAGATAATAAGTTCAGCAAACTGTGATAGACTATTTATTGAACTTATTATCTGAACAGTTCCATCCAATTAATACGAATCCTTCTGTACTTGAATTATCTGTCAGCTACTTATTTTTCCATAACATCCCTCGAGATGAATAATTGACCTTTTTCAAATTCCAATGTATACTTTATAACTGAATGGGAGTAATGGAAGGGTTAAACAATCTCTTTATATCTTGATTTTGTTTAATATTATTCAATAATCTGAGCTAGGTTTCAGTTAATAGTGATGGCTGAATAATGTTAAAACTCTTCTCTGTATTAAAGTGACTGAATTACCACCTTAGCAAATGTCAATTTTTTTTTTTATTATTTAATTTTTATTTCGACCCACTGATCATCACCAAACTTCATGTGGATCTTCGGGGTGACCTCTAGATGGGAGCCACATATTAATTCTGAAATTTTTACGAAATATGGTCGCCAGCTGCAATCTTGGACCCAAACAAGGTCCAAAAAATCCATAAAGCAGAAAAATAAAAAAATTGGCCTCAGTTTGAAGGAAATATCAGATATAGTGCAGATTAACCAACAAATGAAATCAAGTGAAGTCCGTCCGAGAAGAATAAAGTTTCTGAGTGTTTTGATTGCTGATAGACGAGAAGAGTTAATGATGTTTGCCGAATATAAAAAATTCAAAATACCTTCTCCACTAGTTTCAAGTAGGCCTGGTACAAAGACCAATTCTTAAGACATCTTGAACTGAATGTTTATTATGCATCCAACTATTCAATGGAGGCAATATATTAAAATTTAACTAAACAATTGTCAATGAAAAATAGACCTCATGTACCAATTAAGACAAATCGAAAAATGGTCCTCCTGGGGTCATTCAAAGCGAACCACTTTGGCCCTCCTGCAATTTTGGAAATGACAGACCAGAACCACAAATGCATATAACTGTATTCACCCTCATGCCTGTATCCTATGGGCATAGAAGATTAATGCATGATATAATTTCTAAAATAATGTATAATGTTCGACTTGACTTTGAAGTGCATACATGTATTTCTGTCCATTAGGAGCCTGATAAAATGATAAATAAACAGCTTTACATCTTATTAGAGGCCCGGTGCAAGTAGAAGGCCTCTAATATTATGGAGTGTATGATAGCTGTAACTTATTTTTACATAGAACATATTTTGTTATTAACATGGGGATAAAGGATTCATCGCCTTGTGGGACTATTTTGTTCTATTAACCCTTTACCCAACAGAAGGGCCCTGTGACAATGCATTCTCTTATATATGCGAGTCGACCATAGGTCGCCTCGCATATATAAGAGAATGCATTGGCTTAACACATTAAAAATTATAAAATTGTTAAAGAATGTAAGAAAAAATGGTAAAAAGTGTTAAAAAAAAGATTTTTTTTAGGCCAATGCATTCTCTTATATATGCGAGGCGACCTATGGTCGACTCGCATATATAAGAGAATGCATTGGCACAGCGCATAACTGTAACTATCACAATGTGGTAAATGAGCCGGTTCCAATGATATCCATATTTGTATGGTTCTATTGAGACAGACCGAAGATATTTTAGGCTGTTGAAGCTTTATTTGGCCTGTTTTGGCCGGTTTGTTGGGTAAAGGGTTAACAAATTATGATTGCAGCAGCAATGTTGGCCAACACATGAAATGTAGCCTGTGGGGCCTATATACATGTACCTACATCTACCCAGTTCTTTAATTTGGCTGAAACTGAATCCAAGTGACCTGCTAGTCAATAGTTTCTTAGTTGACCGATTAGATCTTTAAAATCTTAAATCCTTGGGGAAAGTTGTAACTCTTATTCTCATTAACTTTTCACTTCCTCATTTGGGTGATACTGTGTTCATTTCAATAAATGTTTCAGTAACAGATATGATTAAAACCTTCCACAATATTAGCGACTTTTCAGAAATGATAGACATTTTTCATACACTTTAGATTTTGACTATTAGATTTTGAGGTCCAGCTGTCACATCTTGGTCACTTTACACAAGGATGTGTTAGAAACCATGTGTTTTTCATACTAATGATCATCAATATGTATGTGCATTGGTGGTAAAAACAATATAAATTTTTTTTTTCAGCCTTTTCTCAAAATATCAATACAAAGTTTAGGGTCGGGTTATTTTGAGGGTTGGTCGATGTGTTCCTTTTTTGGCCTTAGCATAAAATATGGAATTGGAAAATCGTTTGTCAGCAACACGATTAAAAACTGCGATAATAATAGAGTATTTGTGGCTTTCTAATGATGGCTTCATATTTTGTGGTGATGCAATTTTCTACAAACTGAACAAAAGGTCAGTCTGAAGAGTGTTCGGTTTGGAGAGGTTTTACTGTATTTCAAATTCTAGTGCATATTAGCAGGCCTGCAAATATTGTGTCTGTCATTTGCAGAATGAGGTTCCCAGAGGATGAATTTAGTGACCAAATTCACCCTCTGGGGACCTCATTCTGCTTAGGCCTAATCTTCTGGGAAGTATCCATTGTCTCAAATTAACACTGTTTTTTTGTTACTTTTTCCCTTTTGTTCAGTTTCAATAGACATTATTTGCTGAAGATAAAATGCATAATTGAGGTGACTATAATCGTCGAACATCACCAACTGCAGCTGGGGAACTTCAGTCTGACTCTAGGTCTCCCATAGCAGTTGAGGCCTATGCAGAATGAGGTACCAAGAGGGTGAATTTGTTGATGCTAGCCCACTGCGGGATAGCATAACTAAATTCATCCTCTGGGGACCTCATTCTGCAAATGACAGACACTATTTGCAGGCTTTTATACTTGTACACACAACAATGCGCTGGATTTGCATGAAGAACCCCCCCCCCCCATCTCAATGAAGTCCAATGAATGTCATGGTGTTACATTGGTGTTTCTTTCTGCCAGATCTTGTGTGGTCACTGGCTGATGCCTGGTTTCTTCACTGTGTTTGCTAGAGCATTCGGCAAGATGGCGGACTCGTACGTCGCTGGGACACACTCAATGGCTTTTGTCACTGTTCCAGATATGGCTGTTGCAAAGAAGCTATCACAGTGAGATATTACTACATTGATCAGACATTTTCCGCTCTTTCGTAGTCGATTATTTAGGGCATTACTGTACTTCTAATATTTTTCCATGAAAAAGAGTTTGCTACACAAATCAGATGTTGCCAATTGTGCGAATCAATTTTGATTTTCACCAGTGGTTATCAATCGAATCGTTCAACGAGTTGATTCAGTGAATCCTGTGGGAAAATTAAGCCCTTAATTTCTTATTTATTCTACCAAATTGTGTAGCCAGGTGACTCAGTCTGAAAGGATACCATAAGCCGTTTAATTCCGATTAGTGCAGATTTACGATTCACACAGGGAGATGACCCGATTTCTGTAATGGGACAAGTTTGTCAGTTGTTTACAAGGGGTTGGTGGTTTTAACTTGCATTGGAGACATTTCCCTATTAAATTTACCCATTGAGAGCACTTTCCTCCACCAATAAAACTGATGCGAGATGGCCGATTAGCTGAAATTACATTAAAGCCCATTAATGCATTGACATCCTTTGAAAACATTATTAACTTTTTTGAGATCCTGTTTCCAATCCTCAGATCCCTTTATCAGCACTGTTGGGGATCTGTTCCTCGAAAACTCTTTCTGTCCGAGCAAAATTCCCATTTTGAGCGTTGGAAGATCCGATTCCACAAAAGATTTGCCCACGACCATGTTCACCAATCGGTGTATTTCATGGGAGCAACTTCTGTGATTGAATATTGAAAAGATAAGACTTGTTTCCTAGGTATTTTAATCTTTGCATACGTATTCTTTAGTCCCATATATAGCACGGTGAACCAAATTACAAGGGTTTGCTCACTCAAAAATCCACACACAAAGAAGAAAAGTACATGCATTGTGTACAAATGTGAATTTCGAAGTCACAGAGATAATGTTTTGGAGAACAAATTGCTAATGTTTATCCCCACTATTGCTACTTTAAACAATAAATGTCCCCAGGGTGATCGTCGACCCCTGAGTCCACCATATATACGATATTTTTTTCAGTCATCCATGCACCCAAATGTCCTAACAATGTGTGCATGAAACATTAGTCTTTGGAGGTACTACTACCTTAATTTACAGTAATTCAGTAACTTTTGTTAGGAAATATTATATAAATATTGCAACGCTTGCAGGTGACTATGCCAAAATAGTGATCCGAGGGGAGGAATAGTCCCCGAGCCGATCTTGTATCATTGTTGATTATTTGATCTACTATTCGATATACCATACTGACCTAGCTGTTGCTTATCCAAATTTCAAAGTAAAATGTGCCACTTCATGCATAAAACTGGTAATTATTCTGACATGGAAACTTTTCAATAATGTTTACTGTTTATATCAGGAAAATGAGGACATTTGATAATATTTTCCGAAAATGTACATAAAGAGTCTGATTGCATGCCCCTTTAAAACTCTTGTCATGATTTTGAAGACAAAAGCTAAGGGCTGCCCCATGGAGACATTTATTGCTAGTAAACTGGACATTTGTAGTCGAAATCCAAAGAACATGGCTTGGATAACAATCAAACTTACTTGGGCGACAACCGAACATACAGGGCTTGAATCGGAGTGAAAACATAAATAAAAAATTTCCACATTTTGCTGGCTTAATTTTGGCAACAAATATTTGGGGAACATGTCCTGGTTGACGCTAGAGCTACACATTAACATAATATGTTAATGAACTTACCTTACTCTCAGGTGCCAAATAAACGTGATGGCTTACATTTACCCCTAAAATTATTAATAGTGCTGGCATTTTCACTATATATATCATGACCAAATAATAGTGATGGCCAGCATATTCTTCCAAAATTAATAAGCGTGCCAGCACGTTTATTTGGCACCCAAGAGTATATCTGTTTTCTTTGAGTTTTTCTGCCGATAAATTTGAAAATTGCTCTGTTGACAAGTGAAATAACTCACAACGGAATCAGCATTTGCTCGGATGGAATTAATTTTCAAGGAACAGATCCCCCCACAGTGTTTATCAGGCTGATTCTGAACTACAGAACTGTGAAAATGTATCCTTCAACCACCATTTGAAGTGCTTTATAATACCAATAAACACATTACTGCAAAGTCACAAAGTGCCATTTAAGGATGGCCCAAATGATTAAATGGGTATGCTAATAAGATAGTGTTCTGCCCTAAGTAATTGACCCAGTAACTGGGATTATTATGCGGTCAAACCATAACTGCACCACGATTAAATGTGGAAAGAAACCCTGGTTATATTCTTTGACTGCTGATACACTGTACATACACGTAGCTAATGGCTGACTATGACGTATACTAGAATATGGAAGTTACCATTTCATAGTTGATGATTTCATGCATTCTAGCCACATAATCCTCCGGTTGTCTTGTGGTTTTTAACCACGTTTAAAGTCTAACCGAAGTGCGGTCTAACTGGGGTGGCACCCTGGTTTGATGAGACATTTTTTTATTTTTATTTTTTTTAATTTATTTGAATAAATATACATCAATGAAGGAATGAAAATATAAACAGAGGTACACATAATTATATATCAAGTGACATTCTTCCAATTCGCTCACATCTCGCGCACTTCATTTACACGTCTTTCGTACACCATATGCACTCCCAGTGACTGACATGAAAATTGGAATAAATCGAATATATGTTCATTTTTATGTTTACCCATACCATAGTATGGTAAACATAGTGTCGTTGCCCGGATTGACCACTCGTCGTTCGTCCGTCTGTCTGTCTGTCCGTAGACACTTTACGAGTAATGCGATAACTCAAACATTTTCTATCCGATCGAAACCAAATTTTGTATATGGGTTTCTCAGCCCAAAATACAGATCGAGTTCGAATTTGGGTTTGATCCGAGATTTTGTTACAGAGTTATGGCCCTTTTTTAACTTAGAATTCACGCATTCTGCCATAACTCAAACATCTGATTGGAACGAAATTTGGTATGTGAGTTTCACAGCCCAAAATACAGATCGAGTTCGAATATGGGTTTGATCCGATTAATTTTAAAGGAGTTATGACCCTTTTTCGAAGAAAAAAAAATTGGGAAAAAAAATCGATTTAAAAAAAAATTTATTTTTAACTTTTATAATAATAATAAAAAAAATGTCATTGACATTTGTTTTCATTTAGATATTGATGATTATGATAAAAGTTGATAAAAAGATTTCCAATCTGTCCCTTTAATTTTTTTAAATATAAATTAAAAAAAAAAAAAAAAAATTTACTTAAAAAAATTTGAAAAACTAACACCATTATAACTCTGCCAAGGGTACCCCGAATCACCACACCAAATTTGATTAAATCGGTCAAAAATCTTGTGTTATGTACTGGAAAATCTGTTTGGAGCAACATTAAATCCAATTCACCAATTGCCTTTGGACTACTTAGCTATTGATAAGGCTATATTATTTTCTGATGTCTCTTATGCCAATGTGCAAATAATCTGACAAAGAAGGCTATGGCATCTAATTTAAAATAAAGATTCAACAATAAACATCACATGATATTAACAGTAGACTTGGACATCTGTGCTGCAGAGTTATATCTTCAGATGGTCTGATATCATTATAATTGTTATTGGTTTAATAGAGAGGTCAGTGTTCTGACAGCTCTGCTATATAATTGATATTAATGGGTCAGTGGTGAGGTTGCTTATCTGTATACTAGGACACATTATTATTGTAAACTTAAATTGGACTCTCTTAACCCAAGTATTCCATGCCCAGGTCACACCTACACATTTAACACATGGGCTTGCTGGCTGTGGCGGTTTAGCATTACAGATCCTGTACCAGTGCATTCTCTTATATAAATGCCAGTGACCCATAAATTCCAATAATTTGTGTTATGTACATTTGTCTATAATAGTACATAACAGTATACTCTATAATTCAACACCAAAACTCTCATTTATCCAATCATATTTTATCGCCAAGGGATGGGTTAACATCTGCCGATCGTGATCGGCCTCTCGTTATCGGCCTCTCGTTATCGGCCTCTCGTTATATATTAATTCAGATTTTAGATCCTTGAACGTTGTTCCTGTGTATGGCGTATCGGTACGACATCTAACCATAGACGGCATTGTGATATTGGCGGGGGGGGGATCGTATTTCCGGGTATATTAACTAAGTGAGTTTTCGAATTGGTGAAGAGATAATTTCCAGGACACTCAAGTTGATTGGTGTTGACTCGTGTGTATACATGTTATACATGTAAAGCCTTTTCTAAAAGGAACCAGTTTTTCGAAAATTCTTCTTGTTTCGATTGGCATCGTGCGGTATACTTCTCACATTGGTATCTATAATTCAACTCTTTGTGGAAAACATTTAGCGATAAGTTAATTGGCTTGAATTTAGTCCTGTATATGTATTGTTTAATTAGGAGCCATAGCATGTTAGTTGTAAAGTTCGGATCCGTTGGTGAAGAGCCGAGAACCATGTCATTGGTTGGGGACAGAGATCAATGCTGTTAATTTTACCCCATTCGCTGAGTTCCTTTATGAATTCCTGAACATGCACACAATTCCAAAATATGTGGGAGATGTCTTCTGTCTCGCTTTTACATCTGTCACATTTATCATCTTGTCGTAAATTGGACATTTTGAGAAACTTATTAGTTGATAATATTCGTGAATTTATTCGGAATTGTAGCCATTGCAGCTTTGTGTCCGGCGTCGTGAGAAAGGGAAGTTTATCCAGTTTACACCAATTAATTATTTTGTCGGGAAATAACACTTGCCATTTTCCATGTGCTACAGTAGAAGTTGGAATGTCTATTAAAATTTTATAAAAGTCTTGTCCTCCTCGACAGTTTTTAAGCAATTTAATGAAATTATTTGGTAAAAGGGGGGTGACTATTCGAGTTATAGGCTGTTCAAATTTTTTTGCAAATAATTTTATCTGGTGTTGGATGTTATTAAGAGTGATGAAGTTTGTGTGTATGTTATAGACCCTTGGTAAATCGTCTCGTGTAAGAAAACAACCATTATTGTCCATCATATCGTTTAAAAAGATAACCCCCTTTTCTCGCCAAGAGGTGAAATTTATTACTTTTCCGTACTGCTTTATATATGGGTTATTCCATAACGTACATGCTGATATTTGGCGATTGTTCTATCTTTCTCTAGGAATGTTGTAAATGCCATCAGGACATCATGCCAAAAAAGATTGGTTAATTTATTTGCCTGTTTTTCTATGTAAGGATAGTCATAAGTAAGGAACATAGGGTCATCAAATAAAGGTATATCTATTAATGGAGTCCACTTGGCACTTTTTGTCATGAGGCGCCTAACCCAAGTTATTTTCATGGACATCATAAAATGGTTTACATCAACCATTTTTAATCCGTCATTCTTATAATCCTGACATATAACTTTGCGTTTGACTCTATCACGCTTCGAATTCCAAAGAAAATTAAAGAGCGTTGTGTCAAGATTTTTCATAAAAGCATTACGGGGATTTGGGAAAGCTACAAAAAGGTGTGTTAATTTTGGGAGTATTAGTGATTTTATCAGAGTTATTCAACCTATGGGTGTAAGTAACCGGTGTTTCCATATTTCTATCATAATTTATATTCAACTTCTCAAGGTTGGTATCAAAGTGTATTCCAAGGAGATTGAAAGTACTATCAAATTTTAGTCCAAGGTCTGGGCACATAATATCTGTACGTTCCGTGTAAGATCCAATCCACGACGCCTGTCAGACACTTGCTGGAGTTAATTTTCAGGCCTGAATAATCTGCAAATAAGTTTAAAACAGTATATACTTCCCTAAGGCTTTCTTCGCTGCCGTCTAAGAAGAGCGTCGTGTCGTCTGCATACTGTGTAATTTTGTATTCTAAATTGCCGAGGTTGATACCTTTAATGCAGTCATTAGATTTTATCATAATAGCTAAGATTTCCGCGCATATCAAAAAAATATATGGCGAGACTGGGTCACCCTGTCGACAGCCTCGATGTAGTTTGAAACTCTGAGATATATGTCCATTTATTAAAATAGATGAGTTGATATTTGTAAAAATTTGTTGAGACAATTTACTTAGAGCAGTACACTAGTTCTGCACTTGTATTATCAAAAATCCCCCTAAATGAATAATGGACCATTCCAATGAATGTATACTGTTATAACTGAATAGAAGAATCCATTCAGTAATGAAAGGTTTAATATCTAGATTTGTTATTTTTGCATCGCTAATTGAAAACCTGGTTCTATATTGTCATCGTGGCACGGTTGACAAAATATGATAGTGGCAAATCACAAACTCCCATAAATTGGTGTACAATTTGAGATTTTTCACTTTTTGCTTATTCAATATGCACAAGCAAGAAAATTAATATTATTCCCTTCTGCCTTAAATAATATCATTGTGGATTGCAAGCTAAAATATAAAATGAATTTTTTTCTCTTCCAGTGGTCTTGTTGAAAAAAATCTAGCTGCTTGTGTCAACATCATTCCTCAGATAACATCAGTGTAAGTTTATATAAATTGTGATTTGTCCTCGAAAATTATATTCAAATTGTATTTAGTGATAATTAGTGAATTAAATTTATGTCAATGCATTATTTTACCAGTAACTATAACAAAACAGAGGTATTTTTAATGCGAAAGGTCACTGCATGTGATGTTATAATTTTCGGAGCCTTTTATATCGCAATTCAGAAGCCAGCAATAAAAGGTCTAGTAAATAGATAGAATCATACTGGTGTTTGAATGTGATGTGGTGAATATTATCACTTGAATTTATTGTTACGCAATGTTAGCTGTCAGACTCAAGTTGTAATGTGCGAAATACCAGCAACAAACGAGTGTGGTAAAGTCCACTTCATTCGCACTCAATTGTGAATCTATCTATTATAGATCAACACTGAATATTTTTTGGTATGAAATTAATTGTTTTGTTTGGTTCTCATGCTAGGCACTGTAGGCAGTCATATACTCAACAAGATAAAAAGTTTACATAATGTTGGGTCATCTTGCATGCATGATGTCATTTACATCGCACGTTCTTATCAGAATTGTACGAGTGCACCAAGGTGAAATTATCACATATGCCAGAGTAACGTAATCGACCAAAATATATCAACATGTGTGTAATAAATACAACAAACAATCTATGTGAAGCTGATTGATAGTCTCTACCTCTCTCAGATGCAAAACTGCTCCGCAACAGCAAAACACCAAAAACCCTTTCATGACTGGAGCTTCCTGAAATTTTGTGAAAACCCTGTGCCAATGCATTCTCTTATATATGCGAGTTTCCCTTAGAGAGCCTCTCATATATAAGAGAACATATTGGTCTAACAATATTTACCTTGACCTTGTAAGCCAGTGCATTCTGTTATATATGCGACACTCCCTATGGGATACTCAAATATATAAGGGAATGCCCTGGCACAGGATATTTAATGCTGCACCAGCGCAGCTCCCGTCATGAAAGGGTTGATGAAGTATAAATACATTTTTTCAAAACAATCTCTTTATTTTCACAGTTACAAGTGGGAAGGAAAAATCAATGAAGACCCAGAATTACTCCTGGTGAGTAAATTAAAGCACTATCCGATTGCCCTCCCAGTTATGAACACAATTTCAAGTTTCCGCAACTATCGCGTAAATAGAGAGTAATCAACTGTTCTGAGAATTACGTTAAATAATTCACGAGAGGCGAGAGACGTCGGTAGACGCAAGTTTCTTACCTAAACGTCTCTCGAGTGAATTATTTAACATAACTCTCGAAACTAACTGATTACTCTATTTATGACACTTCGCCAGTAATTTGTTTTGCCAATGTGGAGAAAGATTAACTAAATTTCAGTCAAGATCAGTAAGCGACGTAACATAAATGATGTAACGAGAAATGACCTAATTCACTAGTGACATTACCATTTTTAAAATTAATGGCGTTTTCAATGGAAATCGTGCATAGGAGTGTAATAATAAATAATAATATTTTTTCAGGATCACAAGTAAAATAACTGCATTTATTATATGCTTTCCCTTTAAATTGTGGGAAATTGCCATGGCGTAGAACTTTCTATCAATCGCCTGGACTGAGTTGATATATAACACTGACCGAGATAATGGATAACACCATAATAGTTTAACCCTCTCAGAGATCACTTCTGGTTTATAGTGGATATAAACATTCCCACTTCTGACAGCAGATGTCGAAGTTTTCTAACAATTTGCAGTGAATTGTAGAGCAACACTAGACGTTTTGGGGAACTTTATAGAGCATATAATAAAAAGAACACTTACAGGTTTTGGTTGAATACCCGGATTATCTCACACGTGGCTACAAGGAAATATAGATTTTGCACACGTGGCAACTCGGGTATTAAGTATAATTTAATCTGAATTATAAACCCCAATTTACAACCAATACATTTTTATTGGCAGATGATAAAGACACAAACATCGAAAGTTGATGACATCAGCAAGTTTGTAAGGTAGGTATTCGTCTGTTAGCAAAAGTTCAAACCTGGTACACAGACAATGTGTTCTGCCAACTGCCCTACCACTGGATATATTATTCTCTAATTATATCTCGTGCTATAATGGTACTATTATAATTATGCCCCCCATAACGAGTTATCGGGGTATATAGGAATCTGCTTGTTCTTCCGTCTGTCTGTCAGGTCATCTGTCTATTGTGCCATCTGTAGATGCAACTTCGTCTGAGCTTTTATTCCTACATTTTTCAGTAAATTTTTTTAAAGCTTGCCATAGCTATTTAGTACCATGGGAGCCTGTACACCTGCGATTATGAGGTCCCGTCTGACTTTTTGTGTGGAATTATCCCGTTTTTGCGACTTGCAACATTTTTTCAAATCAGTATGTCAGTCTGTCCATCTACGAGGTCCATTGATATGAATTTATCCAGAAATTTAGCCATTTTTTCTGTAGGCTATTTCCTGAATTACACTTGTCAATAAGTTGGCACACCATACAACTGTTTTATTATATTTCGCTTTATTGCATAGCGTCGGTGCATGGCTTTTCTTATGCAGTTAACCGAATATGCATAAAGCCGAAATCACAATAAAAAGAAGCATAAGCCGTTTTTCTATCACCAGCATCAGTCTAGAAATACAGTGAATTGTTTATGTTTCGTTCATTCAATTTCATCATCAATTTAGTTTGTTTAAAAAAAATAATATCTAAAGAGCTTCATCTATATTAATTTAATGTTATTCCATATTATATTATCATCTATGATTGTAAAATGTTCAAGAATAAAACGATGTTCTTGTCAGGAACGGCAACCCCCATTGACAATAAACTCACTATATACATGTTTATATTTAGAATATATCCAATCAATCAGTTAGAAATGCATTACACACATGTAATATTATATTAAACAAATAATCATTAACTACCCACCAAATATCAGTTAATAGCCACCAAGAACTGGTAAGAAAAACGCCAACGTTTCCCGATAAAATTATAAAAATACTATTTTTGTTTGTTTCACGTTATGAGAAGGGGGATAATTCTATGTACGGTAGTTGCCGTTTATTTTCGGTAATTTTGTTTGTTTCAAAATAAATAGGTATATGAAGAACCATCTATCCATGTAGCCCACTGGAAAAACTAACAAAAATCAAATTGATTTCCCAATATATCATGCATATTTGTGAGCGCAATTTACGAAACTATATTGAACTATGGGAAGAGGCATAACTCTATTCATTAAATGAAACATTAATTTTTGGGAAACAAAGTGTCTTCAAAAATTAAATAAAATCTGTTAAAGGTACTCAACCCGATAAAACTCCTCTCAATTACTATTTCAATGGCTTCGGGGGTCAAAAATATTTGATTCGAGTCGAGGAAGTCACCCATCAAAGCTCAGATTTGTTAGATATCGATTTTAGAAATCTATTATTTTTCATTATCGGGAATTCTTTCTGGCCCAGAAGATAGTAAAAAATTCGTTATTATTACCCACTTGATTATAGAGTTATCCATCCTTGTCTGTTTGAATAGAATTTTGGCGTAAAATCTCGAGCATGTTACCAAATTGACGGCAGTTATAAGTACTCATCTCGAGAACATAAGAATTTTCAAAAATCAATATCTAATGACTCTGAGCTTTGTTTGATGGGTTCCTCGACTCGAATCAAATATTGTTTACCCCCAAAGCCAAAGAAATAGTAATATAGGACCCTCTGATCGGATTGTTGTTGTTGGAATCTGTTGAGATGGGGACCCTCTTTACGGGTTGAGTACCTTTAATCTGATAGAATTCCTGGAAATATTATTTGATCTTTCAATAGGATTATCTGAATCTGACATAAATTCCAGGAATCAATTGCGCCGGTGATAACAAATGCCATGTGTTTAGTCGGCGTCTTGATACTTCATTGATGGAATTCCCGGAAACTTCCTTCCTTTCACTTATCGGAATTGCAACTGGAACTGCATGTGTTTACATACGTTTTTTAAAGGAAATAAGGAAGCATACAGGAAATGTTTGTGAACAGAAGCATGTTAGAAGAAATAGAAAGCACTTTCGGTTTAGTTGGCTTCCTTGTTGGGGTATTCCCGGAAATCTTCCTTTCACATTGAATTCTCAGAATTGCAACTGGAACTTCAGGTGTTTACAAACGTTTACAAACTCAACAAACAACAAAATAAATATACAAATTTTAATAAATCATGCAATTCACAAATAAATATGGAAACATACAGGAAATGTGTGTCAACAGAAGCATGTTACTGAGAAGAGATAGAAAACCACGTGTGTTATGAAATTGAAAATTGCCGTCTTCGCTCTCGCGATGGTCATCTTCAAAACTTTGTATTAAGTTTTCCCATAAAATACGTTTTTCAAGGTAAATATTTTTACAAATTGCTATAATTTTGACATCATGAGGTGACTTTTTACCCCTTCTCATCAACATTTTTGGCGATTTTCGTATGCATAAAAACGGAATAGAGTCCGACCCTTATGCAAATAAACGATTAGAAAATAGTCTTTTTATGAGAAAATGGTTTGGTGCATGCATATTTTATGCAAATGACCGAAATATGCATTTAAACGATATGCAATTAACTGACTGTATATATTTATATTCCCTGACAACTTTGCTAAGGTGTTCAGATTGTTGTCCAAATGGGACACATTTGTTTTATATATTTTGTTTCACAACACACTGGTTGGTTAAAATAATTAGTTTTCAGTATAATATCTTGGTACAGTACTTGTATTTAACATTTTTCTTTACTTTTAGAGAGAATCATCCATATGATGTTGCTGAGGTGATATCAAGCCAAGTAAGAATTTTTTTATATATTTTTAATACTGTGTACTCGGTATTGGATTACTTGAATAGTCGGTATATTGCGGCACTCTATAATTTCTTCTTTTAGTTGGTTTTACCACAGCAAGCGTAAAAAAAATCATATATTCCAAGGCAATAACGTGTGCTTGTAAGTATTCAAAGAGAACAAGAATCGGCGAGACGAAACGAGAACCAGCGATATGTGAAGATAACCAGCCAGACAAGACTCCCCGAGCATAACTGCAGAAAGTGCGAAAAACAATTATAACAAAGGCAGTGTCAACGCGTTGTATGCTGATGGATGTGTGTACACAAAACATGACTGCCATCCATACAATTATGAAATGGAAACTATTCAACGCTGTCTGAATTCGCGCGAACATATCTCTGTATATATATGTGCCCTTGGATTGCTTATTCAGTAAGCCGGGACATATTATTGCACCGAAGCAATCTTGACTGAAGCCAGAAAATGTTAATATGTTGTTGTTTCTCGCGGCAAATGTGGTGTCTGCATCAAACCTGTGAATATTTGCCGGGCCCTTGTTCTAGAATATAATTTTTTTAATGATACCATATTTACTCTTGAAATACATATTGTGCGCTTATTTCAGTGACTCAAAACTGATAAGTGATTACCCAGGCATTTTGCCCACTTAAAGAATGTAGTATTCATTCAACTAATATTACTGAATATTCCAACCACATCGTACCATTTCAGAAAATTCAACTGCTGAACTACACACAATTATAAATAATTTCTCCTTAAATTGGGATGAGTTTATCATCGAAATAGGAATGACAAGGATTCCGTCAATGAGAGACGTTGCAAATAATTAATTTATAAAAATGACTTTGGATACAAAAATTATGGAAATGGCGAGTATATTCTCTGTACCCATTAAATCACCCCAAAGGAGTGCAGGAGTGCTCTACATCACTTTAACCCTTTCTTCACTAAATTCTCATTGACAAGTAGATCACTTAGGAAATGTTCAGATAATAAAATCAACAAACTCCCAATGGCCATTTGTTGAACTTATTATCTGAACATTTGTCACAATGAAAGGAATCCTTATACGCTTGTATTATCTGTTACTCTTCATGTTGTATGATTATATTTTCTTAACATCCCCCGCAGATGAATAATAGACCATTCAACAATGTATACTTTTATAAGGCCAAAAAAAAAGAAGATTGTATGTTTCCGCTAAAGGAGCGAAAAATATATATATTTTTTTATATTTTTTATCCAGCTGTAGAAATATTGAACTAGCTTGACCGAAGTGACATAAAATGCCAGCTCATGTTGTGTCACTAGAACAGCACAGTGGAAATATACATTAAGATTGATAAAAGATCAAACTTACTTTATGCTTAAGTGTGTTTTTTATTATTCACATACCGCATTTTCATGATTTTTGACTATAAATTTGGTACGAAATTGATGTCACTAACATTTTATAAGAATTTTACCCATAATCGATCATAATACTGCCATTATACCGGTACTTGTATTGTGACGACTATTGTGGAGGTAGCCAGTACACCCAACCTAGCATGCCTTTTTTTTGGAAACAGTAGCTATACCCTTAACATGTGTGGTGATAACCTCTTTATATATACAGATACACACCCACCATGTCTGTTGAAAGTGTTCCTATACACGTATTCCATAAATCCCAAACCAGGCATAAAGCAGGCCTGAGATCCACTCTCAGGAAATTAAAATCGCAAAAATCATGCCCATCAATCCTCAACCCATCTGACACACACCTGGGGTTTTAACTTTTGAGACAGCTGTCACTTCATGGTCACTACTTTTCACAGGGATATGTTAGAAACCATGTGTTTTGCACACTAATGATCATTAATATTTATGAGCATTGGTAATAAAAACATTAAAAAAAAAAAATTATTTTGGCTTTTTCTCAAGATTTCAATAAAAAGATTAGGGTTGGCAGTTATTTTTAGGGTCGGTCGATGTGCTGAAACATAGTATCTTTTTTTTTTTTTTGGCCTAACTGATGAGATAATTGATTTAGTAAAGAAAGGGTCAATTCATTAAACTTTGTGTTTACTTTCAGATAGATAATGGAAATGCTCCATACCTAAAGTGGATCTCAGAAACTGTGGGACAGTCTGACACTTCACAAACAGATAGCTGACATACGAGTCACCATTGAGATCGCGTTACATGATTTTATACAACTGTTATGTTAAAGAATATACCAGTGCTTTTGCTCTTCATATTCCCACATTGATTGTGTGTGATAAACTGTGAGGATACCTGGTAGCATTTGAAGACAATGGTGCTACAAAAATCAATCTCCTGCCTGCTGGTGATAATTGATCAGGCCTGAGAATAAGGTGCCGGACAATTGCAGAATGAGGTCCCCAGAAGGTGAATTTAGTGACGCTACCCCCGCACAGCTGACTAGTGTTACCAAGTTCATCCTCTGGGGATCTCATCTGCTATGGGAGACTTAGACACAGATTTAATTTCCCAGATTGTGAATATTGTATTGTGCACCCATTGGGCACCTCGATTGTGCAATGAGTCGTCTGCCAATTTCGTGATATAGAATTTAAATGAAAAAAGAAAGAGGATCTTCATGAAGAAGTGTCTAAAGGAACTAAAAAACTTGTTAATTTAATAATACAGATACTTATCCAGGGAAGATGAGGCCTAAGCAGAATGAGTTCCACAGAGGGTGAATTTAGTGATGCTAGCATCACTAAATACACCCTCTGGGCACCTCATTCTGCAAATGTCTGGCACCATATTCTAAGGCCTGTAGCTGATATATGAATGATTCTGCACTTGCAAGCTCAGAGCTAAATTTAGTGATGCCACTGGCTGTCTTGGTGTACATGTATGGTAATCGAGGCGTGTCTGGGGATGACATATGCAGTCTTGTTTGAAGTCTCATATTTTGATGTTGTGACGTCTTAATTGGTTTTCATCACTACCCCACAAGACAGATTGATCTAAAATGAAACCTTTATTTTTCCAATGTTTAAATTAATATCTAAATAAATAATTGTTCATTATCGCATAGTATTTCATCAGAAGTTGTGAAGGGGCAAAGAGACATGGAATTTTCTCTAAAAAGCATGCCCGCTTGAAAATATCAACACGGTATTGTAAATTATTTGTGATGTCACACTTGCATTACCTATACACAACCAAAGCTCGGAGCTTTGCACAGTTTCTTCAGACTTGACCATTTTACTCCCCAAGGAGTCAACAAGTTACAACAATAACCTTCAGAAATATTATTAATTTGTAAAAAGTGTTTAGCTCAACTTGACGAAGTCAATGCGATGCTCTTGTTAAAAATGTTTCCGGACTCCTGTGTGCAGTGGGGCTGGGGTGGGGTGGGGGTTGGGTGGTGGTAATGGATAATGAGTATGAATGAATGGAATTTTTCGTAGGCCTATACTGGAATTTCGGTCTGGTTTAATTAAGGTGGTGCAAAGTTAGATACCCACAACAGAAGCACTCCAGCCATGTCTCTGCAGGGGCCATGTGTAGCCTACATGCACATATTTTCCACGTCCTGCTGTGGGGAGGGGTGGGGCAAGGAGGCAGTTAGAAATTTCAAGGTGAAGATCCCCACTCAACGGTGAACCTCTAGCTATACATGTATGTCCCTGTTTAGAACTACTTGCTTTAATTGATTTTGACAAGTACTGAACTGTTGTAGTCTTCAGAGTCCGAGTTTTCTTAGTCTTCAGTCAGATGATCATCTCAACTGTCATTAACTGTCCTTGTTACATTAGTTATGGCCATTTTTGTCCCCCGAATTTTTTTCTTTTCGGGGGACTATTAAAATAGCCGGTGTCCGTGTGTCCGTCTGTCCTGAAATGGTTTCCGGATGATAACTTTAGTTTCGGTTATAGATCAAAAGCAAATTTCATAGGTGAGTTTATCAGACCAAAATACAGGTCAAGTTCGAATATGGGTTTGCTCCGCCCATTTTTGTGAGAGTTATGGCCCTTTTTTTACTTAGAAACTGGTAATTTTCTGGTTTCCGGATGATAACTTCAGTTTGTGTGATCAAATCTGAACCAAATTTGGTTTGTGAGTTTATCAGCCCTATGTACAGGTCAAGTTCGAATATGGGTATGCTCCGTTGTGGCCCTTTTTCGACTTTTTACTTTTTCGGTTTCCGGATGATATCTCAAGTTTGGATCCTTTAATTGCAATTACCGTTTTTATGTGGATCAGTCATATCAAGATACAGGACAAGTTCGAATTTGAGTTTGATCCGATGATTTTTCTCAGAGTTATGGGCTTTTCGACTTAGAAAATTCAATTTTTCTTGTAATTTTCTTCATTTTGTGCCAATTTGAGGTTATATTTTGACTTTAAGAGTTTTTTTAAGATTTGGTTATTTGTATGCATGTCAGTAATGAGACAATGCACAAGTGTCTTATCCATATAGCATACTTCTACAAAGCCTCCACTCCAAATGAAGCCACCGGTTCAGGGGACACTGTGGCCGAGCAGCCTTTTATTCAACTTAGAACTTACCTGATTTAATAACAATGTTACAAGTAAACAAACAGGCATATTTAGCCGTGCCCCATCAATGCTTAATGTGTAAATCCACCATACCCAAAACATGTGCATGCACTTGAGTTATTTCCAAGATACATTGTAGTGTCATATTAAATTACACAAATAACACATTGTATTATATAAAATAAAATAATAAATCCACATGTGGATAGACTCACAAAATAGTGATAAAATGATGAAAATATGAATAAATTGCTCTGATCTAGCTGCTGTCATTACCAGTATAGTAGTACGCTACCACTAATTTAAGTAATATAGTCACCATAAATAGATAGAAAGCCAGACATTCTTTCTTTCATTCCAACACTGACCTGCTTTTAAACACCACACATTAATTTATTGAATTTATCATGCATTGAAAGTACTGAGAGCCCACTTAAAGAATGTAGTATTCATTCAACTAATATTACTGAATATTTCAACCACATCGTACCATTTCAGAAAATTCAACTGCTGAACTACACACAATTGTAAATAATTTCTGCTTAAATTGGGATGAGTTTATCATCGAAATAGGAATGACAAGGATTCCGTCAATGAGAGACATTGCAAATAATTAATTTATAAAAATGACTTTGGATACAAAAATTATGGAAATGGCGAGTATATTCTATGTACCCATTAAATCACCCCAAAGGAGTGCTCTACATCACTTTAACCCTTTCATCACTAAATTCTCATTGACTCGCTAAAGGAGCGAAAAATATATTATTTTGTTTTATATTTTTTATCCAGCTGCAGAAATATTGAACTAGCTTGACCGAAGTGACATAAAATGCCAACTCATGTTGTGTCACTAGAACAACACAGTGGAAATATACATTAAGATTGAATAAAAGATCAAATTTACTTTATGCTTAAGTGTGTTTTTTATTATTCACATACCGCATTTTCATGATTTTTGACTATAAATTTGGTACGAAATTGATGTCACTAACATTTTATAAGAATTTTACCCATAATACTGCCATTTAATATACCGGTACTTGTATTGTGACGACTATTGTGGAGGTAGCCAGTACACCCAACCTAGCATGCCTGGTTTTTGGAAACAGTAGCTATACCCTTAACATGTGTGGTGATAACCTCTTTATATATATACAGATACACACCCACCATGTCTCTTGAAAGTGTTCCTATACACGTATTCCATAAATCCCAAACCAGGCATAAAGCAGGCCTGAGATCCACTCTTAGGAATTAAAATCGCAAAAATCATGCCCATCAATCCTCAACCCATCTGACACACACCTGGGGTTTTAACTTTTGAGACAGCTGTCACTTCATGGTCACTACTTTTCACAGGGATATGTTAGAAACCATGTGTTTTGCACACTAATGATCATTAATATTTATGAGCATTGGTAATAAAAACATTAAAAAAAAAACAACTTTTTTTTGAAATTTTTTATTTTGGCTTTTTCTCAAGATTTCAATATAAAGATTAGGGTTGGCAGTTATTTTTAGGGTCGGTCGATGTGCTGAAACATAGATTTTTTTTTTTTTTGGCCTAACTGATTTAGTAAAGAAAGGGTCAATTCATTAAACTTTGTGTTTACTTTCAGATAGATAATGGAAATGCTCCATACCTAAAGTGGATCTCAGAAACTGTGGGACAGTCTGACACTTCACAAACAGATAGCTGACATACGAGTCACCATTGAGATCGCGTTGCATGATTTTATACAACTGTTATGTTAAAGAATATACCAGTGCTTTTGCTCTTCATATTCCCACATTGATTGTGTGTGATAAACTGTGAGGATACCTGGTAACATTTGAAGACAATGGTGCTACAAAAATCAATCTCCTGCCTGCTGGTGATAATTGATCAGGCCTGAGAATAAGGTGCCGGACAATTGCAGAATGAGGTCCCCAGAAGGTGAATTTAGTGACGCTACCCCCGCACAGCTGACTATTGTTACCAAGTTCATCCTCTGGGGATCTCATCTGCTATGGGAGACTTAGACACAGATTTAATTTCCCAGATTGTGAACATTGTATTGTGCACCCATTGGGCACCTCGATTGTGCAATGAGTCGTCTGCCAATTTCGTGATATAGAATTTAAATGAAAAAAGAAAGAGGATCTTCATGAAGAAGTGTCTAAAGGAACTAAAAAACTTGTTAATTTAATAATACAGATAATTATCCAGGGAAGATGAGGCCTAAGAAGAATGAGTTCCACAGAGGGTGAATTTAGTGATGCTAGCATCACTAAATACACCCTCTGGGCACCTCATTCTGCAAATGTCTGGCACCATATTCTAAGGCCTGTAGCTGATATATGAATGATTCTGCACTTGCAAGTTCAGAGCTAAATTTAGTGATGCCACTGGCTGTCTTGTTGTACATGTATGGTAATCGAGGCGTGTCTGGGGATGACATATGCAGTCTTGTTTGAAGTCTCATATTTTGATGTTGTGACGTCTTAATTGGTTTTCATCACTACCCCACAAGACAGATTGATCTAAAATGAAACCTTTATTTTTCCAATGTTTAAATTAATATCTAAATAAATAATTGTTCATTATCGCATAGTATTTCATCAGAAGTTGTGAAGGGGCAAAGAGACATGGAATTTTCTCTAAAAAGCATGCCCGCTTGAAAATATCAACACGGTATTGTAAATTATTTGTGATGTCACACTTGCATTACCTATACACAACCAAAGCTCGGAGCTTTGCACAGTTTCTTCAGACTTGACCATTTTACTCCCCAAGGAGTCAAGAAGTTACAACAATAACCTTCAGAAATATTATTAATTTGTAAAAAGTGTTTAGCTCAACTTGATGAAGTCAATGCGATGCTCTTGTTAAAAATGTTTCCGGACTCCTGTGTGCAGTGGGGCTGGGGTGGGGTGGGGGTTGGGTGGTGGTAATGGATAATGAGTATGAATGAATGGAATTTTTCTAAGCCTATACTGGAATTTCGGTCTGGTTTAATTAAGGTGGTGCAAAGTTAGATACCCACAACAGAAGCACTCCAGCCATGTCTCTGCAGGGGCCATGTGTAGCCTACATGCACATATTTTCCACGTCCTGCTGTGGGGAGGGGTGGGGCAAGGAGGCAGTTAGAAATTTCAAGGTGAAGATCCCCACTCAACGGTGAACCTCTAGCTATACATGTATGTCCCTGTTTAGAACTACTTGCTTTAATTGATTTTGACAAGTACTGAACTGTTGTAGTCTTCAGAGTCCGAGTTTTCTTAGTCTTCAGTCAGATGATCATCTCAACTGTCATTAACTGTCCTTGTTACATTAGTTATGGCCATTTTTGTCCCCCGAATTTTTTTCTTTTCGGGGGACTATTAAAATAGCCGGTGTCCGTGTGTCCGTCTGTCCTGAAATGGTTTCCGGATGATAACTTTAGTTTCGGTTATAGATCAAAAGCAAATTTCATAGGTGAGTTTATCAGACCAAAATACAGGTCAAGTTCGAATATGGGTTTGCTCCGCCCATTTTTGTGAGAGTTATGGCCCTTTTTTTACTTAGAAACTGGTAATTTTCTGGTTTCCGGATGATAACTTCAGTTTGTGTGATCAAATCTGAACCAAATTTGGTTTGTGAGTTTATCAGCCCTATGTACAGGTCAAGTTCGAATATGGGTATGCTCCGTTGTGGCCCTTTTTCGACTTTTTACTTTTTCGGTTTCCGGATGATATCTCAAGTTTGGATCCTTTAATTGCAATTACCGTTTTTATGTGGATCAGTCATATCAAGATACAGGACAAGTTCGAATTTGAGTTTGATCCGATGATTTTTCTCAGAGTTATGGGCTTTTCGACTTAGAAAATTCAATTTTTCTTGTAATTTTCTTCATTTTGTGCCAATTTGAGGTTATATTTTGACTTTAAGAGTTTTTTTAAGATTTGGTTATTTGTATGCATGTCAGTAATGAGACAATGCACAAGTGTCTTATCCATATAGCATACTTCTACAAAGCCTCCACTCCAAATGAAGCCACCGGTTCAGGGGACACTGTGGCCGAGCAGCCTTTTATTCAACTTAGAACTTACCTGATTTAATAACAATGTTACAAGTAAACAAACAGGCATATTTAGCCGTGCCCCATCAATGCTTAATGTGTAAATCCACCATACCCAAAACATGTGCATGCACTTGAGTTATTTCCAAGATACATTGTAGTGTCATATTAAATTACACAAATAACACATTGTATTATATAAAATAAAATAATAAATCCACATGTGGATAGACTCACAAAATAGTGATAAAATGATGAAAATATGAATAAATTGCTCTGATCTAGCTGCTGTCATTACCAGTATAGTAGTACGCTACCACTAATTTAAGTAATATAGTCACCATAAATAGATAGAAAGCCAGACATTCTTTCTTTCATTCCAACACTGACCTGCTTTTAAACACCACACATTAATTTATTGAATTTATCATGCATTGAAAGTACTGAGAGCCCACTTAAAGAATGTAGTATTCATTCAACTAATATTACTGAATATTTCAACCACATCGTACCATTTCAGAAAATTCAACTGCTGAACTACACACAATTGTAAATAATTTCTCCTTAAATTGGGATGAGTTTATCATCGAAATAGGAATGACAAGGATTCCGTCAATGAGAGACATTGCAAATAATTAATTTATAAAAATGACTTTGGATACAAAAATTATGGAAATGGCGAGTATATTCTCTGTACCCATTAAATCACCCCAAAGGAGTGCTCTACATCACTTTAACCCTTTCATCACTAAATTCTCATTGACTCGCTAAAGGAGCGAAAAATATATTATTTTGTTTTATATTTTTTATCCAGCTGCAGAAATATTGAACTAGCTTGACCGAAGTGACATAAAATGCCAACTCATGTTGTGTCACTAGAACAACACAGTGGAAATATACATTAAGATTGAATAAAAGATCAAATTTACTTTATGCTTAAGTGTGTTTTTTATTATTCACATACCGCATTTTCATGATTTTTGACTATAAATTTGGTACGAAATTGATGTCACTAACATTTTATAAGAATTTTACCCATAATACTGCCATTTAATATACCGGTACTTGTATTGTGACGACTATTGTGGAGGTAGCCAGTACACCCAACCTAGCATGCCTGGTTTTTGGAAACAGTAGCTATACCCTTAACATGTGTGGTGATAACCTCTTTATATATATACAGATACACACCCACCATGTCTCTTGAAAGTGTTCCTATACACGTATTCCATAAATCCCAAACCAGGCATAAAGCAGGCCTGAGATCCACTCTCAGGAATTAAAATCGCAAAAATCATGCCCATCAATCCTCAACCCATCTGACACACACCTGGGGTTTTAACTTTTGAGACAGCTGTCACTTCATGGTCACTACTTTTCACAGGGATATGTTAGAAACCATGTGTTTTGCACACTAATGATCATTAATATTTATGAGCATTGGTAATAAAAACATTAAAAAAAAAACAACTTTTTTTTGAAATTTTTTATTTTGGCTTTTTCTCAAGATTTCAATATAAAGATTAGGGTTGGCAGTTATTTTTAGGGTCGGTCGATGTGCTGAAACATAGATTTTTTTTATTTTTTTTTGGCCTAACTGATTTAGTAAAGAAAGGGTCAATTCATTAAACTTTGTGTTTACTTTCAGATAGATAATGGAAATGCTCCATACCTAAAGTGGATCTCAGAAACTGTGGGACAGTCTGACACTTCACAAACAGATAGCTGACATACGAGTCACCATTGAGATCGCGTTGCATGATTTTATACAACTGTTATGTTAAAGAATATACCAGTGCTTTTGCTCTTCATATTCCCACATTGATTGTGTGTGATAAACTGTGAGGATACCTGGTAACATTTGAAGACAATGGTGCTACAAAAATCAATCTCCTGCCTGCTGGTGATAATTGATCAGGCCTGAGAATAAGGTGCCGGACAATTGCAGAATGAGGTCCCCAGAAGGTGAATTTAGTGACGCTACCCCCGCACAGCTGACTATTGTTACCAAGTTCATCCTCTGGGGATCTCATCTGCTATGGGAGACTTAGACACAGATTTAATTTCCCAGATTGTGAACATTGTATTGTGCACCCATTGGGCACCTCGATTGTGCAATGAGTCGTCTGCCAATTTCGTGATATAGAATTTAAATGAAAAAAGAAAGAGGATCTTCATGAAGAAGTGTCTAAAGGAACTAAAAAACTTGTTAATTTAATAATACAGATAATTATCCAGGGAAGATGAGGCCTAAGAAGAATGAGTTCCACAGAGGGTGAATTTAGTGATGCTAGCATCACTAAATACACCCTCTGGGCACCTCATTCTGCAAATGTCTGGCACCATATTCTAAGGCCTGTAGCTGATATATGAATGATTCTGCACTTGCAAGTTCAGAGCTAAATTTAGTGATGCCACTGGCTGTCTTGTTGTACATGTATGGTAATCGAGGCGTGTCTGGGGATGACATATGCAGTCTTGTTTGAAGTCTCATATTTTGATGTTGTGACGTCTTAATTGGTTTTCATCACTACCCCACAAGACAGATTGATCTAAAATGAAACCTTTATTTTTCCAATGTTTAAATTAATATCTAAATAAATAATTGTTCATTATCGCATAGTATTTCATCAGAAGTTGTGAAGGGGCAAAGAGACATGGAATTTTCTCTAAAAAGCATGCCCGCTTGAAAATATCAACACGGTATTGTAAATTATTTGTGATGTCACACTTGCATTACCTATACACAACCAAAGCTCGGAGCTTTGCACAGTTTCTTCAGACTTGACCATTTTACTCCCCAAGGAGTCAAGAAGTTACAACAATAACCTTCAGAAATATTATTAATTTGTAAAAAGTGTTTAGCTCAACTTGATGAAGTCAATGCGATGCTCTTGTTAAAAATGTTTCCGGACTCCTGTGTGCAGTGGGGCTGGGGTGGGGTGGGGGTTGGGTGGTGGTAATGGATAATGAGTATGAATGAATGGAATTTTTCTAAGCCTATACTGGAATTTCGGTCTGGTTTAATTAAGGTGGTGCAAAGTTAGATACCCACAACAGAAGCACTCCAGCCATGTCTCTGCAGGGGCCATGTGTAGCCTACATGCACATATTTTCCACGTCCTGCTGTGGGGAGGGGTGGGGCAAGGAGGCAGTTAGAAATTTCAAGGTGAAGATCCCCACTCAACGGTGAACCTCTAGCTATACATGTATGTCCCTGTTTAGAACTACTTGCTTTAATTGATTTTGACAAGTACTGAACTGTTGTAGTCTTCAGAGTCCGAGTTTTCTTAGTCTTCAGTCAGATGATCATCTCAACTGTCATTAACTGTCCTTGTTACATTAGTTATGGCCATTTTTGTCCCCCGAATTTTTTTCTTTTCGGGGGACTATTAAAATAGCCGGTGTCCGTGTGTCCGTCTGTCCTGAAATGGTTTCCGGATGATAACTTTAGTTTCGGTTATAGATCAAAAGCAAATTTCATAGGTGAGTTTATCAGACCAAAATACAGGTCAAGTTCGAATATGGGTTTGCTCCGCCCATTTTTGTGAGAGTTATGGCCCTTTTTTTACTTAGAAACTGGTAATTTTCTGGTTTCCGGATGATAACTTCAGTTTGTGTGATCAAATCTGAACCAAATTTGGTTTGTGAGTTTATCAGCCCTATGTACAGGTCAAGTTCGAATATGGGTATGCTCCGTTGTGGCCCTTTTTCGACTTTTTACTTTTTCGGTTTCCGGATGATATCTCAAGTTTGGATCCTTTAATTGCAATTACCGTTTTTATGTGGATCAGTCATATCAAGATACAGGACAAGTTCGAATTTGAGTTTGATCCGATGATTTTTCTCAGAGTTATGGGCTTTTCGACTTAGAAAATTCAATTTTTCTTGTAATTTTCTTCATTTTGTGCCAATTTGAGGTTATATTTTGACTTTAAGAGTTTTTTTAAGATTTGGTTATTTGTATGCATGTCAGTAATGAGACAATGCACAAGTGTCTTATCCATATAGCATACTTCTACAAAGCCTCCACTCCAAATGAAGCCACCGGTTCAGGGGACACTGTGGCCGAGCAGCCTTTTATTCAACTTAGAACTTACCTGATTTAATAACAATGTTACAAGTAAACAAACAGGCATATTTAGCCGTGCCCCATCAATGCTTAATGTGTAAATCCACCATACCCAAAACATGTGCATGCACTTGAGTTATTTCCAAGATACATTGTAGTGTCATATTAAATTACACAAATAACACATTGTATTATATAAAATAAAATAATAAATCCACATGTGGATAGACTCACAAAATAGTGATAAAATGATGAAAATATGAATAAATTGCTCTGATCTAGCTGCTGTCATTACCAGTATAGTAGTACGCTACCACTAATTTAAGTAATATAGTCACCATAAATAGATAGAAAGCCAGACATTCTTTCTTTCATTCCAACACTGACCTGCTTTTAAACACCACACATTAATTTATTGAATTTATCATGCATTGAAAGTACTGAGAGCCCACTTAAAGAATGTAGTATTCATTCAACTAATATTACTGAATATTTCAACCACATCGTACCATTTCAGAAAATTCAACTGCTGAACTACACACAATTGTAAATAATTTCTCCTTAAATTGGGATGAGTTTATCATCGAAATAGGAATGACAAGGATTCCGTCAATGAGAGACATTGCAAATAATTAATTTATAAAAATGACTTTGGATACAAAAATTATGGAAATGGCGAGTATATTCTCTGTACCCATTAAATCACCCCAAAGGAGTGCTCTACATCACTTTAACCCTTTCATCACTAAATTCTCATTGACTCGCTAAAGGAGCGAAAAATATATTATTTTGTTTTATATTTTTTATCCAGCTGCAGAAATATTGAACTAGCTTGACCGAAGTGACATAAAATGCCAACTCATGTTGTGTCACTAGAACAACACAGTGGAAATATACATTAAGATTGAATAAAAGATCAAATTTACTTTATGCTTAAGTGTGTTTTTTATTATTCACATACCGCATTTTCATGATTTTTGACTATAAATTTGGTACGAAATTGATGTCACTAACATTTTATAAGAATTTTACCCATAATACTGCCATTTAATATACCGGTACTTGTATTGTGACGACTATTGTGGAGGTAGCCAGTACACCCAACCTAGCATGCCTGGTTTTTGGAAACAGTAGCTATACCCTTAACATGTGTGGTGATAACCTCTTTATATATATACAGATACACACCCACCATGTCTCTTGAAAGTGTTCCTATACACGTATTCCATAAATCCCAAACCAGGCATAAAGCAGGCCTGAGATCCACTCTCAGGAATTAAAATCGCAAAAATCATGCCCATCAATCCTCAACCCATCTGACACACACCTGGGGTTTTAACTTTTGAGACAGCTGTCACTTCATGGTCACTACTTTTCACAGGGATATGTTAGAAACCATGTGTTTTGCACACTAATGATCATTAATATTTATGAGCATTGGTAATAAAAACATTAAAAAAAAAACAACTTTTTTTTGAAATTTTTTATTTTGGCTTTTTCTCAAGATTTCAATAAAAAGATTAGGGTTGGCAGTTATTTTTAGGGTCGGTCGATGTGCTGAAACATAGATTTTTTTTATTTTTTTTTGGCCTAACTGATTTAGTAAAGAAAGGGTCAATTCATTAAACTTTGTGTTTACTTTCAGATAGATAATGGAAATGCTCCATACCTAAAGTGGATCTCAGAAACTGTGGGACAGTCTGACACTTCACAAACAGATAGCTGACATACGAGTCACCATTGAGATCGCGTTGCATGATTTTATACAACTGTTATGTTAAAGAATATACCAGTGCTTTTGCTCTTCATATTCCCACATTGATTGTGTGTGATAAACTGTGAGGATACCTGGTAACATTTGAAGACAATGGTGCTACAAAAATCAATCTCCTGCCTGCTGGTGATAATTGATCAGGCCTGAGAATAAGGTGCCGGACAATTGCAGAATGAGGTCCCCAGAAGGTGAATTTAGTGACGCTACCCCCGCACAGCTGACTATTGTTACCAAGTTCATCCTCTGGGGATCTCATCTGCTATGGGAGACTTAGACACAGATTTAATTTCCCAGATTGTGAACATTGTATTGTGCACCCATTGGGCACCTCGATTGTGCAATGAGTCGTCTGCTAATTTCGTGATATAGAATTTAAATGAAAAAAGAAAGAGGATCTTCATGAAGAAGTGTCTAAAGGAACTAAAAAACTTGTTAATTTAATAATACAGATAATTATCCAGGGAAGATGAGGCCTAAGAAGAATGAGTTCCACAGAGGGTGAATTTAGTGATGCTAGCATCACTAAATACACCCTCTGGGCACCTCATTCTGCAAATGTCTGGCACCATATTCTAAGGCCTGTAGCTGATATATGAATGATTCTGCACTTGCAAGTTCAGAGCTAAATTTAGTGATGCCACTGGCTGTCTTGTTGTACATGTATGGTAATCGAGGCGTGTCTGGGGATGACATATGCAGTCTTGTTTGAAGTCTCATATTTTGATGTTGTGACGTCTTAATTGGTTTTCATCACTACCCCACAAGACAGATTGATCTAAAATGAAACCTTTATTTTTCCAATGTTTAAATTAATATCTAAATAAATAATTGTTCATTATCGCATAGTATTTCATCAGAAGTTGTGAAGGGGCAAAGAGACATGGAATTTTCTCTAAAAAGCATGCCCGCTTGAAAATATCAACACGGTATTGTAAATTATTTGTGATGTCACACTTGCATTACCTATACACAACCAAAGCTCGGAGCTTTGCACAGTTTCTTCAGACTTGACCATTTTACTCCCCAAGGAGTCAAGAAGTTACAACAATAACCTTCAGAAATATTATTAATTTGTAAAAAGTGTTTAGCTCAACTTGATGAAGTCAATGCGATGCTCTTGTTAAAAATGTTTCCGGACTCCTGTGTGCAGTGGGGCTGGGGTGGGGTGGGGGTTGGGTGGTGGTAATGGATAATGAGTATGAATGAATGGAATTTTTCTAAGCCTATACTGGAATTTCGGTCTGGTTTAATTAAGGTGGTGCAAAGTTAGATACCCACAACAGAAGCACTCCAGCCATGTCTCTGCAGGGGCCATGTGTAGCCTACATGCACATATTTTCCACGTCCTGCTGTGGGGAGGGGTGGGGCAAGGAGGCAGTTAGAAATTTCAAGGTGAAGATCCCCACTCAACGGTGAACCTCTAGCTATACATGTATGTCCCTGTTTAGAACTACTTGCTTTAATTGATTTTGACAAGTACTGAACTGTTGTAGTCTTCAGAGTCCGAGTTTTCTTAGTCTTCAGTCAGATGATCATCTCAACTGTCATTAACTGTCCTTGTTACATTAGTTATGGCCATTTTTGTCCCCCGAATTTTTTTCTTTTCGGGGGACTATTAAAATAGCCGGTGTCCGTGTGTCCGTCTGTCCTGAAATGGTTTCCGGATGATAACTTTAGTTTCGGTTATAGATCAAAAGCAAATTTCATAGGTGAGTTTATCAGACCAAAATACAGGTCAAGTTCGAATATGGGTTTGCTCCGCCCATTTTTGTGAGAGTTATGGCCCTTTTTTTACTTAGAAACTGGTAATTTTCTGGTTTCCGGATGATAACTTCAGTTTGTGTGATCAAATCTGAACCAAATTTGGTTTGTGAGTTTATCAGCCCTATGTACAGGTCAAGTTCGAATATGGGTATGCTCCGTTGTGGCCCTTTTTCGACTTTTTACTTTTTCGGTTTCCGGATGATATCTCAAGTTTGGATCCTTTAATTGCAATTACCGTTTTTATGTGGATCAGTCATATCAAGATACAGGACAAGTTCGAATTTGAGTTTGATCCGATGATTTTTCTCAGAGTTATGGGCTTTTCGACTTAGAAAATTCAATTTTTCTTGTAATTTTCTTCATTTTGTGCCAATTTGAGGTTATATTTTGACTTTAAGAGTTTTTTTAAGATTTGGTTATTTGTATGCATGTCAGTAATGAGACAATGCACAAGTGTCTTATCCATATAGCATACTTCTACAAAGCCTCCACTCCAAATGAAGCCACCGGTTCAGGGGACACTGTGGCCGAGCAGCCTTTTATTCAACTTAGAACTTACCTGATTTAATAACAATGTTACAAGTAAACAAACAGGCATATTTAGCCGTGCCCCATCAATGCTTAATGTGTAAATCCACCATACCCAAAACATGTGCATGCACTTGAGTTATTTCCAAGATACATTGTAGTGTCATATTAAATTACACAAATAACACATTGTATTATATAAAATAAAATAATAAATCCACATGTGGATAGACTCACAAAATAGTGATAAAATGATGAAAATATGAATAAATTGCTCTGATCTAGCTGCTGTCATTACCAGTATAGTAGTACGCTACCACTAATTTAAGTAATATAGTCACCATAAATAGATAGAAAGCCAGACATTCTTTCTTTCATTCCAACACTGACCTGCTTTTAAACACCACACATTAATTTATTGAATTTATCATGCATTGAAAGTACTGAGAGCCCACTTAAAGAATGTAGTATTCATTCAACTAATATTACTGAATATTTCAACCACATCGTACCATTTCAGAAAATTCAACTGCTGAACTACACACAATTGTAAATAATTTCTCCTTAAATTGGGATGAGTTTATCATCGAAATAGGAATGACAAGGATTCCGTCAATGAGAGACATTGCAAATAATTAATTTATAAAAATGACTTTGGATACAAAAATTATGGAAATGGCGAGTATATTCTCTGTACCCATTAAATCACCCCAAAGGAGTGCTCTACATCACTTTAACCCTTTCATCACTAAATTCTCATTGACTCGCTAAAGCAGCGAAAAATATATTATTTTGTTTTATATTTTTTATCCAGCTGCAGAAATATTGAACTAGCTTGACCGAAGTGACATAAAATGCCAACTCATGTTGTGTCACTAGAACAACACAGTGGAAATATACATTAAGATTGAATAAAAGATCAAATTTACTTTATGCTTAAGTGTGTTTTTTATTATTCACATACCGCATTTTCATGATTTTTGACTATAAATTTGGTACGAAATTGATGTCACTAACATTTTATAAGAATTTTACCCATAATACTGCCATTTAATATACCGGTACTTGTATTGTGACGACTATTGTGGAGGTAGCCAGTACACCCAACCTAGCATGCCTGGTTTTTGGAAACAGTAGCTATACCCTTAACATGTGTGGTGATAACCTCTTTATATATATACAGATACACACCCACCATGTCTCTTGAAAGTGTTCCTATACACGTATTCCATAAATCCCAAACCAGGCATAAAGCAGGCCTGAGATCCACTCTCGGGAATTAAAATCGCAAAAATCATGCCCATCAATCCTCAACCCATCTGACACACACCTGGGGTTTTAACTTTTGAGACAGCTGTCACTTCATGGTCACTACTTTTCACAGGGATATGTTAGAAACCATGTGTTTTGCACACTAATGATCATTAATATTTATGAGCATTGGTAATAAAAACATTAAAAAAAAACAAACTTTTTTTTGAAATTTTTTATTTTGGCTTTTTCTCAAGATTTCAATATAAAGATTAGGGTTGGCAGTTATTTTTAGGGTCGGTCGATGTGCTGAAACATAGATTTTTTTTATTTTTTTTTGGCCTAACTGATTTAGTAAAGAAAGGGTCAATTCATTAAACTTTGTGTTTACTTTCAGATAGATAATGGAAATGCTCCATACCTAAAGTGGATCTCAGAAACTGTGGGACAGTCTGACACTTCACAAACAGATAGCTGACATACGAGTCACCATTGAGATCGCGTTGCATGATTTTATACAACTGTTATGTTAAAGAATATACCAGTGCTTTTGCTCTTCATATTCCCACATTGATTGTGTGTGATAAACTGTGAGGATACCTGGTAACATTTGAAGACAATGGTGCTACAAAAATCAATCTCCTGCCTGCTGGTGATAATTGATCAGGCCTGAGAATAAGGTGCCGGACAATTGCAGAATGAGGTCCCCAGAAGGTGAATTTAGTGACGCTACCCCCGCACAGCTGACTATTGTTACCAAGTTCATCCTCTGGGGATCTCATCTGCTATGGGAGACTTAGACACAGATTTAATTTCCCAGATTGTGAATATTGTATTGTGCACCCATTGGGCACCTCGATTGTGCAATGAGTCGTCTGCCAATTTCGTGATATAGAATTTAAATGAAAAAAGAAAGAGGATCTTCATGAAGAAGTGTCTAAAGGAACTAAAAAACTTGTTAATTTAATAATACAGATAATTATCCAGGGAAGATGAGGCCTAAGCAGAATGAGTTCCACAGAGGGTGAATTTAGTGATGCTAGCATCACTAAATACACCCTCTGGGCACCTCATTCTGCAAATGTCTGGCACCATATTCTAAGGCCTGTAGCTGATATATGAATGATTCTGCACTTGCAAGTTCAGAGCTAAATTTAGTGATGCCACTGGCTGTCTTGTTGTACATGTATGGTAATCGAGGCGTGTCTGGGGATGACATATGCAGTCTTGTTTGAAGTCTCATATTTTGATGTTGTGACGTCTTAATTGGTTTTCATCACTACCCCACAAGACAGATTGATCTAAAATGAAACCTTTATTTTTCCAATGTTTAAATTAATATCTAAATAAATAATTGTTCATTATCGCATAGTATTTCATCAGAAGTTGTGAAGGGGCAAAGAGACATGGAATTTTCTCTAAAAAGCATGCCCGCTTGAAAATATCAACACGGTATTGTAAATTATTTGTGATGTCACACTTGCATTACCTATACACAACCAAAGCTCGGAGCTTTGCACAGTTTCTTCAGACTTGACCATTTTACTCCCCAAGGAGTCAAGAAGTTACAACAATAACCTTCAGAAATATTATTAATTTGTAAAAAGTGTTTAGCTCAACTTGATGAAGTCAATGCGATGCTCTTGTTAAAAATGTTTCCGGACTCCTGTGTGCAGTGGGGCTGGGGTGGTAATGGATAATGAGTATGAATGAATGGAATTTTTCTAAGCCTATACTGGAATTTCGGTCTGGTTTAATTAAGGTGGTGCAAAGTTAGATACCCACAACAGAAGCACTCCAGCCATGTCTCTGCAGGGGCCATGTGTAGCCTACATGCACATATTTTCCACGTCCTGCTGTGGGGAGGGGTGGGGCAAGGAGGCAGTTAGAAATTTCAAGGTGAAGATCCCCACTCAACGGTGAACCTCTAGCTATACATGTATGTCCCTGTTTAGAACTACTTGCTTTAATTGATTTTGACAAGTACTGAACTGTTGTAGTCTTCAGAGTCCGAGTTTTCTTAGTCTTCAGTCAGATGATCATCTCAACTGTCATTAACTGTCCTTGTTACATTAGTTATGGCCATTTTTGTCCCCCGAATTTTTTTCTTTTCGGGGGACTATTAAAATAGCCGGTGTCCGTGTGTCCGTCTGTCCTGAAATGGTTTCCGGATGATAACTTTAGTTTCGGTTATAGATCAAAAGCAAATTTCATAGGTGAGTTTATCAGACCAAAATACAGGTCAAGTTCGAATATGGGTTTGCTCCGCCCATTTTTGTGAGAGTTATGGCCCTTTTTTTACTTAGAAACTGGTAATTTTCTGGTTTCCGGATGATAACTTCAGTTTGTGTGATCAAATCTGAACCAAATTTGGTTTGTGAGTTTATCAGCCCTATGTACAGGTCAAGTTCGAATATGGGTATGCTCCGTTGTGGCCCTTTTTCGACTTTTTACTTTTTCGGTTTCCGGATGATATCTCAAGTTTGGATCCTTTAATTGCAATTACCGTTTTTATGTGGATCAGTCATATCAAGATACAGGACAAGTTCGAATTTGAGTTTGATCCGATGATTTTTCTCAGAGTTATGGGCTTTTCGACTTAGAAAATTCAATTTTTCTTGTAATTTTCTTCATTTTGTGCCAATTTGAGGTTATATTTTGACTTTAAGAGTTTTTTTAAGATTTGGTTATTTGTATGCATGTCAGTAATGAGACAATGCACAAGTGTCTTATCCATATAGTATACTTCTACAAAGCCTCCACTCCAAATGAAGCCACCGGTTCAGGGGACACTGTGGCCGAGCAGCCTTTTATTCAACTTAGAACTTACCTGATTTAATAACAATGTTACAAGTAAACAAACAGGCATATTTAGCCGTGCCCCATCAATGCTTAATGTGTAAATCCACCATACCCAAAACATGTGCATGCACTTGAGTTATTTCCAAGATACATTGTAGTGTCATATTAAATTACACAAATAACACATTGTATTATATAAAATAAAATAATAAATCCACATGTGGATAGACTCACAAAATAGTGATAAAATGATGAAAATATGAATAAATTGCTCTGATCTAGCTGCTGTCATTACCAGTATAGTAGTACGCTACCACTAATTTAAGTAATATAGTCACCATAAATAGATAGAAAGCCAGACATTCTTTCTTTCATTCCAACACTGACCTGCTTTTAAACACCACACATTAATTTATTGAATTTATCATGCATTGAAAGTACTGAGAGCCCACTTAAAGAATGTAGTATTCATTCAACTAATATTACTGAATATTTCAACCACATCGTACCATTTCAGAAAATTCAACTGCTGAACTACACACAATTGTAAATAATTTCTCCTTAAATTGGGATGAGTTTATCATCGAAATAGGAATGACAAGGATTCCGTCAATGAGAGACATTGCAAATAATTAATTTATAAAAATGACTTTGGATACAAAAATTATGGAAATGGCGAGTATATTCTCTGTACCCATTAAATCACCCCAAAGGAGTGCTCTACATCACTTTAACCCTTTCATCACTAAATTCTCATTGACTCGCTAAAGGAGCGAAAAATATATTATTTTGTTTTATATTTTTAATCCAGCTGCAGAAATATTGAACTAGCTTGACCGAAGTGACATAAAATGCCAACTCATGTTGTGTCACTAGAACAACACAGTGGAAATATACATTAAGATTGAATAAAAGATCAAATTTACTTTATGCTTAAGTGTGTTTTTATTATTCACATACCGCATTTTCATGATTTTTGACTATAAATTTGGTACGAAATTGATGTCACTAACATTTTATAAGAATTTTACCCATAATACTGCCATTTAATATACCGGTACTTGTATTGTGACGACTATTGTGGAGGTAGCCAGTACACCCAACCTAGCATGCCTGGTTTTTGGAAACAGTAGCTATACCCTTAACATGTGTGGTGATAACCTCTTTATATATATACAGATACACACCCACCATGTCTGTTGAAAGTGTTCCTATACACGTATTCCATAAATCCCAAACCAGGCATAAAGCAGGCCTGAGATCCACTCTCAGGAATTAAAATCGCAAAAATCATGCCCATCAATCCTCAACCCATCTGACACACACCTGGGGTTTTAACTTTTGAGACAGCTGTCACTTCATGGTCACTACTTTTCACAGGGATATGTTAGAAACCATGTGTTTTGCACACTAATGATCATTAATATTTATGAGCATTGGTAATAAAAACATTAAAAAAAAAACAACTTTTTTTTGAAATTTTTTATTTTGGCTTTTTCTCAAGATTTCAATATAAAGATTAGGGTTGGCAGTTATTTTTAGGGTCGGTCGATGTGCTGAAACATAGATTTTTTTTTTTTTTTTGGCCTAACTGATTTAGTAAAGAAAGGGTCAATTCATTAAACTTTGTGTTTACTTTCAGATAGATAATGGAAATGCTCCATACCTAAAGTGGATCTCAGAAACTGTGGGACAGTCTGACACTTCACAAACAGATAGCTGACATACGAGTCACCATTGAGATCGCGTTGCATGATTTTATACAACTGTTATGTTAAAGAATATACCAGTGCTTTTGCTCTTCATATTCCCACATTGATTGTGTGTGATAAACTGTGAGGATACCTGGTAACATTTGAAGACAATGGTGCTACAAAAATCAATCTCCTGCCTGCTGGTGATAATTGATCAGGCCTGAGAATAAGGTGCCGGACAATTGCAGAATGAGGTCCCCAGAAGGTGAATTTAGTGACGCTACCCCCGCACAGCTGACTATTGTTACCAAGTTCATCCTCTGGGGATCTCATCTGCTATGGGAGACTTAGACACAGATTTAATTTCCCAGATTGTGAACATTGTATTGTGCACCCATTGGGCACCTCGATTGTGCAATGAGTCGTCTGCCAATTTCGTGATATAGAATTTAAATGAAAAAAGAAAGAGGATCTTCATGAAGAAGTGTCTAAAGGAACTAAAAAACTTGTTAATTTAATAATACAGATAATTATCCAGGGAAGATGAGGCCTAAGAAGAATGAGTTCCACAGAGGGTGAATTTAGTGATGCTAGCATCACTAAATACACCCTCTGGGCACCTCATTCTGCAAATGTCTGGCACCATATTCTAAGGCCTGTAGCTGATATATGAATGATTCTGCACTTGCAAGTTCAGAGCTAAATTTAGTGATGCCACTGGCTGTCTTGTTGTACATGTATGGTAATCGAGGCGTGTCTGGGGATGACATATGCAGTCTTGTTTGAAGTCTCATATTTTGATGTTGTGACGTCTTAATTGGTTTTCATCACTACCCCACAAGACAGATTGATCTAAAATGAAACCTTTATTTTTCCAATGTTTAAATTAATATCTAAATAAATAATTGTTCATTATCGCATAGTATTTCATCAGAAGTTGTGAAGGGGCAAAGAGACATGGAATTTTCTCTAAAAAGCATGCCCGCTTGAAAATATCAACACGGTATTGTAAATTATTTGTGATGTCACACTTGCATTACCTATACACAACCAAAGCTCGGAGCTTTGCACAGTTTCTTCAGACTTGACCATTTTACTCCCCAAGGAGTCAAGAAGTTACAACAATAACCTTCAGAAATATTATTAATTTGTAAAAAGTGTTTAGCTCAACTTGATGAAGTCAATGCGATGCTCTTGTTAAAAATGTTTCCGGACTCCTGTGTGCAGTGGGGCTGGGGTGGGGTGGGGGTTGGGTGGTGGTAATGGATAATGAGTATGAATGAATGGAATTTTTCTAAGCCTATACTGGAATTTCGGTCTGGTTTAATTAAGGTGGTGCAAAGTTAGATACCCACAACAGAAGCACTCCAGCCATGTCTCTGCAGGGGCCATGTGTAGCCTACATGCACATATTTTCCACGTCCTGCTGTGGGGAGGGGTGGGGCAAGGAGGCAGTTAGAAATTTCAAGGTGAAGATCCCCACTCAACGGTGAACCTCTAGCTATACATGTATGTCCCTGTTTAGAACTACTTGCTTTAATTGATTTTGACAAGTACTGAACTGTTGTAGTCTTCAGAGTCCGAGTTTTCTTAGTCTTCAGTCAGATGATCATCTCAACTGTCATTAACTGTCCTTGTTACATTAGTTATGGCCATTTTTGTCCCCCGAATTTTTTTCTTTTCGGGGGACTATTAAAATAGCCGGTGTCCGTGTGTCCGTCTGTCCTGAAATGGTTTCCGGATGATAACTTTAGTTTCGGTTATAGATCAAAAGCAAATTTCATAGGTGAGTTTATCAGACCAAAATACAGGTCAAGTTCGAATATGGGTTTGCTCCGCCCATTTTTGTGAGAGTTATGGCCCTTTTTTTACTTAGAAACTGGTAATTTTCTGGTTTCCGGATGATAACTTCAGTTTGTGTGATCAAATCTGAACCAAATTTGGTTTGTGAGTTTATCAGCCCTATGTACAGGTCAAGTTCGAATATGGGTATGCTCCGTTGTGGCCCTTTTTCGACTTTTTACTTTTTCGGTTTCCGGATGATATCTCAAGTTTGGATCCTTTAATTGCAATTACCGTTTTTATGTGGATCAGTCATATCAAGATACAGGACAAGTTCGAATTTGAGTTTGATCCGATGATTTTTCTCAGAGTTATGGGCTTTTCGACTTAGAAAATTCAATTTTTCTTGTAATTTTCTTCATTTTGTGCCAATTTGAGGTTATATTTTGACTTTAAGAGTTTTTTTAAGATTTGGTTATTTGTATGCATGTCAGTAATGAGACAATGCACAAGTGTCTTATCCATATAGCATACTTCTACAAAGCCTCCACTCCAAATGAAGCCACCGGTTCAGGGGACACTGTGGCCGAGCAGCCTTTTATTCAACTTAGAACTTACCTGATTTAATAACAATGTTACAAGTAAACAAACAGGCATATTTAGCCGTGCCCCATCAATGCTTAATGTGTAAATCCACCATACCCAAAACATGTGCATGCACTTGAGTTATTTCCAAGATACATTGTAGTGTCATATTAAATTACACAAATAACACATTGTATTATATAAAATAAAATAATAAATCCACATGTGGATAGACTCACAAAATAGTGATAAAATGATGAAAATATGAATAAATTGCTCTGATCTAGCTGCTGTCATTACCAGTATAGTAGTACGCTACCACTAATTTAAGTAATATAGTCACCATAAATAGATAGAAAGCCAGACATTCTTTCTTTCATTCCAACACTGACCTGCTTTTAAACACCACACATTAATTTATTGAATTTATCATGCATTGAAAGTACTGAGAGCCCACTTAAAGAATGTAGTATTCATTCAACTAATATTACTGAATATTTCAACCACATCGTACCATTTCAGAAAATTCAACTGCTGAACTACACACAATTGTAAATAATTTCTCCTTAAATTGGGATGAGTTTATCATCGAAATAGGAATGACAAGGATTCCGTCAATGAGAGACATTGCAAATAATTAATTTATAAAAATGACTTTGGATACAAAAATTATGGAAATGGCGAGTATATTCTCTGTACCCATTAAATCACCCCAAAGGAGTGCTCTACATCACTTTAACCCTTTCATCACTAAATTCTCATTGACTCGCTAAAGGAGCGAAAAATATATTATTTTGTTTTATATTTTTTATCCAGCTGCAGAAATATTGAACTAGCTTGACCGAAGTGACATAAAATGCCAACTCATGTTGTGTCACTAGAACAACACAGTGGAAATATACATTAAGATTGAATAAAAGATCAAATTTACTTTATGCTTAAGTGTGTTTTTTATTATTCACATACCGCATTTTCATGATTTTTGACTATAAATTTGGTACGAAATTGATGTCACTAACATTTTATAAGAATTTTACCCATAATACTGCCATTTAATATACCGGTACTTGTATTGTGACGACTATTGTGGAGGTAGCCAGTACACCCAACCTAGCATGCCTGGTTTTTGGAAACAGTAGCTATACCCTTAACATGTGTGGTGATAACCTCTTTATATATATACAGATACACACCCACCATGTCTCTTGAAAGTGTTCCTATACACGTATTCCATAAATCCCAAACCAGGCATAAAGCAGGCCTGAGATCCACTCTCGGGAATTAAAATCGCAAAAATCATGCCCATCAATCCTCAACCCATCTGACACACACCTGGGGTTTTAACTTTTGAGACAGCTGTCACTTCATGGTCACTACTTTTCACAGGGATATGTTAGAAACCATGTGTTTTGCACACTAATGATCATTAATATTTATGAGCATTGGTAATAAAAACATTAAAAAAAAACAAACTTTTTTTTGAAATTTTTTATTTTGGCTTTTTCTCAAGATTTCAATATAAAGATTAGGGTTGGCAGTTATTTTTAGGGTCGGTCGATGTGCTGAAACATAGATTTTTTTTATTTTTTTTTGGCCTAACTGATTTAGTAAAGAAAGGGTCAATTCATTAAACTTTGTGTTTACTTTCAGATAGATAATGGAAATGCTCCATACCTAAAGTGGATCTCAGAAACTGTGGGACAGTCTGACACTTCACAAACAGATAGCTGACATACGAGTCACCATTGAGATCGCGTTGCATGATTTTATACAACTGTTATGTTAAAGAATATACCAGTGCTTTTGCTCTTCATATTCCCACATTGATTGTGTGTGATAAACTGTGAGGATACCTGGTAACATTTGAAGACAATGGTGCTACAAAAATCAATCTCCTGCCTGCTGGTGATAATTGATCAGGCCTGAGAATAAGGTGCCGGACAATTGCAGAATGAGGTCCCCAGAAGGTGAATTTAGTGACGCTACCCCCGCACAGCTGACTATTGTTACCAAGTTCATCCTCTGGGGATCTCATCTGCTATGGGAGACTTAGACACAGATTTAATTTCCCAGATTGTGAATATTGTATTGTGCACCCATTGGGCACCTCGATTGTGCAATGAGTCGTCTGCCAATTTCGTGATATAGAATTTAAATGAAAAAAGAAAGAGGATCTTCATGAAGAAGTGTCTAAAGGAACTAAAAAACTTGTTAATTTAATAATACAGATAATTATCCAGGGAAGATGAGGCCTAAGCAGAATGAGTTCCACAGAGGGTGAATTTAGTGATGCTAGCATCACTAAATACACCATCTGGGCACCTCATTCTGCAAATGTCTGGCACCATATTCTAAGGCCTGTAGCTGATATATGAATGATTCTGCACTTGCAAGTTCAGAGCTAAATTTAGTGATGCCACTGGCTGTCTTGTTGTACATGTATGGTAATCGAGGCGTGTCTGGGGATGACATATGCAGTCTTGTTTGAAGTCTCATATTTTGATGTTGTGACGTCTTAATTGGTTTTCATCACTACCCCACAAGACAGATTGATCTAAAATGAAACCTTTATTTTTCCAATGTTTAAATTAATATCTAAATAAATAATTGTTCATTATCGCATAGTATTTCATCAGAAGTTGTGAAGGGGCAAAGAGACATGGAATTTTCTCTAAAAAGCATGCCCGCTTGAAAATATCAACACGGTATTGTAAATTATTTGTGATGTCACACTTGCATTACCTATACACAACCAAAGCTCGGAGCTTTGCACAGTTTCTTCAGACTTGACCATTTTACTCCCCAAGGAGTCAAGAAGTTACAACAATAACCTTCAGAAATATTATTAATTTGTAAAAAGTGTTTAGCTCAACTTGATGAAGTCAATGCGATGCTCTTGTTAAAAATGTTTCCGGACTCCTGTGTGCAGTGGGGCTGGGGTGGTAATGGATAATGAGTATGAATGAATGGAATTTTTCTAAGCCTATACTGGAATTTCGGTCTGGTTTAATTAAGGTGGTGCAAAGTTAGATACCCACAACAGAAGCACTCCAGCCATGTCTCTGCAGGGGCCATGTGTAGCCTACATGCACATATTTTCCACGTCCTGCTGTGGGGAGGGGTGGGGCAAGGAGGCAGTTAGAAATTTCAAGGTGAAGATCCCCACTCAACGGTGAACCTCTAGCTATACATGTATGTCCCTGTTTAGAACTACTTGCTTTAATTGATTTTGACAAGTACTGAACTGTTGTAGTCTTCAGAGTCCGAGTTTTCTTAGTCTTCAGTCAGATGATCATCTCAACTGTCATTAACTGTCCTTGTTACATTAGTTATGGCCATTTTTGTCCCCCGAATTTTTTTCTTTTCGGGGGACTATTAAAATAGCCGGTGTCCGTGTGTCCGTCTGTCCTGAAATGGTTTCCGGATGATAACTTTAGTTTCGGTTATAGATCAAAAGCAAATTTCATAGGTGAGTTTATCAGACCAAAATACAGGTCAAGTTCGAATATGGGTTTGCTCCGCCCATTTTTGTGAGAGTTATGGCCCTTTTTTTACTTAGAAACTGGTAATTTTCTGGTTTCCGGATGATAACTTCAGTTTGTGTGATCAAATCTGAACCAAATTTGGTTTGTGAGTTTATCAGCCCTATGTACAGGTCAAGTTCGAATATGGGTATGCTCCGTTGTGGCCCTTTTTCGACTTTTTACTTTTTCGGTTTCCGGATGATATCTCAAGTTTGGATCCTTTAATTGCAATTACCGTTTTTATGTGGATCAGTCATATCAAGATACAGGACAAGTTCGAATTTGAGTTTGATCCGATGATTTTTCTCAGAGTTATGGGCTTTTCGACTTAGAAAATTCAATTTTTCTTGTAATTTTCTTCATTTTGTGCCAATTTGAGGTTATATTTTGACTTTGAGAGTTTTTTTAAGATTTGGTTATTTGTATGCATGTCAGTAATGAGACAATGCACAAGTGTCTTATCCATATAGTATACTTCTACAAAGCCTCCACTCCAAATGAAGCCACCGGTTCAGGGGACACTGTGGCCGAGCAGCCTTTTATTCAACTTAGAACTTACCTGATTTAATAACAATGTTACAAGTAAACAAACAGGCATATTTAGCCGTGCCCCATCAATGCTTAATGTGTAAATCCACCATACCCAAAACATGTGCATGCACTTGAGTTATTTCCAAGATACATTGTAGTGTCATATTAAATTACACAAATAACACATTGTATTATATAAAATAAAATAATAAATCCACATGTGGATAGACTCACAAAATAGTGATAAAATGATGAAAATATGAATAATTTGCTCTGATCTAGCTGCTGTCATTACCAGTATAGTAGTACGCTACCACTAATTTAAGTAATATAGTCACCATAAATAGATAGAAAGCCAGACATTCTTTCTTTCATTCCAACACTGACCTGCTTTTAAACACCACACATTAATTTATTGAATTTATCATGCATTGAAAGTACTGAGAGCTTTCCAATAAATGGCAACAAGCCACATTTCCGACTAAATCCTGAAAAGTTACCCATAATTCTGTGGTTAAGGAGCCAATTATTTAGGCCATTACTGTATTTACATTGGTGATTTCTGTCTGATCGACGACAGCAGATAGTGCATCTGTTGAGCCTCATTCATGCAGTATAAACCACAAGGTTTATAAATTAACCACCGGCTGGCACACAGATGGCAGGACAAATATGAATATTATGTATGATAGACCAGTTTGATGTGGCGAGGGTCAGTCTTAAGGTAACTACAGACCAATGCACATATAAATAGTTAGCATGACTCTTGACTGTATGTTTGCACATGCCTGGTGAGTGTGTGCTAATACAGTCCCAGACTACAAAATACAATTCCTTCTGAAAAAGATCTGAAGATCATCACACATCCACCCTTGATTGTCGGCCATTTTATGGCTGCTGGCAGACAAATTTGAACTTAGCCTCACAGTCTTTAGCATATATTCTTCTGCCTTGAGTCAATGTTTCGCTCAACACCACGCAGCGCCCATTTGACAAGAAACCAGGTTGCAGCAGTAAATAATCCCAGGGCGTGTATCCCAATGGCTGTCCATCTTGACCATAAAATATTCTGTCTCCATTGAGGTCATAACCATCCATCCACACCGGATCTGATAAAGAGAAGTTAAATTTTGAGTTTGTTATCATTGTAGGGTTATTGAATTAAGAAGTGCCTGTATACAACACTATTCTGTCAGGATTAAGATGAGTGTGGTGGGGGAGGGGGTATAATAATTTGCAAGCAGGTAACCGTGTGTGGCTGGGTAGGTGGTCGAAATGGCAAACAAAACCATGTTAAACATTTTATAACCTATTTGCTGCTGAACGACGTCATTGCATCATGTCCTTTACCATTGATGTTAATGCCATTTTACACAGGGGCAGGGCAGGACAAAACTCCAGGATACAAGGTTGAAATTTTAGGATTTTTAATTGTTGGGACCCACCACCTCGGGTATGCAAGTTTTGTTCCTTTCAAATCTCACCCATCCTTCCAACACAAGTTTTTTCCAAGGGCAATTGGGGACCCACCCCAAAGTCGAAAGTTTGATGAAAAAACGATGAAAATAGCAGGATAAATCAGACAGAGGGTTTGAAATTTTTAAGCACCCATCAGGTAAGCTTAATGAAAAGCACTAGAAATCTCAGAAAATCACACAACACTCATTTAATAACAAATAAGGTTCAGCATCCATACCCATAGTTACCCGCAGTATATAGTCTTAATTTGTATTAATTATATCAATTTCCATCCAGCCTGTTCCATTAACAATAACAAGTAATTGTAGTATACATAAGACACATGTATACTACTGTAATAGAGTGATATATTGTAATTATTGCACCAGCACAACTTCTAACTCTTCCATACCCATTATGTTATGAAACATATTATTAAACTGGTGTTGGAATAACTCTGGCACAATCAGGTTTGAATTCAAGGTGATGGGAATTCTGCACAGCAACAGTGACACCTGTTGAGGATAGAGTTATCGTTCGTTCGTTGATAGAGTTATCGCTCGTTCATTGGTAGTGTTATCGTTTATTCATTGGTAGAGTTATCTTTCGTTGACAAGAGTTATCTTTCGTTGACAAGAGTTATCTTTCGTTGACAAGAGTTACTTTTTCTTAGTCCGTGGGTGATGAGAGCGGCCATTTTTCGCATGCTGTCTTGTGGTTGACACAACGTGTACAAGATGTCTGGTTTCTGGTAATTTCTTGAAGATATACTTCAAGAAATAGGTTGGCGATGGTTATGCTTGAACCATGAAGGTTACAGATGGCAAGTTGTTGTCACATTGATGATGTAAGTTGGAAATTAGACATTTAATCGTAGTTTTGATGATTAATTGATAGATCAGTTTGGCTGAGATCAATTTCAGAGGAGAAAATGTTTCTCTGGCTTCATAATGACTCTTCTAGTCTGACTACTATTTTGCTGTGGCTTTTCCATTTTAATCTAAGAAACATTGTTTTGTTTGAAGAATAATTGTAGCATGAAATTTGAATTAGTTTAGATTTATTTGAACTTCCATACTTGTATTTGGTTTATCTTTATTCTTTGCTATTGATAAATGGTGATTTATCAATGGTGATTTATAAATGGTGATTTATAAATGGTGATTTATTAAATCCGGAATCTTTCCATTCTGAATGATCCAGATGTTTCTGAAAATCAGTTTTCCACTTGGTTGATAATTTCCTAAAATGAAATTATGCTCAATGGATAGCATAGTGCATTTATTAACTGATATCGTTAACTTTTACCCAGTAGAGCAAGATCATATGTTGTATATTTTATTGTTTGATTTACAGAGCTGAGAATTTGTCGTCTTGATGTTCATCATGATTTACAGACTGATTGATTAAATGGTTTGAAGAACCCGCGTGTGTGTGTGTTATACGTCCATATACCACCGGTTACAAATGGGGGCTCGTCCGGGATGTTTCGTCTGTGAATGTGATGGTCGATGATTTTCAGGGCAGTATATCTTACTTAAATTTTCTCTGCACCAGGAAATAGTGGACTCGGTGATGTCAGGATTCTGTTTTCAGTGAACTATTGTGTTTAGAAACTTTTAGAAGTTTGACATTAATAACTTCAAATAATTAACTATCTGTTCAATGTATTGTTATTTTCAATGGAAAATCTACATTAATCGTGGATTTGATTAATGAATGAACTATGAATATTGATGCAGTAATTGTAAACAATTTATGATTGAACCTTACTGTGTTAACTTGTAGTTTAAATTTAGATATTATGACTTAAACACGAGTCATTTTGAGTGTCCAGTGAAATTTTTTCTCCATTGAAATACACTGATAGAAATATAGAATGAGTAAATAAGTTTATACTTGATATTAAACAACCTATCCTCTTCAGGCAACTGTGCACATTATTTAATACTAACTATTGTATTTGTACTAACCTGTATTCATTCATGAGTGATCACAGATTATTAAAATACTTGGCTAGAGTTGACAATTTTCATTCTCAGCATTCAAAATTTGTGATTGTTACCACAAGTAAAGGAAAATATTTGTTAAAGGAATATGATAACTTGCACATAAATTATCCTGATATAGAATGGTGGTGCAAAAGTGGTGGTAAGGCAGCAGACCAATTGAAATTCACACAGAAACGATTGCATTTATTAAATAAATTCAATGATGTTAAACTGGTCATTTGGCTTGGAACATGTGATTTGTCGTATAAAGAAGGCCCTTTCATATATTTACCTTCACAGGAAGACAAAGCCAGTAAATTAATTGACTCATTTCAACATATTGTAAATTCTGTGAGTAGATATTCAAACATTTCTGTTGTATTTTTGGAAATACCACCAATTAGCCTTGTTAAATGGAATGAATTCAAAGGTCACAAAACACCAGATATTTTTGTAGATGATGACAAAAAGCTACAGCTATCTTTGGATTCTGTGAATAATTGGATACACAATTATAACTCAAGTCACAATTATATTAGTCCCAAATTTCATTTGGACTTAGTTAATTGTAGGAAGTCCAAAAATAAGAAGGCAATTTATAGTTTGAATTTTGATTTGTATATTGACGGGGTTCACCCTAAATCATTACTTGCTCAAACTTGGTTGAAAAGGATTGTAGTAAGTTTTGCCCGTGTATGATAATTGTGAACATTTTGTTCATTTTCTGAATATACAAAATGGGAGATAAAGATGCTATGAATGAAGATGAAGTCTCTGACTTACTTCAGTCATTTGGAGAACTGCATGTTAAGCCAAGAGCTTCAAATGCAGAAGAGTTGAAGGCCTGGATTTGTGATTTTGCAAAGCAAAATATAAAAGAGGAACCACATACTGAAAGTCCAATTAATACTGGAACTCAATTTATTGTGTCAAAACCACCGCGGTTGTCTTTGTTTTTCGGAGACTCGAAAGGCGAAGCATCTTATGATGTGTGGCGATATGAGGTAGCATGTTTAAAGTCCCAACATACTGACCGTGATGTGGTTGATCAGGCCATCAGAAGGTCTTTGAAAGGGGAAGCAGGCAGAATAGCCATGCGACTTGGTTCCCGTGCTGATGTTTATGAAATTTTAAATAAACTTGACAGCATATATGGATTCGTTGAATCTAAAGAGACCATCTTTGCGCAATTTTATAGTGCCAAGCAGGCTGATGATGAGTCTGTGACTCGATGGGCTTGCAGATTGGAGGACATTTTAAGTAAGGCCACACATATGAATGTGCACCTCCCTGAAGATCCTAATCAGATGTTGCGCACAGTGTTTTGGCGGGGATTAAAACAAAACTTGAGGGATATAAGTGGTCATAAGTTTGATCTGATTAAAGATTTTGATGAGTTGAGAGTCGCGATGCGCCAAATTGAGCACGACCAGATTAATGTTAATGGGGATAAACCAAAGAAAGCAATTGTTAAACAAGCCCAATCAAATACATCTGAAGTTAGTGAGTTAAAATCAATGGTGCGAGAGTTAGTGACTGAGGTTAAAACTTTGAAAAAAGAACAACATGAATTTCAGCAACAGCATCAGAGTCAACAATTGGGACAACAAACATCGGGTAGGTATAATTACAACCCTCAACACACATCTGGTAGTTATAATTATAACCCTCAGCAACAGCATGGTAGGTATAACTATAATAACCCAATTCCTCAACGAACATCAAGTTATTCCCAAAATGATGATACAAAGCCAAAGACTTATGATAATGATTATGGAGCTTCCAATCAAAGAGAGATTACCTGCTTCAAATGTAATCAACCTGGCCACATTGCTAGATATTGTATTGTGGGGCAAATGAGTAATCGCGGAAATGATAGACATAGGTCGGGAAACTTACGTCGGCCTATGGGGCGGGGACGACCATAGGTAAATCTGTACATATAAAGTCCCTTAATCAGTCTAAGATTGATTCTTCTGATTTAGTTGGTTCCCCAGCTGAAGCTGTTATCAAAGTAAATGGTATCACAACTAAATGCTTGTTGGACACTGGATCTACAGTTTCCATTATAAGTTGGACCTTTTTCAAAACCAATTTCAACACTCCAATATCATCTTTAAATGAAACTCTAAATGTTGAATGTGCTGATGGACAGCCTTTGCCATATAAAGGTTGCATTGAAATGGAAGTTGAAATTGACAGTTTATGTCAATCAAATGTGAGACAAAAGTGTATATTGCTTGTCGTCAATGATAGTAATTATAATAGGGTTGTACCTGTGCTTCTTGGAACCAATGTCTTGTCTGTCTTGATTGATCAGTGCATAGCAAAGTGTGGAAATAGATATTTACAGCAGGTTGATAGGTCAGCTTGGCATACAGCTTTCAGCTGCATGTCTTTAAGGCAACGTGCCTTATGCAAAAATCATAATCGGTTAGCTTTAGTCAAAAGTGCTGATACTTCAAATGTCAGTTTACCTCCAAACAGTCAGGTAACTGTCAGAGGTTACCTCACCAAAAAGTTGTCATATCAGCCTACATGTGCCATAGTACAGCCCGTTACTCAAAATAATTGGATGAAAGATTTAGATGTTACTCCAATGGTTTTCAGTTATAATTGTAATGGTGGAATTGAAACTTTACCAATACAGTTGACTAATGTTTCATCAAGAACAATTGTTGTTCCATCCAATGCGATTCTTTGTGAAGTGCAACCTGCTATTGTACAGTGCGATAAAGTCGAGGAGAAATTTATTGAGACAACTGGTATTAATGATATAGACATGCCAAACACACTTACTAATTCACAGTTAGAACAAACTTTGAACTTGGTTAAAACATATGACGATATCTTCTCTACAAACGATCAAGACATTGGTTTCACATCACTTGTTAAGCACAGAATTAATATGACAGATGATACTCCTTTTAAACAGCGACACAGGCGAATACCTCCGTCGATGTTTGAAGAAGTTCGGAATCATATAAATGAATTGTTGTCAGCAGGTGTAATAGAGAAATCTCATAGTCCTTGGGCATCCAATATAGTTCTAGTTAGAAAGAAAAATGGCCAGCTAAGAATGTGTGTCGATTATAGATTGCTGAACAAACGCACAATTAAAGATGCATATGCCCTTCCACGTATTGAGGAAATGATGGATTGTTTAAGTGGGTCAGCATATTTTAGCATTCTTGACATGAAATCTGGCTATCATCAAATAGAGTTGGAACCCTCACACAAAGAAAGATCTGCTTTTACTGTTGGTCCATTAGGGTTCTACCAGTACAATAGACTCCCTTTTGGCCTATCAAATGCTCCGGCTACTTACCAACGTGTAATGGAAGAATGTCTGGGAGATTTGTTACATAATGAATGTATGATCTATATAGATGATCTGATAGTGTTTTCAACAACATTTGAAGAACATTTATCGAGATTAGAACATGTTTTCAAAAGGTTGAGAGAGTGTGGGTTAAAATTGTCACCTAAGAAATGTAAATTGTTGAAAGAAAAAGTAGCATATGTGGGTCATATCGTGTCAGCAGATGGTATTGAAGCTGATCCTGATAAAACTGAGAAAATTAAGAACTGGCCCACCCCAAAATGTCCTGAGGATGTCAGAAAGTTTCTGGGCCTGGCTGGGTATTATAGAAAGTATGTTAAAAACTTTGCAATAATTGCCAGACCCCTCAATCAGTTGTTGCCATTATGTAATGATACTGTTAAAAAAGGGAAGAAGTTAAAAAAGGCTCCTCGGTGGAGTTGGTCTCATGAACAGCAGCAAGCGTTTTGTAAGCTAAAGGAAATTTTAATGAATCCACCTATTCTTGGCTATGCTCAATACAATATACCTTTTGAGTTGCATGTAGACGCGTGTGGGACTGGGCTCGGAGCTATTTTGTATCAAGAACAACATAGTGTAAAACGTGTCATTGCATATGCTAGTAGAAGTGTGAATAAAGCGGAAATGAATTATCCAGTACACAAGCTCGAATATTTGGCATTAAAATGGGCTGTGACTGAAAAATTCCATGACTATCTTTATGGTAACAAATTTACAGTTTATACTGACAACAATCCATTGACATATGTGGTGACAAATGCAAAGCTGGATGCTACTGGCCACAGATGGCTAGCAGCATTAGCTTCATATAATTTTGATATTATATATAGACCTGGAAAGTGCAATGCGGACGCAGATGCCTTATCCAGACTTCATGAGAATAAAACTGAGACCATAGGTATTGAATCTGTGAAAGCCATATGCAACGTCATTCATTCTGTTCCCATAGCTGAATCGTTATCTTCTGACTCTTTTGAGTCTTCTGACTCATTTTTGTCATACTCTGTTCCATTAATGACTAACATTGATTGGAAACAAGAGCAAAGAAATGATCATGTACTCCAGTACTGGTTAGAAGCCGTTCGTAGTGGAGTTAAACCTAAATATGCTCATCTGCCTAGAAATCAACTTCATGTCTACTTATATAAAACTTTCAATACCCTGAAAATATATAATAGTGTTCTTCACAGGGAAGTCATTGATAATAATGAGACAGTAAAGCAAATTGTAGTGCCAAATAAATATGCTAATGAGATTCTCAAACTTGTGCATAATGATATGGGTCATCCTGGTCGTGATAGAACAATTTCACAAGTGAAAGAACGGTTTTATTGGCCTGGGATGTCGAAGGATGTAGAAAATTGGATCCAGTCATGTGAACGATGTTTAAAACGGAAATCCCCAACAAACACCAGAGTACCGTTAGTGTCTGTAAAAACATCGCAAGCTATGGAGTTAGTTTGTATAGATTATCTTACGTTAGAGATGTCAAAAGGTGGATACCAATATCTTTTAGTTATCACTGATCATTTCACCAAATATGCCCAAGCAATACCAACGAAAAACATGACAGCAAAAACTACTGCTAATGCACTCTATCACAATTTTTTTATTCATTATGGATTTCCTAAAAGACTACACTCTGATCAAGGTGCTAATTTTGAAAGTAAGATAATTTCAGAACTCTGTCTTATCACTGGTATTGAGAAATCCCGAACAACACCTTACCATCCAATGGGCAATGGAGTGTGTGAGAGATTTAATAAGACACTATTAAATATGCTAGGTACATTAGATCCAATTAAGAAATCTGACTGGAAAAGTTATATTGGTCATTTAGTGCATGCATACAATTGTATTAAACATGAAAGTACTCGTTTCTCACCCTTCTATTTAATGTTTGGGCGTCACCCTCGTTTGCCAGTTGATGTTGTGTTTGGAACATCTCGAGAAGAGAAGGTTCCGACAACTGAATATGCTAAGGACCTGAAAAATCGGTTGTCCAGAGCATATGAAACCGCTCGATCTTCAACTGAAAAAGCACAAAGTAAACAGCGAAAATATTATCCGGCAAACGTAAAAGTAGCTTCATTGGAAATTGATGATCGTGTTTTAGTTAAAAAGTTAGCATTCGATGGAAGACATAAAATAGCAGATAAGTGGGAAGATGATATTTTTGTAGTAGTCAAGCAGCCCAATCCTGATATTCCAGTGTATACAGTAGAAAGTGAATCTGATAACTCTAAACATAAGACTTTGCACCGAAACCATTTATTTCCAATAGGTTCAATTTCACCTAAAACTGGTGATGAAAAGCCTGTTCCTGCACCACGGAAAGTGCGTCCTGTGCCTAAAAAGATGACGGTACCTTCCGATGAATCTGTAGATTTTAACCCAAATGCGGAAATTCTGTCAGATGATGAAAACGAAACTGTCATTGTTCATATGAAAGCTCGTTCTCAGATTCCTAGTCACAATGTAGAAACTTCCGATATAAATAGTGAAATAAGTATAGTCTCTGATGGTGATCATTATTCTTCTTCAGACATTGAGTCTGTTGAAAGTTGTATGGATGAAAATGAAAATAATTCTGCTCATGAAGAGATGAGTAGTAATTCGACTGATGTTGAAGTAGAGTATCAATCTGGTGTTGATGATATCCAAAATAGTTCTGATGTGAGTGTCAGTCCAGATATCAGTGTAAGTCAATCAAATGGAAACGGAAGTGAAAATCCTCCAGTACCTAGACAACCGCGTAATCGTAGACCTCCAAAATGGATATCTTCAGGTGACTATGCAATGTCTCAGGTTACAGATACTTCGTGGAATGTAAAAACTTCATTACTTGAAACTCTAGCTGCCAAAGGTGTTTTTTCTAAGTCCTCGAAGGATGTATCAATTGACATCCTTAACTCGTTAATACAATGATGAACAATAGTATTTCTGAATTGTTCCTCATTGATAATTTTAGTGTTTTTCAGACGGGTGTGTCTGTTTGACATTTTCTTCTGAATACATGTCAGTGAGGACTGCCTCGCTACAACTGCTTTCATAGACCATCTGATGAAGTGCAGGTGTTCGGAATGCGGATGTTATACAGATTCATACGTTTGGAATACTTGTGTTCTACTGGGTTACTGATTTTAATTACACTTTATATTTATGAATGTTACATATGTTTCAGATATGTTCATACTTTCTAGTTAAATGTCCAGGAGGCCATTTTTCATTTGGAAGGGGAGAATGTAATAGAGTGATATATTGTAATTATTGCACCAGCACAACTTCTAACTCTTCCATACCCATTATGTTATGAAACATATTATTAAACTGGTGTTGGAATAACTCTGGCACAATCAGGTTTGAATTCAAGGTGATGGGAATTCTGCACAGCAACAGTGACACCTGTTGAGGATAGAGTTATCGTTCGTTCGTTGATAGAGTTATCGCTCGTTCATTGGTAGTGTTATCGTTTATTCATTGGTAGAGTTATCTTTCGTTGACAAGAGTTATCTTTCGTTGACAAGAGTTATCTTTCGTTGACAAGAGTTACTTTTTCTTAGTCCGTGGGTGATGAGAGCGGCCATTTTTCGCATGCTGTCTTGTGGTTGACACAACGTGTACAAGATGTCTGGTTTCTGGTAATTTCTTGAAGATATACTTCAAGAAATAGGTTGGCGATGGTTATGCTTGAACCATGAAGGTTACAGATGGCAAGTTGTTGTCACATTGATGATGTAAGTTGGAAATTAGACATTTAATCGTAGTTTTGATGATTAATTGATAGATCAGTTTGGCTGAGATCAATTTCAGAGGAGAAAATGTTTCTCTGGCTTCATAATGACTCTTCTAGTCTGACTACTATTTTGCTGTGGCTTTTCCATTTTAATCTAAGAAACATTGTTTTGTTTGAAGAATAATTGTAGCATGAAATTTGAATTAGTTTAGATTTATTTGAACTTCCATACTTGTATTTGGTTTATCTTTATTCTTTGCTATTGATAAATGGTGATTTATCAATGGTGATTTATAAATGGTGATTTATAAATGGTGATTTATTAAATCCGGAATCTTTCCATTCTGAATGATCCAGATGTTTCTGAAAATCAGTTTTCCACTTGGTTGATAATTTCCTAAAATGAAATTATGCTCAATGGATAGCATAGTGCATTTATTAACTGATATCGTTAACTTTTACCCAGTAGAGCAAGATCATATGTTGTATATTTTATTGTTTGATTTACAGAGCTGAGAATTTGTCGTCTTGATGTTCATCATGATTTACAGACTGATTGATTAAATGGTTTGAAGAACCCGCGTGTGTGTGTCATGATCATTGATGGATAGAGAAGGCACGTATATATGGGCTTTGGAGGGGGTGGGTGGGCATTGCAGCACATTACAAACCCATGTGGCAGAAACAGTAATCCCAAAATAAAATGTTATCTTAAAATGGATACTTGTTTTGTAATAATTAGCATGTTATATTCAATTACTCAGCTTTTCATTATAGGGGTAGGTCCCAGTAATCCAAGGTCCCATCTACCCAATGATGAACATCATACAATAATACAGGAAATATGTATATTTTCAATATTCATACCATTTAAAGTACCAGCAGAATTAAATGCGCTGACGTTGGCATCACTGCAATATCACACAGAGGCCCCACAGCGGAGTTTGCCATCACCCCATGCAGTCATATTATATCTAGAACCACAAGGTAACAGCCTATACATGCCTTAAACTTAAGCTGAAAAACCGTAATTTTGAGACACTTTCATGAAATGGGGAACGCTCATTGTTCAACTCAGGGCGGAGATAATAAGTCATGTCTATTTACACACCACGGTGAAGACACTCGCTGCTTATTGCACAGCCAAATGTTATCAGAAGATATGGATATGTCAGGCGTGATGGACAGAAAAAAATGGTCATATCATTTAAGGCATGTATATGTATATCGGATGTAAAATGTTCAGCTTAACAGCCTTAACTGTTTCATATGACTAAATACTCTCTTTGCTGAGTAGTTCCCTGATAGGAAATGTTCAGGTTTATAAGCTTATTTTTTCTGAACATTTCCCACTAATGAATATTAATCATTTGCTCTTAAAAGTTGTATTGTCTGTTTTTGTTTCTTTCTGTTAATTGTTTGCTTTTGTTGAACCTGAACACCCCTCCAAATGAATAATAGACCAATCCAATGTATACTGTTATGACTGAATGGAAGAACCCATTTATAGTATAAAAAGGGTTCGTCTGGTGCAGGGATGTGGCTAGAGGGTCTCCGCTGGGGGGGGGGGGGGGGTGTCCACCTTGGGAATTTCCAACTGCACCAACACAACGTTTTGCATAATTCCATTTGCACCCCCCCCCTTGACTCGGAATCACACCAACACAACTTTTTGCATAATTCCACTTGCACCCCCCCCCCCTTGAGTCGAAATCGCACCAACAACTGTTTGTTTGCATAATTCCATTTGCACCCCCCCCCCTTGTACCTCATGCTCAGGCCTAATTTCCTATATATTCATAAGCCATGCTTCTATTTTCCCAGTATGAAAACATTAAGATATTTTAACCTGAAAATTGCCTAAAAAAAACAACTAGTGATCTAATTCCAGACAAATGCACACAGCTACCGACAACAGCCCAGGAAACACCGGGCCGACCATGGTTGTTTGGCCCGGTGTGAGAAAATTTTGAAAACTATATACAAGAAAATCGCAAATCCTAGCATCTAGACTGGCCTCAACTGAAGCTTTCCTAGTGTTGAAAATTTCAAACCTCATGCTCCCCCTCAGGTTGGAAAATTCTTCAACTGATGACCATTTATGTCTACAAGTTTGACCAAATGTAGTAAAATATTGTTTTGCTAAACTAATTAGCAGTTTTGTATTGGCCATGTGGATGGGGCAATGACACACCGGGCCGGCCATGGTTCGGCCCGGTGTGCGAAAATTTTGAAATCTGAACAAGAAAATCGCAAAATCCTAACATCTAGACTAGCCTCAAGCCTTCCTACTGTTGGAAATTTCAAACCCTACACCCCCACTTAGTTTGGAAAATTTCCAACTGATGACAATTCCAATGACAATGTTGACCAATTGTATGACAATATTGTTTTCTTAAATTAACTAGAAGTTTTTGACTGGCCACGGGGGAGGGACCAGGACACAAGCTTTCCAAGTGTTGGAAATTTCCAACCTGTCACCCCCCTAAGGTTGGAAAATTTCCAACTGATGTCCATTTCTGTCAAAAATTTTGACAAAAAATAGGAACATATGCAAATATTGGTCGAAAAACAATAAATTCCCCCAATAAATTGTTTTATAATCAAACTACAAGAACATTTTCAACCTATTGTTGGTGTGAAATTTCGTTGTGGCAGGTATGAAATTTCCAACTATTGAAAATATAGCTCTCTGCTGGGGGGGGGGGGGGGGGTGAGACACCCCCCCACACCCCCCCTCTAGCCACATCCCTGGTCTGGTGACCTTACAATATGAGATATATTTTCCAACTATGTAAAAAAGAAAACCACCAGCTTTTTTGAGGTAGATCGATAAAGAGTTTGACCTGGTTTGACAGGAAATATTTGCAAAAAACACGCTGAATTATCTAGACTATGAACCCGACTAAGGTATGAGCTCAGTCTACCATCTGAAATCATGATTGTCTCTGATTGTCTGCGTGAAAATAAATCAAACATTTTTCATTGATATTTAAATTTTTGGAATCCATTTGAAGAACTAAATTTTTATTGGAAAAATCACCATAAAACTACATAATGTATGAAAAGATGAATCAGTTTGAGTGCTTATGTCTTCCAGATTATTGACAAAGTGGTTGAATAAAATTTATGTTGTTTTATGATGTTTTGGCCCATAAATTCGCCCGATAAAAAATAGTTCTGCAAATGGCTGCCAAAAAAACTAAAGTACTAGTATCACTGTGGAGGATATGCTCCTCGAAATCTCATTCATTCCGAGCGGTAGAAGATCCGATTCCACGAAAGTTTTGCTCGATTTTCCACGACCATGTTTACTAATTGATGTATATCGAGCAACTTATGAGACGACACATTCAAATGATAGTACTTGTTTCTAGGGTATTTTACTCTTCACTTACTTATTATTTAGCCCCATATATGAGTCATTATCAATTTTGGCCCACACTCTTGTCCTTTGACACCAGCGTCTTCCAGGCAAGGTATATGCTCAAAAATTATGATTTTATATATGGCCCGCAATGGGTTCTATAAAATATACACAGTATACTTGTCGTGTAGTGGTATATTCACTCCCTACCCATCGCTTTTATAGCTGAATTTCCACTAAAACTCATGTCCCAATTTCAAAATTTCGAGTTGCTCATCCGTCTATAGATATTGTTCAAAATGAAAGTGTCAATGACACTGTAGCTCATCTTGGAAAGGGAATAATTTAATGTATTGCAGTCAATGGAGCAATTAGGAATGTGGAAAGTTGAATGTCTAATACTAGTTTATAGACATGAAGAGAAAAGTCAAATCCAAGATGGCTGCTGGCGGCCATGTTTTCGGCCGAATGACCCCAAAATGAGTCGTTCCCATCTACATGTCATCGTTAACATCCATGACAAATTTTATGACGTTCAGACAAAAGGTACGACCTGTAGCCCATGCTAAAGAATTTAGTCATACAAAGAGTAAAATCCAAGATGGCTGCTGGCGGCCATGTTTTTGGGCCGAATGATCCCAAGATGACTCGTCCCCTTCTACATGTCATTAACATTCCTGACAAATTTTATGATGATCAGACTAAAGGTACGACATGTAGCCCGTGCTAAAGAATTTAGTCATACAAAGAGTAAAATCCAAGATGGCTGCTGGCGGCCATGTTTTCGGCCGAATGACCCCAAAATGAGTCGTTCCCATCTACATGTCATCGTTAACAACCATGACAAATTTTATGACGATCAGACTAAAGGTACGACCTGTAGCCCATGCTAAAGAATTTAGTCATACAAAGAGTAAAATCCAAGATGGCTGCTGGCGGCCATGTTTTTCGGCCGAATGAACCCAAAATTACTCGTTCCCATCTACATGCCATTGTTAATATCCATGACAAATGTTATGATGATCAGACTAAAGGTACCACCTGCAGCCCGTGCTAAAGAATTTAGTCATACAAAGAGTAAAATCCAAGATGGCTGCTGGCGGCCATGTTTTTTGGCCGAATGAGCCCAAAATTACTCGTTCCCATCTACATGTCAATATTATCATCCATGACAAATTTGATGATGATCAGACGAACAGTACAACTTGTGGCCCGTGCTAATGGATTAAATTTTGAAATCCAAGATGACCGCTCGTTCCCATCTACATGTCATTGTTAATATCCATGACAAATGTTATGATGATCAGACTAAAGGTACGACCTGCAGCCCGTGCTAAAGAATTTAGTCATACGAAGAGTAAAATCCAAGATGGCTGCTGGCGGCCATGTTTTTTGGCCGAATGAGCTCAAAATTACTCGTTCCCATCTACATGTCAATATTATCATCCTTGACAAATTTTATGATGATCAAACTAAAAGTACGACCTGTAGCCCGTGCTAAAGAATTTAGTCATACAAAGAGTAAAATCCAAGATGGCTGCTGGCGGCCATGTTTTTGGGCCGAATGACCCCAAAATTACTCGTTCCCATCTACATGTAAATATTGACATCCATGACAAATTTCATGATGATCAGACAAACAGTACGGCCTGTAGCCCGTGCTAATGGATTGAATTTTGAAATCCAAGATGGCCACTGGCGGCCATGTTTTTTTTCCGAATGACCCCAAAATTAATCATTCTGGTCTAAATATTGATGTCAACAGCTATGACAAATTTCATAATGATCCGACCAAAGGTACGACCTGTAGCCTGCATTGTTGACGCCTTACGGACGACAGAGCCATGGCAATAGCTCAAACTTTACAGAGTAAAGTTGAGCTAATAAATATGAAAACTTTCATGTGTAATTGAATAATGGTCATACTCTTAATGATAATAAACCATAGGCCATCAATATCCAAGATTTCCACATATTTTGTGTTCGTTACATCTTGTTCCTCAACTCAATGTCTTTTCTGTAACGACGTGGCATAAGAGCAAAATAATAGGCCCTCCCTGCCAATAGTAAATTACATCACATGCCTTATAAAAGTGATAATACATGGTATGTTCAAAAATGTGCGCAGATTTGGCATTTTCAGAAACAGTCGCGAAAAAAATACGAATCGGGTAGGTGCACCCATAACCGTATATTTCAAAAACGTCTAAAATGTAACGTGAATTTAATCGATATAACCAGGGACCTCAGTATCTCTAATTCATTTTTGAAGAGATGTTTCTGAGTCATTTTGATTGCCACATTATCTCCCAGCTGAAGGGAGAACTAATTGGGATATGTTATTTTTGATGGACAGTCCATATCTCCTGTAACGGTCTCCTCCTGTTACGAAGAAAAACATTACAGGAATGACTAGTTTTGTTACTGGAAATAAAACATTACATTGAGATTAGACTATTTGAAATATAGGCGCCTAAATTTTAAGTGGAATTACGTGTAAACTGTTGTTGGGTATCTTATTAATTTTGATTTTTAATGAAGTTATATTTCTATGAGACACCATTTGCTGGAATGGTGTATCATGTGAAATCTCGTTACAGGAAATACTTAAATTATTACAGGATATAACAGTGTTACCTAAAACGCAGTTAGTTTTGAATAAAATCGGATTTGTGTCCCTTTGTCGACTTCTTGCTCTTATTATGATATGAACAAACACATATGATAATATACCATACAGCTGCTATATGTGAGACGTACCAAATGGTGCTTTCGTTACACGAAATACTCTGCGAGTAACACGATAGACGGCAGTGTGTTAGTTACATGGTTTATACTATTGTATGTAACAGCTAGAAATCGTCTGTTATTGTGTTCAGCATTTGTTTACTGTGTGTAGATATTTCATACTTAGATGGGCAGCGTAAAATTATTCGGAAATATCGAAGTTAGCATGATAATGATACATTTCAATCCACAAATAAACGTTACATGAAATACTACGATTAGTTGTCACTAATTTAGTATTATAGTGTAAGGCTGAAAAACCTTCCGTCTTTATACTAATACTAAATTATTGGCAATGGATATATTTGAGTGTATAATCATACTATAATGGTGGGGAGCATAGATGAGTTAGTTATAATTAGTTCCTGTTTAATTCATGATGGGATCGCGTGTTCGTTACATTAAGTACACAATGTGCTACAAGACCAGAGTACGTTAGGGTTATATGTTGCGGTAATACAAATTTGCTCGCAAAATAGCACTAATTGTGTGATAAAAGTGTCGAATTATATGTGGCACAATATTTTATTGTTGGGAATTTTAATGTGAACCACAGGTAGGCGTGCTCATATACATGATCATATTCCTGAATAGTGGTTACAGGAAAGACAAAGGTGTCAAAGTGCACTGATGTAGAACTCACGAATGTGAAATCGCAAATGTTTGCAAGTAGCATCTGTCGTGCATGTGGCGGGTGTGGACAGAACGTGTAAAGCGAAACTCCAGTAGAGAGTGAGCAAATATACTGAAATCGAAGTGAAGCACCAGGTTGAGGGTGTAGACGAGACGGTGTGAAACTGCTGTTGAGAGTAAACCGGAGGGTACAACAGGTATCATTGAGAGCAAAGGTGCGAAGACGATTTAGGGTGTTTGCGAAGGTGATTATTGACGAATATGTCATGTCTAATTGAGTGTATTAATAAATACGTCATTATTGAATACCGACGTAACCCAACTATGTCTTGAATATAGGGACGTGTCAACAAGGGGGTGGTCAATTTGGTAAAAAGTTGGAAGTTTCATGCCTGACAGAATATTAGTTGGAAATATTGCACCACATATAGGTTGAAATTGTTCTCAGTATTGATATGAGTTGTTCATAAACTGCATAAGGCATGCGAAGAATGCGCATTTCTTTGCGTGGCCAAAACGACGTGCAGATAATTCACGGTACAGTACGTCATACCGGAATTATGCCAATATGGAATGAATACTGAGTAAAGTTGGAATTTAAGAAAGACTGTTGGCCGAGTATATTTTCTCAGTTTCCCCGTATATTTCAATGTTTCACATACTGCTTACTATTAAAGTTGGAAATGTCAGCGACACATTATAAAGATATTGTAATAGTCTAGTGGATCTGGTGTTGAACCGTAAACAAATTTTTACTGGAATACATAGCAATAGGTCATACATATGACATCTGAAAATGACCCATCTCTATGTTGAGCGGAAATTGTCTTTTTTAGGGTTTTTATCATTTAGAGAGCGTTTGATGATAACGATATTGAGTAGCGTGTCTAGTTTCAATACTAATCGCAAATTTGGTGCTGAAATCGGCTAATACCCAACTGAGACACTGTGTGAATGTTAAATCATTGTTATCATGCCAATTTTTGCGACGATTCAGCGATATTGTGTAATTTAGAGAGCGTTTAGTGATAATGATATTGAGTATCATGTCTAATTCCATTACTATTGCAAAATTAGTGTTGTACACGATTAAAACCCAACTGACATACTATGTCAATGTTAAATAATCATTAGCATGCATATTTTTGCGATACTATATGTGATATAAAGAGCGTTTCATGATCACAATACATCACTAAATGTACTCATTCGTCCAGGTAACTGTTTAGGGTGCGCTGTCTCCACTGATAAATAGGGACACTAGTCGATATGGAACCGACTTATAGCATGTCTACAATATAAACTCTCATGTAAGCCCTACTCAGTCAATTAGTGAGTGATCAATGCATAATTATGGGTGGTTTTTTTCACATTTCGCGGCATGGTAAGATGCTTATGGGTTTCCGTAGAACAAACAAACTATAGGTATTTTTGACAACATGAGTGTGCTTCGTCAGCCTATTTGAATAAATGGACCAAAAAAGCGGACCGCTAGATGGAAAGTTATTAACAAGACATTATAATAGCCCACCTGATGGTCATAGTCTCATACTATATGCACCAATATATAAAGGGTGCTTATTTATACATTATAAAGATCATTAGAGTATATATATATATATATATATGTAATACCCGCCCACCACCCCATCACGCCACCCATAGTATCTTATGCGCCGCAGGTGCCCCTAGATCATTAGAGTATATATGTAATATATATACTCTAATGATCTAGGGGCGCATAAGATGCTATGGGTGGTGGGATGGGGTGGTGGGCGGGTACTACATATATACTCTAATGATCTAGGGGCGCCTGAGGCGCATAAGATACTATGTGTGGCGGGATGGGGTGGTGGGTGGGTACTACATAAATACTCTAATGCATGGTCTAGGGGCGCCTGCGGCGCATAAGATACTATGGGTGGTGGGATGTGGTGGTGGGCGGGTACCACGTAAATACTCTAATGATCTAGGGGGCGCCTGAGGCGCATAAGATACTATGGGTGGCGGGATGGGGTGGTGGGCGGGTACTACATAAATACTCTAATGATCTAGGGGCGCCTGCGGCGCATAAGATAATATGGGTGGTGGGATGTGGTGGTGGGCGGGTACTACATAAATACTCTAATGATATAGGGGCGCCTGCGGCGCATAAGATACAATTGGTGGTGGGATGGGGTGGTGGGCGGGTACTACATAAATACTTTAATGATCTAGGGGCGCCTGCGGCGCATAAGATACTATGGGTGGTGGGATGTGGTGGTGGGCGGGTACTGCGTAAATACTCTAATTATACTGCGTAAATACTCTAATGATATAGGGGCGCCTGAGGCGCATAAGATACTATGGATTGGGGGGGGGGGGGGGTGGGCGGGTACTACATAAATACTCTAATGATCTAGGGGCGCATAAGATACTATGGGTGGTGGGATGTGGTGGTGGGCGGGTATTACATAAATACTCTAATGATCTAGGGGCGCATAAGATACAATGGCTGGCGGGATGGGGTGGTGGGCGGGTATTACATATATACTCTAATAATCTAGGGGCGCCTGCGGTCAGGGATGTGGCTAGAGGGGGGGGGTGTCTCCGGCTTTGTCGAGGTGTCCGACGAAAATGAAACAAATCTGTTTATATGTCCCCATTTTCGTATCGAATGGTGATAGAAAACCCACTTGTGAAGTACATGGATTTCAAAAGTAAATGTTCCGCTTACCAAGCAAATAAAAAAAATACCTTAGACACGGGTATCGTGAAGACGCGAATATCCACAAAAACAATACACCAGTTTTACGTTGCAACCGAGTAAAAACAAACAATCAAGAACGCTCTTTATCATGTACCATGTATCATGGACGCTCTTGAATAGAGGTGAGCATTGGAATTTTTGTAGGCTGACACAAATTCAAAACGAAGAAGTCCAATAATATCATCGACAAGTGTCCAGTTATTTCGATAGTATCGGCGGACTATGATTGCGTTTCTAGACCGAATAAATCCCTTAAATAAAACACTCACTGTTCTCTTTGTTATCCGTCAGAAAACTCGTAACATCAGCCCGCATTGAACCATCTTTTAAGACTGCCAACTTGTACCCCCTCAACTCGCAGTCTTCTTTTGCTTCTGATCTGGTTTTTGAATTTTTCCTATACTCAAGGCAGTACCTTGTCTCGAGTAGCGGCGAAGAACAAACTGCAACGGGTGCAAATTGAAAACATAAGATGTTGCTCATCTGTTGGATTTCGAAGAATAAACATACGTCTTAACTCTTTTTGTGTCCATGTGTGTGTTGGCAAATAATTCTAAACACCACAAAAAGTAAGTATCCTCAAAATATAAGTTACAACATACAAAATATAATATATTGTAATACGACATTGCCTAAACCCACACACAAGGCTCGTCCTACAATCAGTTTCTTTGTGATCAAATTCTACTATACACGCCTATGCGCAGTGTATTTATTTCTTAAGTATACCACGTCCTTCTTTGTTCCGATTAAAACAAAACATTTAAACCGAATGTGACATATATATATATATACATTAAACCTAAATATACAAAAGAAGGAAATTAACCAAATAATAAATGGTGTCCCTCTAAAACATCATCACTATATCAAAATAAATATAGAAAATTCAATTTCAAATAAGATAGTGCATGCCTAGCTTTCGGATGGCGCGTCTCGTCTGATATCCTTTATATATCATGTACTAGCTGGGGTACCCGGCGTTGCAAGGTGAAGATTGCGTAATGTATTAGTGGACCATCAAGTCATTTAAAATAATTATTGGTCATCTGGGGTAAACACCACCTATTGCATGACTCCGGATAAAGTTGCATATATCTTTTAAGTCGATAATAAAACGCCCTTTATTGTTACTTTATAGTGCCTCTTTAATTCATTTGATGTCAACAGCACATATTCCGTGACATTCCCAGCGTCATTTTACTTTTGTGCACCAATTTGTCCACATGTCGTCTTGGCTGATAATAAACGCTCTTTGTTGGTCATATAATTTATTGCCCCCTTTACGTCATCTGAGATCAAAGGCGCATATCCCATGACAATCCCCTGGTCAGGTGACCCATCTGTACCAATTTTCCTACATATCTTCTAAGCTGATAAGGGACGCTCTTTATTGCTCAGTTTTGTCCCTTTAAGTCGTCTGAGGTCAACATTATCTATCTCACGACACGCTATGCGTAAATTTATCCCCGTGTTTCAATTTTCACCGACCATAGTGCGACCGTTTTGGGGTATATTATTACTATATAATTACATATTTAGTTACATTATTTATTAGTTCCCTTTAAGACATATGAAGTCAACGGGATATCTCATAAGATTCCCCGTGTCAAATAATTTTTTTCAGCTCCGATGATCCAACCGTTTGGTCCCTAGCTCTAGCCAATATATATGTATATAATAATGATTAGTGCCCCTTTAAGACATCTGGGGTGAGCGGGACATATAAAATAACGTTCCCCGGGTCAAATTACCCATATTTACACATTTTGAGCTCCGATGGTCCAGCCGTTTGGTCGCCAATTAGTCCAGGCACATTAGGTTTCGCTAGTGCAAAAAATCCCGGAAAGCTGAATTTTTCAGGGATTAATAAGAACATGTTTATGAACAACTTGGCAAAAGTCCCCTAGAGTCCGAGTTGAGCTTTTTGAGATATCATGATTTTTCGCAATGGTGCAATTTCTGACGAAATTCCATTAGACCATATTCGAATGCAGTCATATGTAGGCTAATTTATGGACTCAATCTTCACACATACCCGTCCATCATGAAGCATGTGTCGATAGATATGCGTAATTGGTGCTAGAGCTTACTAACAGTCGATATTCCATAATTGTGATGACATTTATTGGCGAAGAGAGCATATAAATCGCATGGTGATTCAAAATTTTCCTAACAAAAGAGGGCGAGTAAAGATATTCAGACGACAATGAGCTAAAATATGAACCATTATACTAGAAGGGTGGTTAGTTCAGAACAGGAAAGTGATGAGATATATCGAACCATCACCATCTTTAAGATTTTATAGCCGGAAACATAACACTACCCCCTAAAACGTACCCCATGACTTTGAGTATCTGAAAGGCAAAATACCACATAATAGTCCGGGCGTTTGAATAACAATTGTACAAATGGTGATAACACTATGAAACTTGGCACATAGGTTCCTTATACACTATTAATCATTTTCAGATGTATAGACGTCGCGGCAGGTCCGTCCTTGACAACGGTTGCTAGGCAACTATCCCACATCGAAGAAATACAAATATGACTGATATTATGGCAGTTTTAACAATCTAACCTACGTCATGCAGCATTTTTATGGTAAAAGTAATATTAGTTGTTGTTGTTCGAGTAGATCTGGCTGGAAAATTACCATAGTTCTTACTTACAGGGGTGGTAACGGTTGCGAAAATGCTGAGCTGACTGATATTATGATAGTTTTGACAAACTAATATAACTACGTCATTATCATTTTATGGTGAAACAATTGTAATAGTTATTGTTAGTGTGGGTTCGACTTTAAAATTACTATATATTTCTGGTAACGGTTGCGTTGCTAGGGACATACCATACATCGAAAAATGCACACATGGCTGATATTATGGTAGTTTTAACAAACTAAACTATTCTCGTGTGGCAGATTGGTATTGAGGTTTCATTGTTGCTAGGTAACCACCTACCATTGACAAATCTTCTTTAAACTGACAGACTATTCAGTTAGTTTTATCAGAATCACATACCTGTGTGGAGTTTACTATTGTTTCTTCCATGATTCGATTTTTGGAATACATTTTGATGAGACATGTAAAAATATTGACCCACATTTATGTCGATACCACCTGAACCCCCCTCCATGGAATCCGACATTTGCACTACATTTGACAATGGCATCCATGCAGAACACTCTATCACGGTGTGGTAGCATCCGCACACCAGTTGCTATACGGTATGAACTAACTGTGTTTCTTTCATATCCTTGCCATAACTACATATATGTCAATACATGGGCATGAGTCATTTACAAGTCTATAGGAGGTCGTACATGAGCATGGCCTATATATTTCAGATTGAGATACCATGAACTACCCTTTGGAACCGGTGACCAATACCCATTTACATGGGCCCATTACCAACCCACAGTTACTAAGGAACAGCATCCAATGACGTGTCTTAACTACTATGTCTATGTCATAGAAAGGGGCCTGGGCCGATGATATACTATTTAGGGTTCGTTCTATTGATTTGCCTGGGTACATGTCATGTGTACATAACTATAGACACTTGTGTATTTGCACTACATGTGGTGTTCATATGGGTCCATAGCGTATGCGTGGCTGTGGTTATAACCTAGATAGTCATGGCACATGTACATTCATGGGATGTGTTCATGTTTTACATATAAATGTCTTGTAATAAAGTCATAACTAAATCAGCCTGGATACATGGGCTGTCCATAGTGGCCCGTCTCAATTTCCTACCTATATGAGCCTGGGTCCATAGCCAAGCTATGGTGGTGCAGACGACCAATCGATAGGGACCTTCATGCTATAGGGCGTTGGTCGAATGGCTGAAAATGGACGTACGTATACGATATTCATATAGTATAGAGACGTGGATCCATGCACATGCATGGACTTACCCGTAGGCATGGGGTCCATGTGTCTCCTATATATGTGGATCAGTCCATGGCCTACCAGCATATATGTGAATCTATGAAATGATTGATAACTCCGGTGCCGTAGCTTTTATTTAGGGACATGTGTCCATGTCCTACATATAGGCACCTGTATCACTGCATACATCATTATAGTCACTTGTGTATTAACACTATTTAAACTTGCCTGGGTCTTTGGTGTAGATATATCACGTACGAGGGGTGGGTCCATATCCTACATATAGACAGACACCTGCTTAATATGCCTGGGTATAATTCAATATGGCATACGTATATCGGCCTTGGTCAATGGCCTACACGTATGGATATGTGTCCATGGCCAACCTACAGTGCCATATGTGTATGGGCTATTTATAAGGGCCCCCCCCATCCTTAACTTTCGTCTATGTGGCATCGGTCCAATATCTATATATAGGTTGGTCTGTCATAAAACTGTCTCATATGTTCATACCATATATAGGTTCCTGAATCCATGGTGCACTAATCTATTGTGCATCGGACTTGGTCTATGGTATCTTAGTACATGGTCTATCTGTGGGCACTTGGTTATTTGCACCATGTAACAGTGTCATGGTCATGATCATAGATATCATACATGTATGGTTATATGAAGCGGTCTGGTTCATGGACTATACATATCCTACGTACATAGCCTATATGTATGGACATGGGTCCTGTGAGTATATATGTGCCTGGGTTCCTAACCTAACTATTGTAGGCTAGGGCCATGGCTAACATATTGGTGGCTGACCCTAGCTATGTTCTTCATATATAGTAGAGTTGGTCCGTGACTTACATTATATAACTAGCTGTCTGGGTCTATGGCTTATATAACTATTATGGCCATGCCTCATATTAAATATAAGCAACAACTTTTCAACTCTCACTTTGAATTCCCGATATCTAAACTGATGGACCACAAAGGATAAGTGTACCCATATTCTGGTTAGACTCACACTAACAACATTTATAATTGTTTTCACCATAAAAACGTTAATACTACCATAATATCAGTCATATGTGCATGTTTGTATTTCGGGTGTGACCCTGGCAACAGTTACCACTCATAGAAGTAAGAATTATATGGTATTTTTTTCAGCCATTATTTTCACCATAAAAACGTTAATAATACCATAATATCAGTCATATGTGCATGTTTGTATTTCGGGTATGACCCTGGCAACAGTTACCACTCATATAAGTAAGAATTATATGGTATTTTTTCAGCCATCTCAACACTAACAACAACTATTCTAATTGCTTTCAACACAAAAGTGCTAATAGGTGTAGTTTAGTTTGTTAAAGCTACCATAATATCAGTCATATGTGCATTTTTAGATTGTGTGTGCGTCCCTAGCAACCGCCACCCCTTGTAAGTAAGTAATATGGCAATTTGTCAGTTTGTTGTCAAAACTGACAACAAATATGTTCACCATAAACATGCTACACGACGTAGTTTAGTTTATTAGAACACGTATAATATCAGTCATATGCATTAATCCGATGCCGGGTAGTTGCCTAGCAACCGTTGCTAAGAAGAGCCTGTTGCAAATGACGCCACATGTGAAAATGAGCAGTAGCGTATAAGGAACATATGTGCCAAGTTTCATGCTTTTATCGCCCTTTTCACAGTTGGTGTGTTTTCTACAACAAGCACTTGGACTAGCGGAAGGGCAAAATGTGACGAGAGCCAGTTTAGGGGGTAGGGTTATGTTTTTACAAGTATTGACCACTTATCATAGGTATAGTTGCTAATCCCGCATATTATGGTGGAGGAGCGATATCTGTGCAGTTTTTAAAACAAATTGCTTGCGCCTACGTAATGAATAGCCCGAGAAATTTGACATAGAATAATACAGATTGTCTGAAAAAATCGTCATTTTTTGGGGTCATTATGTTATTTTATATCCATATCTGCGAAATTCATTCAAATCCCCCCGTTAAATTTGTATCTCTGGTTCGAGAATTGTGTATTGAACAATATTGAGTACATTTGGTATATGTTTCGGCTGAAAAATTGTTATAACATCCCATTATTCCTATGATTGTGAAAAATATATAATTTTTTATTTTTTTATGAAAAAAATTGGTTAACTCCGAAAGCTCAACTCCGATTTTAGGGGACTTTTCGTGACGCATCCGCGATGTTATGGCCTAAATAATATTAAAAAATCAGCTTTCCGGGATTTACTTCCTTACTTTTCCCCATTCACGCATAATGTGCCTGGACTAAATATGCGTACAAACGAACAAACAAACGAACAAACACGCACCTGTTACTCAATTTAACACCATGACACAAAAGAAGAATAGATGCCTCGTTAGAGTCACATCTAAAAATAGAATCTTTGGGTCTAAAATTGTTTGTACTAAAATATTCCCAAAATATCAAAACCCAAAAAAAAATTTCAAAACTTCAAAAATTTATTTTTTCCAAAAAATTTCAAAAACCCTAAAATTAATTTTTTCCACAATAAATTTCCAAACTTCCAAATTATCAAAAAAAGAAAAAATTTCAAAACCCTCAAAATTATTTCTCTAAAAAAAAGTTTAAATAAAAAATTTATAACGAGTTTTCGGTTTCTGATAATCTCGATATTAAAATGTCGAATGTTAAATTATTTGCGTGTAATATCTTTCGTAATATTTTTTGTTCAAATATTTTTCATGAAATTATTAATCGATGTTTAGAAAATAGCTTTATTGGACATTGGGACCATCGATATGAATGCATACATTCCAGTGTTTTATCGGACGCAGTTCATATAATTGTCATACCTGAAAATAGACACTATTACTTTTACATAAATAATAAAGAGTGTTTATTCTTTACTTCTCTCTATCCCATATGACAGGTGTGTATTATCGTGAATTATTGGAAGTATTGAGACTAACGGTCGAAAATTGTAATGTGAAATTAGAACCCTCCAGAATGAATTGTTCGCTGTACACGCAATCACACGCGACATTGATTGTAACAATGTCGTGTGTCACACCTTTGCTTTACCAAATGAATTATATTATTTCCCCACAACATTACGTAATAACCCCTTATCACTCCATTCACACTTACGATCATTTTGTATGCCGAAAACTCCAGGTAGCACCGATGATGTAACATTATATCACTGCTATTGTACCAATGATAGGTTCAGACATGTTCCATGTTTAGAAAAGAAAAGTTACCTATAATTCTGCTGTGGTTAAACAGTCCATTATTTAGGGCATACCTGTATGTAGGCCTACCAGTGGATGAATAGTCTGCCGGAGAAGTACTGTGTAGACAGGTCTTGTCGGTAAGAGAGTCAGACGAGTAGTGAAGGCTCGGCTATTAAAACATAGTAATGCGATAGCGAACATCAAACGAGTCTGCGCACGCATATCTGTCAAAGGATACAAGGGCAGTCATTGGTCAATTTATCCCCGGTGTCAGCTCAGTACCCAATCGGGACGAAGCCGAAGGTCAACTCATTTTTTTTTGCTCATTATAGTACGTCACTTGGACATTTTATCAGTTTATCACGTCATCACTAAATGTGGCAATCGGGTATCCACCGATGCCTGCAATTTATTATTTATAATAATTGGACTCATTGATCTCACGTAAATAATACTCTTAGTTGTTCCAATAAAATAGTTATCAAATTCGATCACCAATAGATTTGACTGTGGAATATAATGACCTTTAACTTATTTATCGATCTATGTTAGAACATGGTCTTAACAAAAAACTTGACCATAACAAAAATTACCTTACATTTATGCATGAATCTAATTAGACCATGCGTAAATATTGTCAGCTTATCGTCTGATGAGCAAATCCGATGTTTATCAAAAATAGTACAACTTCCAGTTGGTAATTACTCTTACGAATGAAGAGCGTTGAACATATACGAAATTACTACACGAATGAACTGAAATTTATATTTCACATCTTACCAACAACAGATACAGACATAGTCATAGTGTTATACTATCTTACATGTACACACGCTATGACATCATTCGAAGGGGCAATACACTCAAGGAGTTAAAGTGACACGAAACAAGGGACGTGATGCAATATTGGTGTTTGAATATTAAAAGGAACACAAGACACTCTAAAGGGACACTCATTATGAATGAATGTTAACAATACAAGCGCAGTGGTTGAAAGTTAAAATGACAGATCAATATTTAAGGGTCAAGTTTTCGGGCACTTAATGCACCTTTTATCATTACGTATCGTTTCTCACTCTACAATTCCCAATAATCCACACACTCTCTCCCTCCCCCAGCTTATAGATATATAACGAAAACGAGAATATCATGTTGATGAAGTTTATTGAAATTTAATCGTCCGAATTGTCATCACTTTCGCCAGAAGTGTCATATGTTACGTCCATGAATTTTTCTAGCATCGGTTTGTACTTTAATATTGACATTTTCACTGCATCACGTTCTCCATAACCATTATTCAAATATTTGTCGACTTTATCCATGACTCTGTTGTGCAGAGTCCCATTGCGCAGCTGCAGATACGATACTATTGTCCAAGCATAATCAGTCATAAAGTGTATCATATCTTTACTTTTAAGGTCCTTATCAGCTTGTTCTTTTGCTTCTGCGTCTTTCGAGCCATTTTCCTTATACGTGTCCACTTTATCACTCCATTCCTCACGTGTTTTATCTCTACTTTCATCACGCAAACTTTTGAAGTATTCATCTTCATTCAATTTAATTTCCTTATTCTGACTATCATCCGGGTCCTCAGTTAATTTTCGTTTTAACTTATTTTCTTGACACCAGTTTTTTACGTGTCTCTGAACATCATAATGATCTGCGAACAAAAGCCCGCATTCATTACAAGGGTACGACATGTCTTCTTGAATGTCTCTGTTTTGATGGTTCTTCTTATTAATTTCATCGAGCTCACCAGGTGGCCGTATGTCGTTAGTATAGTCATTATGTTGACCCTGGGGCACAATATAATTATATGTTATGCCCTTCTGTTGACCGGGGAGTTCTCTGTCATCGTATTTCATCGCATTCTGTTGACCCTGGGTCTCAGTGTCTTTTGTATGTTTTATCATCCCATTCTGTTCATCTGGGTGTTCTCTGTCTTTTTGGAGATTATATTTCATGCCATTCCATTCACCCCTATGTTGGTTCGTGTCCTCTTTTAGTACATTCTGTCGCAGACGTAATGTGTCCGGTGTTGCGGCTTTTAAATCCACCAGTAGGTAACCGTACGGTTCACTCGTCGCTTCCGAAAACTCTCGAACCATACGCTGAGGACATTCAGGATACATCTGTCTTGATAATGTTGAAATTAATCCCTTGTCGATTGGGTTATTGAACAATACCAAATATTGACAATTTCGTCGTTGCGTTGGATCTTTGTTGTAGTAGAAATTCTGGTTCAAACTTATCAAAGATAAGTTCAAATGGTGACTTCCTTCGGAATGCAAATCATTAACTCTCTGGTCTTTTGATGAAGTTTGCATCAAGTCATCGAGTATAACTAGATTTTTATACCGGGGGTTGATAAGCGAATCCAAGTTTGCTGGTATTCCTCGTATAAAGTTGACCTGAGGGGTGACGGTATACTTTAATTCGTCATATAGGGGCTGCCAATATTTATAAAACCATATTATTCTGTCAGGTGCGGGTGATATTTTTGAGGCAGACTTTTGTAGTAAGGTTTTCACGAAGTATGTCTTACCACAAGATGTCGGTCCACTTACACATGCCGTGAATGGATGCTTGAAAATAAAATCTTCATGGACATTGGCCATTGGATCATCAAAGCAGGATGTTATGTCGCTTTGTTGCTGTGTCCCCTGCTGGTGTTGTAGTATCTGGTGTTGCTGTAATGGCTGTTGTTGTGGCTGATGATACTGCTGCCTGTTGCTGCTACGGTCTGTTGCTGTTGCTTGGTGCTGCTGCTGTGGGTGTCGGTTAACAAACTCAGTGTGCTTAGATTGTACATGTCTTATCAAATCATGGTTCCGCACATACCCCCTAGAGCAAATTGAACACTGGTGCTTCATTTATACTTGACTAAAATGTCTCGGTATATGGATTTCCTTTATACAAATGTTCCTTATAACCTAAAAATATGTCATGTCCGTATGTTTGATAACTTTATGTAGATGAAATAGTCTGCCGGAGAAGCACTGTGTATACGGGGAATCAACAGGTCTTGTCGGTAAGAGAGTCAGACGAGAAGTGAAGTATCGACTATTAAAACATAGTAATGCGATAGCGAACATCAAACGAGTCTGGACACGCATATCTGTCAAAAGATACAAATAGCCGTCATTGGTCAATCTATCCTCGGTATCACTTTTCGTTTTACAAAATCAATTTCACCGAGAGGTTCCCTCGTCATTTGTAGTGACGTAATTGTGGCACCGCCGCCGGCGGCGGCGGCGGCGGCGGCATTGCGGTATTTGCCGGCGGCGGCGGCGGCATTGCGGTATTTGCCGCCGGCGGCGGCGGCGGCGGCGGCGGCGGCGGCATTGCGGTATTTGCCTCCGGCGGCGGCGGCGGCGGCATTGCAGTATTTTACTGCGGGGTCCGCCGGCGGCGGACCCCGGCGGCGGTGGCTGCACCGCCGCCGCAGTAAAATACCGCAATGCCGCCGCCGCCGCCGGAGGCAAATACCGAAATGCCGCCGCCGCCGGCGGCAAATACCGCCGCCGCCGGCGGCAAATACCGCAATGCCGCCGCCGCCGCCGCCGCCGCCGCCGCCGGCGGTGCCACAATTACGTCACTACAAATGACGAGGGAACCTCTCGGTGAAATTGATTTTGTAAAACGAAAAGTGATACCGAGGATAGATTGACCAATGACGGCTATTTGTATCTTTTGACAGATATGCGTGTCCAGACTCGTTTGATGTTCGCTATCGCATTACTATGTTTTAATAGTCGATACTTCACTTCTCGTCTGACTCTCTTACCGACAAGACCTGTTGATTCCCCGTATACACAGTGCTTCTCCGGCAGACTATTTCATCTACATAAAGTTATCAAACATACGGACATGACATATTTTTAGGTTATAAGGAACATTTGTATAAAGGAAATCCATATACCGAGACATTTTAGTCAAGTATAAATGAAGCACCAGTGTTCAATTTGCTCTAGGGGGTATGTGCGGAACCATGATTTGATAAGACATGTACAATCTAAGCACACTGAGTTTGTTAACCGACACCCACAGCAGCAGCACCAAGCAACAGCAACAGACCGTAGCAGCAACAGGCAGCAGTATCATCAGCCACAACAACAGCCATTACAGCAACACCAGATACTACAACACCAGCAGGGGACACAGCAACAAAGCGACATAACATCCTGCTTTGATGATCCAATGGCCAATGTCCATGAAGATTTTATTTTCAAGCATCCATTCACGGCATGTGTAAGTGGACCGACATCTTGTGGTAAGACATACTTCGTGAAAACCTTACTACAAAAGTCTGCCTCAAAAATATCACCCACACCTGACAGAATAATATGGTTTTATAAATATTGGCAGCCCCTATATGACGAATTAAAGTATACCGTCACCCCTCAGGTCAACTTTATACGAGGAATACCAGCAAACTTGGATTCGCTTATCAACCCCCGGTATAAAAATCTAGTTATACTCGATGACTTGATGCAAACTTCATCAAAAGACCAGAGAGTTAATGATTTGCATTCCGAAGGAAGTCACCATTTGAACTTATCTTTGATAAGTTTGAACCAGAATTTCTACTACAACAAAGATCCAACGCAACGACGAAATTGTCAATATTTGGTATTGTTCAATAACCCAATCGACAAGGGATTAATTTCAACATTATCAAGACAGATGTATCCTGAATGTCCTCAGCGTATGGTTCGAGAGTTTTCGGAAGCGACGAGTGAACCGTACGGTTACCTACTGGTGGATTTAAAAGCCGCAACACCGGACACATTACGTCTGCGACAGAATGTACTAAAAGAGGACACGAACCAACATAGGGGTGAATGGAATGGCATGAAATATAATCTCCAAAAAGACAGAGAACACCCAGATGAACAGAATGGGATGATAAAACATACAAAAGACACTGAGACCCAGGGTCAACAGAATGCGATGAAATACGATGACAGAGAACTCCCCGGTCAACAGAAGGGCATAACATATAATTATATTGTGCCCCAGGGTCAACATAATGACTATACTAACGACATACGGCCACCTGGTGAGCTCGATGAAATTAATAAGAAGAACCATCAAAACAGAGACATTCAAGAAGACATGTCGTACCCTTGTAATGAATGCGGGCTTTTGTTCGCAGATCATTATGATGTTCAGAGACACGTAAAAAACTGGTGTCAAGAAAATAAGTTAAAACGAAAATTAACTGAGGACCCGGATGATAGTCAGAATAAGGAAATTAAATTGAATGAAGATGAATACTTCAAAAGTTTGCGTGATGAAAGTAGAGATAAAACACGTGAGGAATGGAGTGATAAAGTGGACACGTATAAGGAAAATGGCTCGAAAGACGCAGAAGCAAAAGAACAAGCTGACAAGGACCTTAAAAGTAAAGATATGATACACTTTATGACTGATTATGCTTGGACAATAGTATCGTATCTGCAGCTGCGCAATGGGACTCTGCACAACAGAGTCATGGATAAAGTCGACAAATATTTGAATAATGGTTATGGAGAACGTGATGCAGTGAAAATGTCAATATTAAAGTACAAACCGATGCTAGAAAAATTCATGGACGTAACATATGACACTTCTGGCGAAAGTGATGACAATTCGGACGATTAAATTTCAATAAACTTCATCAACATGATATTCTCGTTTTCGTTATATATCTATAAGCTGGGGGAGGGAGAGAGTGTGTGGATTATTGGGAATTGTAGAGTGAGAAACGATACGTAATGATAAAAGGTGCATTAAGTGCCCGAAAACTTGACCCTTAAATATTGATCTGTCATTTTAACTTTCAACCACTGCGCTTGTATTGTTAACATTCATTCATAATGAGTGTCCCTTTAGAGTGTCTTGTGTTCCTTTTAATATTCAAACACCAATATTGCATCACGTCCCTTGTTTCGTGTCACTTTAACTCCTTGAGTGTATTGCCCCTTCGAATGATGTCATAGCGTGTGTACATGTAAGATAGTATAACACTATGACTATGTCTGTATCTGTTGTTGGTAAGATGTGAAATATAAATTTCAGTTCATTCGTGTAGTAATTTCGTATATGTTCAACGCTCTTCATTCGTAAGAGTAATTACCAACTGGAAGTTGTACTATTTTTGATAAACATCGGATTTGCTCATCAGACGATAAGCTGACAATATTTACGCATGGTCTAATTAGATTCATGCATAAATGTAAGGTAATTTTTGTTATGGTCAAGTTTTTTGTTAAGACCATGTTCTAACATAGATCGATAAATAAGTTAAAGGTCATTATATTCCACAGTCAAATCTATTGGTGATCGAATTTGATAACTATTTTATTGGAACAACTAAGAGTATTATTTACGTGAGATCAATGAGTCCAATTATTATAAATAATAAATTGCAGGCATCGGTGGATACCCGATTGCCACATTTAGTGATGACGTGATAAACTGATAAAATGTCCAAGTGACGTACTATAATGAGCAAAAAAAAATGAGTTGACCTTCGGCTTCGTCCCGATTGGGCACTGAGCTGACACCGGGGATAAATTGACCAATGACTGCCCTTGTATCCTTTGACAGATATGCGTGCGCAGACTCGTTTGATGTTCGCTATCGCATTACTATGTTTTAATAGCCGAGCCTTCACTACTCGTCTGACTCTCTTACCGACAAGACCTGTCTACACAGTACTTCTCCGGCAGACTATTCATCCGCTGGTAGGCCTACATACAGGTATGCCCTAAATAATGGACTGTTTAACCACAGCAGAATTATAGGTAACTTTTCTTTTCTAAACATGGAACATGTCTGAACCTATCATTGGTACAATAGCAGTGATATAATGTTACATCATCGGTGCTACCTGGAGTTTTCGGCATACAAAATGATCGTAAGTGTGAATGGAGTGATAAGGGGTTATTACGTAATGTTGTGGGGAAATAATATAATTCATTTGGTAAAGCAAAGGTGTGACACACGACATTGTTACAATCAATGTCGCGTGTGATTGCGTGTACAGCGAACAATTCATTCTGGAGGGTTCTAATTTCGCATTACAATTTTCGACCGTTAGTCTCAATACTTCCAATAATTCACGATAATACACACCTGTCATATGGGATAGAGAGAAGTAAAGAATAAACACTCTTTATTATTTATGTAAAAGTAATAGTGTCTATTTTCAGGTATGACAATTATATGAACTGCGTCCGATAAAACACTGGAATGTATGCATTCATATCGATGGTCCCAATGTCCAATAAAGCTATTTTCTAAACATCGATTAATAATTTCATGAAAAATATTAGAACAAAAAATATTACGAAAGATATTACACGCAAATAATTTAACATTCGACATTTTAATATCGAGATTATCAGAAACCGAAAACTCGTTATAAATTTTTTATTTAAACTTTTTTTTAGAGAAATAATTTTGAGGGTTTTGAAATTTTTTCTTTTTTTGATAATTTGGAAGTTTGGAAATTTTTTGTGGAAAAAATTAATTTTAGGGTTTTTGAAATTTTTTGGAAAAAATAAATTTTTGAAGTTTTGAATTTTTTTTTTGGGTTTTGATATTTTGGGAATATTTTAGTACAAACAATTTTAGACCCAAAGATTCTATTTTTAGATGTGACTCTAACGAGGCATCTATTCTTCTCACAAATTTATGAAGCAATATAAGACAATAAGCTATTTGTTAGCTTCTTTTGTGAAATGATTAATTATTCTACCAGTTCTGGTACGCAAAGAGACAAAAGCGAAATTATTATTTTTTAACCTCAGAACTGTATCCAAATCCTTTGCTATGATATTTTCTAAATTTTACTGTTCAGATCGGGGGGGGGGGGGGGGGGGGGGTCGGAAAAAATTTCCAGGCACGTATGATGATTTTTATTTTTTCCGGCCTCGGGGGACCCACCCACCCAATTTCTTCCGTTTCCGGCCTTTTTTTCCAGGCAAGTTTGGACACCCACCCTTTTTTTTCCGTTTCAGGAAGTTTTTTCCGGTCAGTTTTGGACACCCACCCCCCCTAAATTTGAGAAAATTATCAATTGAGCAACCAAATAGCTGATTATCCTGCATTATCATAATTTATTGAACAATATTTGAATAGAACAGTGCATAATGAGATAACGATACTATTTGAATTTATCATATAAGTGTCATTAATCAAGAAATGTGTCAACATAATCACATTTCAAAGGATATATAGGCAGAGTGCCAAAGTTTTTATTAACATTCATTTTCATAATATATAGTCACATGATCTAGTCACATAATCACACTTGAGTATTCTACATAATACATGGTACCGGTACAACAAATTTCAGATTATTTGATATTTTGATATTTGCTATGTGAAAAACAGTAATGCCCTAATTAATCAACTCCATAACCACAGCAGAATAATAGGTAATTTTTCAGGATTTAGTCGGAAATAGGGGAGAGCTTTCCGATGAATGACAACAAGCCATATTTCTGACTAAATCCTGAAAAATTACCCATTATTCTGCTGTGGTTATGGAGTCGTTTAATTAGGGCATTACTGTATTGCTGGAATCAAATTGTTTATCAAAACATGTGGAAATACAACTGTTCATCCCAGTTCATCCCAGTTTGAAGAATAATGCTAATACCAAACATAACCATGATATACCCGCGCTACTCTTCTTGGGGCATCTCAGAAACCAGAACTGAGGAAACATGTTATAGCGTGTAATGGCAGGCTGGTAGCCACTGCCTGAAGAAATAGGCTTCGTAATAATTGGGAATAATATGGATGGATAGCCCAATTTCACTTCATGGTCAAGTGTGCTTTCATTCTATTACTTATTTTCAGCTGAGTTCTGCATAGTTATTCTTATTTTGTTGTATCAGTAGATGGAATCCTGATTAAATTTTATTTTTCCAATAACGCAGTTTCTAGTTCTGTCAAGTTGAATTTGGGTTATTGTTGGCCATTGTGCAACTGATCCAACTTCTGATAACCTCTATATGTAGTATAGCATTACTATTAACTATATATGACCCGTTTCTGTTCAAAACACATCAAAATAAGACTGAATAGCAGGAATGGAAAAAAAAATTGGCATATGGAAAAAACTGCTTTTTGGACCCAAGAGACACCCACCCAACCCATCATATGTGCCTGGACAAATTTTCCGACCCCCCCCCTGTTCAGATTATATATTATATGGAAGTAATGATATGGGGAATCTAGAGTTTTCGCTGGAATGTATGAATATGTCTTGCAGCTAGTTCTTGTATGGATTTGTACAATACGCGCCTCTATATTTTTTTTATATATATGCCGTAACGCGTATGTACCCTTTCCATACTAAATGGATTCTCCCAGTCAGTTGAAAAGTCTACATAGGAATGGTCTAGTATTGATTTGCAGGGATGTACAGGTAGTATATATAAACAGACGACAGATAACTAAAAGTACAGAAGGAGTCTTATTTATTGAGGGAAATGTTTAGATAATAAGTTGTTGTTTTGTTAAACTTATTATCTGAACATTTCCTGGGGATAACTACTCAGCAATGATGCTTTAGTATAGAAAGGGTTAAAGACATATCATGGACTTGTTCCGGTTTGTGAAATTGATAGTTAGTACTCTGGCGTTATGCCAACCTGGGGAATGTATCATTCAACTACAACTTCACCGACAATTTCAAAGAAAACGACCGTACCATTCCATAGAAAATATCGTCTGTACTACGCGCGCTCAATTATAAATATTTACATCTTGATTCGGGACGCAACTATCGGCGATAAACAGACACAAATGATTTCGCCATCGAGAGTCATTGCATTTAATTTATATAATAATGATGGTGTGTGTTGTCAGTTTGAATAAATATTCGTAAAAATAACTACTTTGAACAAAATTATTCTCAAATTCTCTTTGTTCACTCTACCGGGGTGTTTCACATAACTTTAACTTACCTGCATATGTCCTGCTGAAACAACGATAACCTTCTCCCATTTGGCACGACGTTCCGAAATTCGCCAATGAATGCAAACGGCATGAATGGTCCGACGTCCTGTAGAACGCTGAAACGCAGCCGTCATCTACGTTACACATCGTCATACAATGAAGTCTGCTTCTGGCCGTCGCTGACCACAGATATCCATCCGAGCAAACCGAGTTTCTGGCTGCCATGTCTTCAATCATATCCATTCGAATGATATTCTGTTCGTTAGCCAGAACGACGAAGTGCAGCTTGTAAAGAACGGTTAATATCGCGAGCAAAATCTTCATGTTCAAGGATGTGAATGTGAATATATATAACTCATATATACCGATGTGAGTTTCCGGTATACTAATACTATAATAATTTATCAGTACATGTTTGGAACTTCTTAACCACAATGATTAACCGTAGGTTGAATCGTTCCCGGCCGACTGAGGATGGTCGGACTGCAAAGCGAAGTTCCCTTCAGCCTAATGACTACAAGTTGCCAGAAAAGTCTTAGTAATATACCAAACAATGACACTGACAGTTGGATCCCAGACAAAACGGTCGCCACAATGTTGCACTGTACACATCGCTAGCAATAATTTATGTGCACCCACGTTTGGATCATTTCACGTGAGGGTAATCGATAACTTTTGTGATCCGAGAAGTGTCACTTGTATTGCTTCGAGGACCCATGGCGTCTAGCCAGCGGCGCAAATCGAGAGGTGGTATCAGGGAACGGGGAATCTGAAGACACTTGACAGTTGACACATAGCCAATGCCCCGGCACAACAGGTGAAAATCTATATATGTGAGGATATACCATACCTGGGGGGGGGGGGGGGGGGTTGTGAGACAATAACATTTCCAACTATATAAAATTTGGTTTTGAGTAAAGCAAAATTCCAATAATGGCTTAATAATTTGGGTTTCTATATGTTCTTTTAAAGAGTATGGACTGTGTAAATAAAGACAAGAATGACAAGGCATTGATCCATGTTTCATGCATTGAGTACTGGTACGCTGTGCATGCAGTACATTATACATGCTATTAATCAGAATATGGTTGAGGAACGAATACGAGTTACATGTACTCCAATTCCAAGGAACCACAAGTTATAACTACCACAATGATAACACGCATGCATGGTGAATGATTGTTATATTGTTAAAGCTGTCCTCAGAAAGATATGGAGGTTTGACATTACTAATATACCAGTGACCATGAATCTATCGTTGGTAAAACATACCAGTCTGATCTTGAAGGAAATGCTTTGCTTTCAATTTCATATATGTGTTAAGATAATGAGCATTACTGAAATGTATTTACTCAAATGACTGTGTATTAACATCAACAGGCATTTCTCTACAAACTACAATTTCAACTGATACAATACCATTATGCCAGTTTGCCACTGCCACATGGGCATGAATCCCCAGGATGGCCCCGTACTGGCAGTAGTGGCAGTAGTAAAAGGGTTAAAATTGTTAAACAGAAAGAAAAAAAAACTTTCCCTTAATCATTCATTCTTTTCAAAATAATTAGCTCGTACATAGCACTCAATAACGCAGAATTGAAACAGTTCCTTTATTGAAATGCACGAAATTTGGCTTATTTCGAAAATTTTACGTAGATTCGTACGAGTAAACGGTCTCCCCTGTTATTGGCGGTACATGTAGTATAAAACAAGTTATCAACATATAATCATTACTTACCGATCGATGATAATCAAGCGTACAGCGTAATTTGACATTGTTTTTGCATCTTAGTCATGATTTATTCCATTTTATTGAAGTGTTTTGGATTTTAATATTTTGCGCTGTAACCGTCCCTTTACCTCCCCGCTCAGCGGCAAATCAATTGTACAATTCCGGAATTGGAAAATCTTTGACGAGTATATAGAATTGGAATTAGAAAATAAACAACCGGCATAAATTCTGAGTCGGAAAATCGTGAACTCTAATTGAAACATTTGGATCATTCGATATACTTGTTACTTTTAATTTCCAACTATTAGAATTTGAGTCATTAAATTTCAAACTATATTGGAAATTATGGTCCTCATCGGTACGTCCCTGAACGCCGGATTCTAACTGCAGAACTGAATCCCGATTATAGCTAATTAAAGTATTCAGACATATTATCATATCACTTCATATTCATCACAATTTTTCCAAATCGAGTAAATACATAGATATATACGCTCTCCATGAATTACACTCTTAAAACAATAGGTACTCCAGAGTACCTATACGTAGGTACTGAACTTGTCCCGTGTGGAGTACCAAATTGTTGGTACTCTGGAGTACCAAATATTGTTGTACTCCGAAGTACCAAATATCCAGCTACTCTGTGCATGGTACCAAATATCAAGACATGTACTCTGGGGTGCCTGTTCTGGTACTCTGAGGTACCTGTTCTGGTACTCTGAAGTACAAAATATCTAGGTGCAACGCATAGTACCTAGATATTTGGTACTCCACAGTACCAAATATATAGGTACTATGGAGAACCTGCTCAGGTACCAATCCCTCGAAATTAGGAAATAATTTCGACGGCAAATTTAACGATGTGGCATGTTAGATTCCAAATGATGCCACGGCGTTTAAACATCGAATTAAGTACAAAACCCCGATTGAGGTTTTTCGAGATCATGCTATCAGTTACATGGACTCCGTTGCACAGTGCAAAATGAAATAAACCGCATTATATTACTTTAATTATTATAGAACCTCGATCGTGTTTTTGTACTTAATTCGAGGTTTAATACCTCGATTTCAGGGTTTCCCTGACCTGATGTTCCCTGCACGTGGAATAAAATGTGTCTGAATGTCTGAAATAATCGGCCAAATTTCTTAATTTTAGTCCGGTAGCTGATAGGGGTACCCTTGCACCCCCTGTGACTTTACCCAACTTATTTTCCTTATTATGTTCAACTTTTAAGCGATGCAAATTATAGCGGGAAAATCTTGTAAAATGTATATAAATGTATATATTTTCGTGAAGCTAAGACATTATAGGGCAAAATTGAAACTCCCCATCCAAGATGGCCGCCATAAGTTGAAAATATGACGTATTTTCACTAATATCTTCTAAATTAGTTTATGCTGTTTGGAACTGGTTGCGAAATGTGACTTTATTTTGTCTTTTTTATATATTAAATGATCATTGGAGCAATGAAATATGCAATTATTGGGGTCCTAGCCCTTTCCGATCCCTCAAAAATTCGATTTTACAGAACGCGGTATAAAATTTCACAAAAAATAAAATTGGGATTCTAGTCATATTTCAACAAGAAATGAACATAACTTTGTAATGTAAGCGAGGCATATCATTACCTATGAATATTCCAACTCATCAGAACCTGTTGTTCAGTACGTAAATAGTGTGCGATAAGCAAAATATTCAACAATGGGAAGTCCCCACTAATGAACTTTGGCTAATTAAAACTGACACTATGTTGTCAAAAAGATGTCGGTGTTGACTAGCTCATAATTTTCCCCCAAAAAATCGCCACGGTGTTGAGTGTCTTGGTTGTCGTACACTTTCTATGTGCTGTATTATATAAACAAACGCTCAGCTCACACGAAGATATTTTAATGTATGATCAAGCCAGAGTGAATAAATTATTCTCCATTCGCATCCGCATCTATGCGTTAACGGGTCAATGTCATTGCCTGATCATCAGAGCCATATATTGTAGCTTTTCGCAAATATGGTTTCCATAGTCGTTAAATAAAAATCCCAAAACAATTCGACCCGAGCAGCGTTCGGACAACTTTTCGACCCACTTTTTCAAGCTAGACCCAAAATTGTTTTGTGGCTATGAACACATTTGGGGTAATTCCTATCGTTATCTGATATATGACGAATAAGGTATAAGCAACAAAATTTACGGCGCTAAATAAATAATATTCGCCTTTTAATTTCCCCCGGTCGGAAATTGGTCGATAAATGCATGAATTACCTTTCTACGAGAATTATTTGTAGGGCATGGAACTTTAGCGACGCTAGAATCGAATTTAGTGGACGGGGTTAATAAATTTCGTATAGAATTGCGACGAATTTCAGATCCATTTTTATCACATAATCACATTTTAGCAAGGAAAAAACGAAAAAGGAAGTAAAATTATAGTTCCATTTAAATGTGTCTTTTCTTGCTGATACAATTGTTCAACCACCTATATCACTCATGTTTATCTCATAGTCAATCAGGGGGGGGGGGTCGGAAAAAAATTCCAGGCACGTATGATGGGGTGGGTGGGTGTCTCTTGGGTCCAAAAAACAGTTTTTTCCATATGCCAAATTTTTTTTCCATTCCTGCTATTGAGTCTTATTTTGATGTGTTTTGAACAGAAACAGGTCATATATAGTTAATACTAATGCTATACTACATATAGAGGTTATCAGAAGTTGGATCAGTTGCACAATGGCCAACAATAACCCAAATTCAACTTGATAGAACTAGACACTGCGCTATTGGGAAAATAAAATTTAATCAGGATACCATCTACTGATACAACAAAATAAGAATAACTATGCAGAACTCAGCTGAAAATAAGCAATAAAATGAAAGCACACTTGACCATATGTGACTTGGAAATAAAGATATAATAAATAATGGAATAAAATAGACTTTTGACAACGTAAAACAAAATCTTAACAAATAAATTGAAGGCCAGCCGGGCCAGCTTGAACAATTTCACATTGTTTTCCATGTTAATGTGGATCAGCTTGTAATGTTAATCAGAGTAACGAAGATTTTATCGTCACTGATATCGTGAGCAAAACAGAAGTAAAATTGGGCTATCCATCCATATTATTCCCAATTATTACGAAGCCTATTACTTCAGGCAGTGGCTACCAGCCTGCCATTACATGCTATAACATGTTTCCTCAGTTCTGGTTTCTGAGATGCCCCAAGAAGAGTCACGCATGTATATCATGGTTATGTTTGGTATTAGCATTATTCTTCAAACTGGGATGAACTGGGATGAACAGTTGTATTTCCACATGTTTTGATAAACAATTTGATTCCAGCAATACAGTAATGCCCTAATTAAACGACTCCATAACCACAGCAGAATAATGGGTAATTTTCAGGATTTAGTCGGAAATTAAAATTAAATTACCCATTATTCTGCTGTGGTTATGGAGTCGATTAATTAGGGCATTACTGTATATCACATAGCAAATATCAAAATATCAAATAATCTGAAATTTGTTGTACCGGTACCATGTATTCTGTAGAATACTCAAATGTGATTATGTCACTAGATCATGTGACTATATATTATGAAAATGAATGTTAATAAAAACCTTGGCACTCTGCCTATATATCCCTTGAAATGTGATTATGTTGACACATTTCTTGATTATTGACACTTATATGATAAATTCAAATAGTATAGTTATCTCATTATGCACTGTTCTATTCAAATATAGCGCAATAAATTATGATAATGCAGGATAATCAGCTATTTGGTTGCTCAATTGATAATTTTTCTCAAATTTAAGGGGGGTGGGTGTCCAAAACTGACCGGAAAAAACTTCCTGAAACGGAAAAAAAGGGTGGGTGTCCAAAATTGCCTGGGAAAAAAGGCCGGAAACGGAAGAAATTGGGTGGGTGGGTGGTCCGAGGCCGGAAAAAAAAATCATCATACGTGCCTGGAAATTTTTTCCGACACCCCCCCCCCCCCTGAGTCAATACTAAATAACCCAACATAAATTGAATATCATAATTATGTTCTAATTAACATAATAATAACATTGATCGATATCATTGTGCTAAGGTCTTACGTCACAGCGCGTGCCGATAATACACGCGTGTCTTAAAAAAATATGAGGCCGGGCTTAGGGGATAATTATGTGATAAAAGAGCGTTCAGTGTTAGTCTATTTCTGATATGGTAGAAATGAAGAGCGTTATTTCTCTTATGTGCGAAAATTTAAAAATAGGTGGAAAGTAACTATGACCATGGCAAGTATCGAACTGGTTGCGGACGGCGAATAGTGGCACACAGTTACATTTCATCAGCCTTAAATCACAATAACGGTACCTACATTATAAACGGTGACAGTCATGGTTTGAACTTATCTGACACGACGATGTAGAATAAATACAGAACACAACTTGCATCATAATCTCGAAACTCGTTTCGGACGGCACCTAGTTACGTTTCGCTCGTGCTAATATCTCGCGAAAGATACCCCTTGCACTATCTGCAAGTCATTCGATAAAAGATTATCGATTAAAGGTACTCAACCCGATAAAACTCCTCTCAATTACTATTTCAATGGCTTCGGGGGTCAAAAAAATTTGATTCGAGTCGAGGAAGTCACCCATCAAAGCTCAGATTTGTTAGATATCGATTTTAGAAATCTATTATTTTTCATTATCGGGAATTCTTACTGGCCCAGTACGTAGTCAATTATTACCACTTGATTATAGAGTTATCCATCCTTGTCTGTTTGAATAGAATTTTGGCGTAAAATCTCGAGCATGCTACCAAATTGACGGCAGTTATAAGTACTCATCTCGAGAACATAAGAATTTTCAAAAATCAATATCTAATAACTCTGAGCTTTGTTTGATGGGTTCCTCGACTCGAATCAAATATTTTTTACCCCCAAAGCCAAAGAAATAGTAATATAGGACCCTCTGATCGGATTGTTGTTGTTGGAATCTGTTGAGATGGGGACCCTCTTTACGGGTTGAGTACCTTTAAGATATGCGATCTGTTCTGTCTATTTACACCACCGAACTACCATTTTCTATACCAGAAAATAATTAAATCGTGGCAAAGAACGCATTAATAGGGGGGTTCTTATGGTCAGATATTGACTTTCAAAGGGAAAGTTTAACACGTTTTGATTCTTTTTAGGCTAGCAAATTTCCAATGATCCCACGACCACGTTTTCGTTTCACAAAAGCAGTAGATAACAGAGAGAGTTCTCAATTCTTAGTAAAACTAACCGATGCTTTTTATGGATTTTTGCGATGCTTTTCTCAAACAAATGGTGGTATATGGCGAATAAGGTATAAGGAACAAAAATTTCGACACAACTTTTTTTCGGTCTAACATCTTTGTCCGAGGTGGCTATGAATTATTCCGGAGTTATCCGGGTCATTTCCCGTCAATTTCCAAACTTTCTCTATTTTCGACCCAAAAATGTTTCGGCCCAATTTTCGCCCCACTTCACCGAGGACGTTCCCAGAGTCATTTGATCGAAATCGGTAAAAGCAAGTATTTTTCATTTGCTTATTAAGTTGAAAATTAACTTAAAGGTACTCAATCCGATCAGACGGTCCCCGTACCATCAAGATACAACAACAACATTTCTTCAAAATACGCTTTATTTATCAGAATCGATTTATTGCAACAAAATAATGCTAACCACTATCAACTATGGTATCAAATTTCCCAAAACTTGTTATTTATCAACATTTTGTTCAACAAAATATGGCCGTATTATCACTAAAGTATCACGAAATTTGACCGTGTTACCACTTGATTTTTAGAGTTATCCATCTTCATCCGCAATTTGTCCGAGACCCTCCGTTTGACCACGTGTTTTTGGGCCACATATTATTACACATCTCGAGAAATAACAAACTTCAAAAATCGATATCTGATCACCCTGAGCTTTGATGGGTGGGTCCCTTGACTCGAATCAAATATTTGTTTACCCCCGAAGCCAAAGAAATAGTAATTTTGGAGCGTCTGATCGGATTGAGTACCTTTAAGGCAAGTTTGTTTAAGTTGGTGTCAAACCGGACTTTGGTTCTTTAAGATGTAACAATAGCCAGCATAATTTAAGGTTCCAAGCCACCAAGTGGCTTTAATTTCGATTCCTTATTCCAGAATATAAGAATGCCCGTCTGATCTAAGTCTTGGATCAATACGCATGACTATTCTAGCGTCTGGAGACCTTTCAAGTTATGCGATGAAAAGAGCGGGTGAATAAGAAAATTGCCATTGAACAAATCGAACTTGTTATCCGAAGTTCCATGGTCGGAATGATCTCTCATCCACTTGATAAAGGCCGAAAGCTCGTGATATTAAGCGCAGCAAGTCTCATAACGTTTATTATCAGTCCAACAAAGTAATCGACCATAATCTTTTGTGAAAGCGTTTGTTGCTATATCAATCAAGAGTTCTTGTTTTTGATACATAGGACTATTATAGACTGTAAAACATGCACCGTGTGGATACACTCTGTACAGACATTATCAATTTTCTACGCTCTTCGTCTGTTGCTTCAAAATCAAAGAAACGCACAAGGCTGCCAATCGCACAGCAGTGACTAGAATCTGTACACACAACGGAAGTAAAAGATTAAGATAGAGACAATTTTGAAAATTAGTTGACAAATGTGGCTTTGGTGCCTGGAGCAACGCGATGTATGGTTTCGGTCCATACGAAATTTTGAGAGATATCTTGAAAATCAGAACGCCCTATGTGAAGCCCCCCCCCACCAACTATTAATGGTGATACCCCCCCCCCCCCCCCGGTGCCCGGAACTCCCACGACGATGGTGTATAGGGGAGATGTCGCACCCACAACGTTGATCAAACGTTTCAACTGCAGAAAATATGCGATGTCTAGCTGACGGTCGAGGTCCGGTCATGTTTTGAACATCTGGATATGAAAGATGTCCCTTGGCCTTAATTTGCTGTATTTTCGATTCACGGTTCAAAAGGTTACATGAACAATCCATTGCTGAGTGTATATCGAGAACACTTCTTTGGTTTTGCGTATTCCACCAGTCCATGGCCTGAGTAGAACAACATGCACATACGATTTCTTTACTATTGCAATTCTCTTTGCCTTGCCCATAAATGTTATAATACAACATCGCAAAGACTGGGTGGTATATATGTAATCAGTGCCAGTGTCATGTATGCAACCGTCAACTTCGGCGGATGTTGAAACCGATTGACCGTTAGAACGTAGCTGTTTAGTAACATATAGTACTGGTTTACAATCAATTGTGTTTGACATTTTATGAACTGTTTTGCTACTGATATCCTCTTTGGTATTCCATGTTACAGCGGTAACCTGAATGTCTTTTCGAGACAATCCAATCATACATGTCATATACAGACCGTTTCACTATTTTGTCTTCATAATTTTCAAAACCTTGACATCGTTATTAGTAGTACGCGGGTCTCGTTCGCTCCACATCTAAAAATAGATTTTTTGGCGGTAAAATTGTTTGTACTAAAATATTAAAAAAAAAAAATTCAAAACCTAATTTTTTTTTCTCAAACATTTTCCAAAAAAAGTTTTAAAAAATCTCAAAAATTTATGAAACTGAGTTTTCGGTCTCTTACTGAAAATAATCTCGGTCGACTATTAAATTTCGAATGTTTTTTAATTATTTGCGTGTAATATCTTTTGTTATTGGCCAACTATTTTTGTTCAAACAAATTTTTAATATTTTTCATGAAACTCTGTTAATTTTATTAATCGATGTTTAGAAATAGCTTTATACCAATTATATGTGTATGGACTGGTCCGAGTCGCTGTAATTTTGGACATTGACACTATAGGTATGAATGCATATATTCCAGTGTTTATCATCAGACGCGATGTTTAGAAATAGCTTTATACCAATTATATGTGTATGGACTGGTCCGAGTCGCTGTAATTTTGGACATTGACACTATAGGTATGAATGCATACATTCCAGTGTTTATCATCAGACGCAGTCTCGTCTATTACATCATATAATTGTCTCCACAATACCTGAAATAATTTGACGCCATTACTCTTACATAAATAATAAAGAGCGTTTATTCTTTACTTCTCTATCCCGATGAAGTTATTGAGTATATGACACACGTGCATTATCGCGAATTATTGGAAGAATTATTGAGATGTTGTACTATTTTGAAAGCAGTCACGCTCAGACGAAGAGCGTGATGCGAAATTACTACCCCGAATGAACTGACATATTCTATGGAACAAATTTTCAATTATGTACACACACATAATCACACGCGTCAATAGGGTAACACTGTATAGGTCGAAAAAGAGTGGCACCTTGGATAAATTGACCAAATGACTGCTATTATATCTGTTGACAGCTATGTGTGGTCCGACTCGTTCAATTAAGTTATCGATAGCTTGTCTGAACATCATTACTTGTTTAACGGGTTATGATCACGTAAGGTTGATAAGCTGTGTCATTGTTAGCATTAACGCGATAATTAGTTATCAAAAATATGCATACATAATACGTACATGTGATAAGACACTCAATAATAGAAGTTACCTTTGTGTTGTTGTTATAACAACCTTACGTAATAACCACTTATCGACCTATTCATACTTACTCCCATATATAATCTTATATAATGTTAACTCATCTGTGCTAACTATTTTCGGGAGTCATGGTATACAAATATCTATGACGAAGCTTCCTTTTATGCATGTACAGACACGCTTTCAATTAAGCTATCGATAGCGTGTCTGAACATCATTAGTTGTTTAACGGGATATGATCACGTAAGGTGATAAGCGAGACACCGTTGTAATCACTTCTCAGGACTTATTCTCGAAAATGGCTGAAGAAATAATGACACCTCTAACAGATGAGGAAATTTATGAAATAGAATGTATTCTACAATATATCGAAGAATACGACAGGGCTATAGAAGCTTATCAGCTTGATGAAGATATTGTTGAAGCATCTACACTTTGTTCAGGAGATGACCCATGGCCGAACCAAATTGGATACGGAGAAGATGATGCACCTAAAAATGATGTTACCAACTCACAACCCGATACAGCTGGACCATCAGGCTTACAAAACCGAGAAGACGAACATACACCTGATCAAGACGAAGGAGCCATAAAATCAGACAGTCAAACAGCCAGCAGTTCTGATAATCAAATAACCGGATATAGCATTCACAAAAGAAGTGAACGGACCTTCGGAAACAATTTGGCTACACAGAGAACATATGAAATCAAACTAGATGAAATTTACAAAGATAAAAAGTTAATCGACATATACAGGAATCTACATTCAATGTTCGAGGACACTATTCAAAGAGCTCGTGGAAATTTGGCTGACAATGATCTTGGCAGAGTTATCATTCACCATGAGAGTTTGGACAACCCTATAATAGTTCCGTTACAAATGTTGCAAACGTTAAATGCTAACACAGTGATTGACAGAATCGAACTCGTTTTGAACAGTAACCAAACACTGACTGTTAATCAAAGTTTCAGCATAGATATAGGCACCATTGAGTTACCTAAAGGTGGAGCACGGCGGAGGATAACGGCGTTACACGATGAAAGTAATATTCTAAGAAATAAAACATCGATCGTTACGATTGAAAATACAGACAATATGTGTATGGCTCGGGCTATCGCCACTTGTTGGTGTAAATTAAATATTTGCAGTCCTGATGAATGGCTAGAAATAACCCAGAATAGAGGAACCAGAAATAATTTACAGCTCATCATGGACTACAGAAAAGTACCCATCAATTATTACAACCATATGAGGGCCAAAACACGTACTGAGCAAGGAAAATTAGCCAAAGTAATCAGTGACATCGCCGGTGTACCAACAGACAGACCAGCCAGTTTAGCAGACCTAAAAGCATTCGAGGACACTCTGAATTTGACAATACTAGTCGTTAGTGCTAGACTAGGTAATAAATTCATTACCAGCGCGCCTACAGACGGTGCAGAAAGACCCGTGATATATTTATATCTGACTGATAATGAACATTTTCACGCTATCCAATCCATAACGGGATTCTTTAGTGCAGTATATTTCTGCGTGCATTGCTTAAAACATTATTCAACCAAAGGAAATCATCATTGTGAACGCACCTGTTTCGTGTGTAAAAGTGATAAATGTGAACAAAGTGAAATCAAAGAACATTGTTCAGATTGTAACATGACGTGTATGTCTCATCAATGTTTCGTGCGTCATAAAGAAAAACCTATTAATCAAGCTTCGAAAGAAACGACAGCTCCTTGCGAGAAATGGTGGAAATGCTTGGACTGTACAAAAGTCATGGATAGACGGAAAAGACGTCCGAATCAACACGTGTGCGGAGAAACATTTTGTAGATCGTGTGACAAATACACAATGGCAGGACACGAATGTTATGTAAGGGCCATACCGCCTGTTACTGACAATGAAAGAGCTAAATTCTGTTTCTTTGACTTTGAAACCTTTCAACAAGATATACTGGAATGTTCAGAAGGATATTCACCTTTACATACAAAGGATTGCCAGGACTGTAAAGAGGATCATATATGCAAGAAATGTGCTAGGTGTCAGGTGAGTCTTAACCTAATTGTAATATATATATATATATGTAACACATTACAGTCGAAATCACGATAACGTAACGCTCTTTATTATCGGCACGTATAAGTAGAGACACTCTTTTATTTTTAAATTATATTAGATTATCGAGGAACGCTCTTTAGCTGTTACTTTATCTACGTGTGAGATTACCATATAACAATTACATACTTGAATTCGACCAAATTTAAGGGTCTCAATATTAAAATTCAACTAAACTGAGTCACAGATGTTAAACCGAGTAATTAACTTTTAATTCTTGACACATTGAAAATGTGTAACATATTTTTTTGTGAAAAGAGCTTTGTAATTGTTATATGGTAAACTAACATAATATATAATTTTTAACTTTATTGAACTTGGTATCCGCGTGCGTGAATCGTCAACGATACAGGCTATATTTTGATGGTCTGATCATCATACATTTTTAATATTGACACGTAGATTGGAACGAGTAATTTTAGGGTCAACCCACAAACAATAGTAATACGTCAACGCTCTTTATAAACGTTGAACCTATAAAAAAAAAACATTTTTGTTTAAAAATAATTAGTGACAAAGTGTAGACGTTTATTTAGTTTTTTTCATTATCAATAAAGCTAGAGGTTAAAACGTTGAATTATTACTTTTCAGAACTGTTTAAAAACATGGTGCGGAAAAGTTCAACATACACCCAACTTCCTCGTCGCCCAAACAGCTTGCTACGAATGCATGAATGAATCGCTGGAAACGAAACCGACCTGTAGAAATTGCGGTCCTCTATGTGATGCTTGTAACAACGGTGATGCGAAGAAGAAGAAGAAGAATGACCGAAATTTATGTCTGGATACATGCGGACTCCGTGAGGTTATATTTAGCGGTCCTGATACCGGTGAAAAGTTTGGAAAATGGTTATTCTCTGAACAACATAAGGGATTCATAGCACTGGCTCACAACTTCAAGGGTTACGATGGATATTTTCTCATGGAATATCTCATTGATCAATCATTGAGACCCGAAGTTATATATAATGGATCCAAATTGATGTACCTATACGTGGAAAAAGATCTTCATATCAAAGTACTGGACAGTCTCAGCTTTCTACCAATGAAGTTGGCACTGTTACCAAAAACATTCGGTCTTGATGGCGAGAAAAAAGGATGGTTCCCACACTTTTTCAATAAACCAGCCAACCAGAATTATGAAGGACCCTATCAGGATGCCAAATATTACGGTGCTGACTATATGGTGTGGCTGAACGAAAAGACTTCACGAAATGGCACGCGGCTCAAACAAATGCAGTTTTCATCTTCAAGATTATTGTCGCAGTGATGTCAATATTTTGAGACAAGCTTGCATAAAATTCAGAACCCACATCATGGACGCGACTGGAAATATACAACCCGTAATTGACGAGGTTTCTGGCGATATGAAGTTCAAACTGGTTGGTGCCGTTGATCCATTCCAATACGTTACCATCGCATCGGTATGTATGGGGATATTCAGAACGAAGTTCGTCGACGAGGAATGGAGAGTGCGCCTAAGTACCGACGGGAAAACGTGGCTTCCAGCTAAATGTAAAGATGGAACTTTGTCGATTTTATACAAAGGTGAATGGGTTCAACAAACAAAACTTGAAGATGAACACGACGTACAAATTCGAGAGAAAGAATTTCTCAAATAACAGATAGCTCGCGTCCCCAAGACATCATATAAAGATCAATACAGCAAAAGTTCGATTCAATGACTGGAATGGATGATGTTCAAAGATAAAATCCACATAACTCACGCTTTGAACGGACGTGAAAAGAAACTCGATGGTGCAAAGTACAGATTGGATGGATATTGTGAAGAGTTAAACACGGCATTCGAATTTCACGGATGTCAATTCCATGGATGTGAACTTTGTCTGAGTCACGATAGAGACGTAGTCAAGAATCCGATAACCAACCAGACACCTAATGAATTATACGGACTGACACAGATAAAGAAGAAGTATATAGAAAGTCGAGGCCTGAAATATGTGTGCATTTGGGAACACGAGTTCGTCGCTGCCCAAAAGACTAATCCGGAGCTTCGTGATTTCATTACTAGTTTGGACATTGTTGAACGACTAGAGCCTAGAGACAGTTTCTTCGGCGGCAGAACAAATGCCACTAAATTACACTACAAAGCTGACGTTGGTGAGAAAATACACTATTTTGATTTCACGTCGCTCTATCCAAATGTGCTCAAATACGCCCGATACCCGGTTGGACACCCGAAAATCATTTTGGGCGATGACATTACAGAACTTAAGGATTACTTCGGAATAGCTCAAGTCAAGATTTTACCACCTAATGGACTCTATCACCCCGTATTACCGTATCGATCCAACGGTAAACTGAAGTTTCCACTGTGCAGGACTTGTGCTGATAATGAAAATCAACGACCTTGCACGTGTACGTGCCAACAGAGAGCTATGACTGGTGTTTGGTGTATTCCTGAACTGGAGACAGCTCTCAAAGTAGGATACAAGATTCTCAAAATATATGAAATATACCATTGGACCGAAACGTCAGACTATGGACAACAACAAAATGGATTATTCACTGAATATATAAACACATTCTTAAAGTTCAAGCAGCAGGCTAGCGGTCCTCCGGATTGGATAAAATCTACCGAAGACATGGACAAATACATCAGAGTATAAAGACAACGAAGGTATATTGCTGGACAGAGAAAGCATCGAAAGAAATCCAGGATTACGCCAAATATCAAATCTGATGCTGAATTCATTTTGGGGAAAATGGGGTCAAAACCAGAATTTCAAGACCGAATATTTCCATGAATCGGAACAAGACAATCTATTCCAACTCATTTCAAATCCAATGAAACAAATGGAAAATTTTCATGTCATAACCGATGACATTCTTCAGATGGAGTGGACTTATAGAAATGACTGCGCGTGTGGATCATTAAATAACATATATTTGGCCACGTTCACGACGTGTCACGCGAGATTAATGTTATATGAAGTTATTCATTCCTTGGACAGAAGAGTGTTATATTACGACACGGATAGTTGTGTATTCAGCAGCACCGAGGATCAAATTAACCCCCCACTGGGTGACTATTTGGGACAGTTGACTAGTGAGCTAGACCCGGATGAATATATCGAGGAATTTGTTTCTGGAGGACCCAAGAATTACGCTTATAGAACCAATAAAGCTAAAGAGACGTGTAAAGTTCGGGGTTTCTCTTTGAACTTTGAAAATTCACAGTTCATCAATTTCAACACGATTAAAGATCTGTTAGAATCCAGAAGTACAGTGCCCATCACCACAACCAATCCTCGAAAAATATGCAGGTCCAAAGGAAAAAGAAAATTATATAACAGATCTGAGGAGAAGCAGTACCGAGTTGTGTATACAAAACGCAGACGCCTGGATAACATGGATACTCTGCCATATGGATATTGAACGAGGTACGTAATATATATTATATAATTTAATCGTCTATATTAGATCAAGGTTGTAATGAGAGTGTAAACATTCGATCGATGGCAGCTATCGGATTATACTAAGGCGTGTTCAGATACGTTCGATGTTAGATAACATCGAGCGTGCCTGAACACGTATTACTATAATCCGATGGCAGTCATTGGTCAATTTATCCACGGTGTCCATTTTTTCGATCTATAAAATGCTACCCAATCCAGTTCACATTTACAAATTCGTTAGTCCTATTCTGTGTGTGACGCATTCTATACAGGTTAGTTATGAATTAGTTGTTTTTCTATCATTGCATTTACCTCCAGTACAGTCTTAACGCTCTTTATACTTATAATATTATATCGGTCTTAAACCAAAAAACAAATATGTTTTTTTTATTTTCTCAACGAAGAGTCACCATAATTCCAGATTATTCCGAATGACCATATTAATTCATTCTCTAATTCTGAAATATATTTCGATTTACTTGTAGAAATGTAATCCAAAATCATGCCTCTGTTAAGTATTTGTTCAATCGTGAACAGTGTACATGGTTCACGGAGAATGATATATCCGTGAATTATTGTCACTTCTTCAAAACTTCTCTGATTGAAAACCCAGTCTCGGTATTCTGCAAATCTCACAAAGTTATCTCCAATAAGTTCACGAATGTCATGTATTTTGTTTTTAGGAACGCCTCTAAATACCCAGCGATTCGAAAACATTTGATTCAATATATCCTGTAAGAAATCAGTTTCAAATTCAGACCTCGCAATCAAAGATTTCAATCGCTGTACAGGAAAATATCCTTCATCTATATTCTTCAGTATTATTTTAATTTCTCTTATAAACCAATTGTGTAGTAGTTGTTTTTTTATTTCTGGATTTATAGTTGACATGTCAATTAGGTGATTGTATATTTTCTCCAGTATTTCTGCGGGTAGTATTCTCTCCATAATGAACTGACTCAATGACTCAATTTTCTTATTCTTATTGAGTATGCGAGGGAGGGGCGGGCCCCCTGGCGGGCGGGCGGACCCCCAGTGCGGACCCCCAGGGCTGGGGGCGGTCGGACCCCAGGGCGGGCAGGCGGACCCCCAGTGCGGACCCCCAGGGCGGGGGCGGGCGGACCCCCCCCCCCCCCCCCCCGGGCGGGCAGGCGGACCCCCCAGTGCGGACCCCCAGGGCGGGCGGACTCCTTTCGGACTTTGTACTCCCGGTGTGTAACTGATAAGTAATGTTTGTTTTCTTATTTTCCAGGTTCAAATAAAAAATGACTGATCAAGCCGATGTTGAAGGAAACCAACGGAATGAAACCAACGAGAGAGCGTTCCATCCACAATGCTTAGTCCCATTAGGAAATGACATTTTCCTATTTGACGGTCGATTCCTGGGAAACTTGTATATCCACATAAGAGAGTGCGGTGAAGGTTATGCACGCCAAAAATTTCCGACAAAATCTGGAATAACATTAAATCTAAGGAGATTCAAAGAGTTGAAATCTTACCTATCAGATATACATCAAGAAGTGGTCAGTTATCGTACCGGGGAATCCGATGTATTCATGAGACGTCATATCGGTGGGAATTTCTTCATTACTATAAAGAGCGGCATCCCACGTGTTGACATTCGCAGGTATTGGCTGCCTGAACATTCAGATGATTTGTGTGCAACCAAATACGGAATATCTCTGACATTCGACCAATTTGAAGAACTAGCTGGAGCTATATTCGTCCTGTGTGCTAATATTCCTGAAATTGATCAGACTGTGCAGTGCTATTTGACCGACGATCACCAAAACCAGGAAGGATCTTTAAGATGTATGGAATGCTGCCCCAACGGTGATAGAACATGTTTGATTAACCAGATGCAGACATTCATCTAAACATTACTCCTATGATGCTACGAATAACTAATGTCGTATGTTCTGCAGATTTGAACTGTTCTATTAATCTAAGGGATTTGACACTCGGCTGCTCGAACATTGAATACAATTCCAAAAAGTTTAGCGGAGTTGTATGGAAACATTCTAAATTCGGTGGATGTTGTCTCGTGTTTAGCACTGGTAAAATATGTGTTAACGGGCGTTCTGATAATGTCAAACAGACACGCGTTCGACTGCGTCGATACGCTCGACATATTCAAAAATGTGGTTGGCGCGTGAGATTACATTCCATAAAATTTTTGACAATGTCTGCATTTTGTCAGTTAAATGGAAAACTTGACTTAAACGTTTTAGTGAAACTAATGGAATGTTCTTACGAATCAGAGCTGTTCCCTGCGGCAATGTTCCGACGTGAGAAAATACATTTTACATGCTTTCATAATGGCAAAATTGTGATTACAGGCATTAAAAGTGAAAAGCAGATGTTAAATATTGTATATCCTACTATATGTGAACTTGAATTACTTTCAGAACAAATATATATATATGTATCGATTATCTTTTTTCATTCGGGGGGGGGGAGGGGCTCACATACCTTTGTTTTTGGCTTTTGACAAAAAAAAAACAATAGTTTTTTTTTTGGCAACAGCCCTAATACCTCTCACCCCCCACATCCCCTCAACCCAGTCATATATATATATATATATAGATATATATATATATATATATATATATGTATTTTCCCAATCATACATATGATAATATAAGAACGATAAATGATTGTACTTACAATATTTTATTTATATACATAATATAATTTAAAGCGTGTTTCTCTCGTTGTCGCTAATGAAGAGCGTTTACAGAATATATTTCAACATAAAATCCTTAATAATTAAATCATTATACATATAATTATTGGCACTGAAACGCCTCATTATATTTTCTAGACTGTATCCACACAGTTTATAGAATGCAAAGTATATGCAATAGGGACCGCATATATTAGAACCCTGTAATCTGTAATCGTTACACTCGTAACGAGGTCCATTCAATAACAACACGTGTTTAAATCGTCCGTTGTAACACTCAGGTTTTAACCCCATCGGGTCGAAGAACTCTGATAGTTTATGTTCATGGAATATCATCAATGTCCAGTGGCGTCCAGGTTGGCTACTCTCGTCAGTGTTAACTATATACATCCGGGGATATTGGATATAAAGAGGTAATTTGTCTATGGGACAAACATCTATCTCATTATGGTTTGTGAAACTATTTATCGCCCTCATGAGTCCGCGTGTATTCATTGTTCATGCAAACTTTACGACTCTCGTCAACTTTGAGAGCGGCAGGAAATTTGGCATAAACAATTACCGTACAATTGTCTTTTAAAGCCGATGAGAATTTAATCTCAAGGCGTGTGTGACCTTTCTGAGGTATGACTCTATCGTGATTAATTCCTTGCGGGTTTATCCTATATATGCAATAACCTTTCGCATAATCCTCATAAGTAATATGAACGGCTTTTCGTTTCACATCTTTTATTATCGTATTGTAAGCTTCTACATATTCCTTACTGGTAAAGTTCGGTTGTAGTGCTTGGGCGGGCATAGACTGCCCGTTGACGTAAAATCCGACGAAGTTGCATCCAAAAGTCGCAAAGTTGAATGGGTTCTTATCGCGTGAACCGCTTTCAGCCTTTGATGATACTAAGCCAATAATACAGCTACTAGGTACGTCTCCTTGAAATAGATTATCTTCTCCCAAACTGAATGCACCTTTTGACACTGTATACGACTTTATAATAGATTTTGAAAAAGGATAACACGCATTCCTTTTCTTGAGTGACTCAGTATGACTGAGTAATACACCCGGGTTAACTTTCACAGTCGCTAGTCTCAAATTAGCTTCTTGTATTTTCAACTTGTATGTCTCAGTGGTTCCCGTATACATCAGTCTAAAAATATCTCTTGTCTGCCAGAATTTTAACGTGAGCGGGAGACCATTTAGTAGTAATTTGTCCTGTTGGAAGAAGTCAAGCTGAATTGATCCCATAATATCCATTATTTGACAAGTACGGGTTGTTTTGGACCTGTAATACAGGCCAGAGTTCCCGCTTTTCGAATCTGCCAGGTCCATACCACCTGCCGTGTCCTTTTCGAACACTTGTCCATGTAGCTGTTCCTTACGTTCAGTTTCTAAGAGTACATCGAAATATGCTTTGTATGGATAATTCGGCCCGACTTGACTCACGGGAACTTGCTGTATATTCAAATCGACCTGCGAAAATATTGAATGTAGGGGTGCATTTATCAGACCCACATCGCCATTAACGGTTAGAGCCGAACCATCTTGCTTGGTTATTTTGAGTTTGAGAAGTAGCAATGTGCGTTTGAGGTCCATGTAGGTTGTGGCCATGGCGGGAATATTGAACTCCAAAGCTGCAGTGTCTGTCAGTTGATTCACGGGCCTGTAATTTATCCATTCTGTCGATTGTATTCCACTGTCAACCGCCGGCGATTCAAATAATGCCAATTTATCGGTATGGTACTCTCTGTATTCATTCATGATTTTGGCTAATCGAATATAGTTTTCACTTTCTTAGTATTATTAGCCAAACCGCTAGCTAACACTCTCTTATTGTTTTTTTTGGACGCTTTACGTGCGTGTGTCAACTTATTTTCTGCAACTTCGGCCTTAGCCATTTCAATCGCTTGCGCGACGGGCGTCACTACGTTAATATGTGGTTTTAGAACGTCTTCTTCACTATCACTATTTTGAGTTCTGTCAATAAAGTAGCGACCCTCATTATCTGGTGTTAACTTCCCATTAATCATGTCCCTGAAATGTTTTCTCCACTTTTCAATATCGGTTGGAATATACGTGATCGACATGTTTCTTCAAATGTAGTGTACAAGTCACTCTTTTTTCTGCATTTATTTTAGAAAGTTTATCGCCTCTTATAAAAATCCTGAGACGCTGAAGTTTATCCTGCCTTACGTTTATGTAGAATGAGTCCTCAAAACTCCGCCAATCACCCGTATCACGTGTGTCGCTCTTTATAACCCTGAGGATGGGGGATGATGTGTTACAAGCTATTGATTCTCCGCATATGTCCGAGCAAATATATAATAAATCCGTGTCTATATGATCAGTTATATTTATGTCTTTCAAACAACATAACCACGTTCCTTCCAATATTAATACACCAGGTAACTCTATTGTGAAGTCGAGAGGACGATTATCTGGATATTTATCAATGGAATCGTCGCTAGTCAGGTACAGATAATAATTATCCATATGACTAGTTTCTAATTTTTTTCAAAAGAGAATCAATATTCATCTCTTCTCTTATAGTTTTATCAACATCACTGAATATATACTTGAAGTCAGACCACTGGTTATACGGAATACTTATAATCGTCAGAGTGTTATTCACAACTCGCCTAATGTCTGTATAAATGTGCCCTTGATTATTACAGACTGTTACCGTAATGTTTGAGGGTATTGCCCACTTTTTCACGAAACCACAGGGGTGTTGTTCGTAATCATGGGGGTGTGACTCATTCGTATGAAGTAATTCATAGTCCACCGGCTCACGCGGTATCTTCTTTGGAACTAAAATAAATGGTAGTGACAGAGTTATTGCCATAATAGTAATTCCTATCCATTTAAGGAGATTCATATGTAGACGACCGCGTTCTGTTTGAAACATATTCGTCAAGGTACCTGTTCTATTATCCATGATTGTAATGGTTCCCGTGGATAGCTTACTCTTATTAATTTTGATATCTGGCGACATCGGACTCTAAAATCCATGAATTAAATTTGTCAGGCCATGAATGCCAGTGCACCATGACTTCAGTTTGACCCTTTCGTTTCCTCTTTTTGACAATTTTATCTATTCTGTAAACTGTATCGTCATCAACGCGCACCCTTTGAAGTTCTGACTCGTAGAAAGCGCCCTCAATGGCTTCACCCAAGAAATCTGTCAATGTATACACGGGTATGTTCTGCCTGTAAAACTTCTTAGTCACTTTGAACAACTCTCCAGTCCATTTCTGAGAATATTCTCGGTCAAAAACTGCTTTGGTGTGTGATATTCTAACGATATCATTTACATTGTATTTGAACTTTTTCTTCAATTTACTTTTAACACCTCCCTTCTGTCTTATTAACCACTGATCAAGGCGAGACTCATCTTCATTCTCAACAGTTATTGAGTCAGGGGTGGTACCCAACAAACGATGTATGGTATGGTTATAACTTTTCACAATATCTTGTAGAATGTCGATATATCTAGCATTATTATGCTTTATCATATAACGTGAAATCTTCTGCTTTATAGTTTTTATGGCCCGTTCCGAATAATTTGCTTTTGTTTCGTTTCGCGTAAAAATTTGAGATATATGAAGACCCTTAAGGTAACTTTTGACCCGTTTGTGATTTCCGAACCACGGTCCGTTCGGAGGAGGCGAGGGGTTCTTCCACCTTCAAATATATGTTTCATAGCATTGATCACATTAATTGCAGTTTTTCTCTTTATAGCTTCGCACCATAGCTTCCTAGAAAAAATGTCAATCATTATTAACACGTACGTGTAATTGTCATTGTCTTTGGAAACATCATTCATATCCATGAGGTCTCCATCCCATTGACTGTCAGAAGCGTTTACAATAACACGAGACATCGGGAATTTTCGTCTAACACTTTTTGTTAGGGAATAACTTTCATGATTTTGTAGCCACGCCACAATCTCGCGCTTGGAAATGATGTGCTTATTTTCAGATTTTACAGTCTGATGCAACTTTGTAGCTCCTGAGTATGATGCGGGGTGACCCGGATTAAAATAAATAGAACTCAAATAATCTTTCCAATCGGCCATATTGTTCACAGTGACATCCACCGTTTCTTCTTTATCTTCGTCAGTGTACCGGCGATTAAACCCGGAGGTCTAGATATTTCACGCTTAAATCTCTCTTATTTTTCTTTTTTCTTTGTTTAGAGTGTGTCTTTTTCGATGTATTATTAGATGTGTTAACTCCTGATTTTTCGATTGCCTCCTGAGGTTCAGTCGCTTGAACTGTATTAACAATCTGATTATTCATCGGGTCCCTTTCTTTATTCATTTCGTCAGAATGGCTACTATTGTTTGCCGAGATGTCTCTGTGTTCAATATTAGGCTCCGATTGAAACTTTTTTGAGTTCACTTTTTTCTGTGTACATCATATATCTTTCATACGGGATCAAAACAGTTTTCTTCACAGACTCCATCACAAAAACTGTTTCAACTTAGGTTAAACGATGTTCAACATCAAAGCAATGGCGGGGGGAGTGATTAATAACACTTTTTTTTTTCCTCAACAAACTCACAGATTTATCACCCAATAATATATAAAATGATTTATAGCGCCGTAATTTAGCTTTTTGTTGAACTGTAACTGTTAAAATTTCATGTAGTAAATTGATCGTAATTTCAACCAGAACTTTCAACTGATTATTAGTTATCGATGTCAATAATGCATTTCGTTGAGATCTTGATTGGGTTGATGACAATATTCTGACAAAATTTAACTCCTTACGTAATAATCGACTCATTTTATCGTCGCGACTCAGCTCCGATACTGTCCCCTTCTTATTACGTGGTAGGTACGTAAATTATAGGGTCTTGGTTGGGAAATACGTCTGTTCGTAGTCTGTATTTATCCTCAGTGTGAGGGGACATATCTATTATAAGATACGCAAATGGTTTCTTCATACAATCCTTGTATGCATCAATGAGTACTTTAGATTTACCGGGATACAATTGTCTACCCAATGTGGAAATTTGTGATCCATCCCTCAAATTTTTGAATAAAATTAGATACCACGTGTTTAAGGCTATAGTTCTCGCCGCCTTGCCTTGTGCGTATAAATTTTGTGAAATAAATAACACCGAAAGACAGCGATGATGAGTTTGCTGCGTAAATAGTAATTCAATCTCTTTTTGGTCAATAATACGATGCATCAAGTCGTCTAATATTAACATATTATGTTTACCATCAGCAAATTCTTCGATTTCTGTTTGGGTAGGTAATCCTTGATGCATGACCAAATTTTCGATTGATGATTCAATTTCATCATAGAAATTTTGATAAATACCGTAACAGTACATTATTTTCTTAGGTGGATCTCTAGAATACATTCCACTAAGATTTTGTAGGAATCTGTAGACCCATCTCGTCTTACCAGAACCAGTCGGCCCATTGATGCAAATACTAGAACAAGGTTCAAATGGTATGGCACTATGGTTTGTTGACCCCATTTTTGTTCACTGTGTCCTATTTATTAGTAGCTATACAGTTCTTATATATACATCATAAGTAAACATTTGTTATGGAATGCGTGTGTAGATCAGCTTTATATGGGTCGGAAGTGTGGTCTGATAAGGTTGATGGAAGAGAACGTGTAGGTTGAAGAGGCTATGGCAGGAACGAATATCTTCGGTGAAGATACAGAGGACCATTCTAATGTTCAGAGACACGTAAAAAACTGGTGTAAACGAATTACCATGATGACACTGCAACTTGTAATATTATAAAAACCTACAGTTCTTATAACATCATTGGTGCGGTGTCTTATCACATGTACGTATTATGTATAGATATTTTTGATAACTAATTATCGCGTTAATGCTAACAATGACACAGCTTATCACCTTATGTGATCATATCCCGTTAAACAACTATTGATGTTCAGACACGCTATCGATAGCTTAATTGAAAGCGTGTCTGTACATGCATAAAAGGCAGCTTCGTCATAGATATTTGTATACCATAACTCCCGAAAATAGTTAGCACAGATGAGTTAACATTATATAAGATTATATATGAGCGTAAGTATGAATAGGTCGATAAGTGGTTATTACGTAAGGTTGTTTTAACAACAACACAAAGGTAACTTCTATTATTGAGTGTCTTATCACATGTATGCATATTTTTGATAACTAATTATCGCGTTAATGATAACAATGACACAGCTTATCAACCTTACGTGATCATAACCCGTTAAACAAGTAATGCTGTTCAGACAAGCTATCGATAACTTAATTGAACGAGTCGGACCACACATAGCTGTCAACAGATATAATAGCAGTCATTTGGTCAATTTATCCAAGGTGCCACTCTTTTTCGACCTATACAGTGTTACCCTATTGACGCGTGTGATTATGTGTGTGTACATAATTGAAAATTTGTTCCATAGAATATGTCAGTTCATTCGGGGTAGTAATTTCGCATCACGCTCTTCGTCTGAGCGTGACTGCTTTCAAAATAGTACAACATCTCAATAATTCTTCCAATAATTCGCGATAGTGCACGTGTGTCATATACTCAATAACATCATCGTGATAGAGAAGTAAAGAATAAACGCTCTTTATTATTTATGTAAGAGTAATGGCGTCAAATTATGTCAGGTATTGTGGAGACAATTATATGATGTAATAGACGAGACTGCGTCTGATGATAAACACTGGAATGTATGCATTCATACCTATAGTGTCAATGTCCAAAATTACAGCGACTCGGACCAGTCCATACACATATAATTGGTATAAAGCTATTTCTAAACATCGCGTCTGATGATAAACACTGGAATGTATGCATTCATACCTATAGTGTCAATGTCCAAAATTACAGCGACTCGGACCAGTCCATACACATATAATTGGTATAAAGCTATTTCTAAACATCGATTAATAAAATTAACAGAGTTTCATGAAAAATATTTAAAATTTGTTTGAACAAAAATAGTTGGCCAATAACAAAAGATATTACACGCAAATAATTAAAAAACATTCGACATTTAATAGTCGGCCGAGATTATTTTCAGTAAGAGACCGAAAACTCAAAGTTTCATAAATTTTTGAGATTTTAAAAAACTTTTTTTTGAAAAGTTTGGGAAAAAAAATTAGGTTTTGAAATTTGTTTTTTGAATATTTTAGTACAAACAATTTTACCGCCAAACAATCTATTTTTCGATGTGGAGCGAACGAGACCCGCGTACTACTGTTATTACTTGCTCAGATTTGCCTGAAACCGCGTTCACAGCCAAACCATCCTACACATATATGTGTCTCTGCCTGGAGGAGGTGCTCAACTATGTGTCAATTGACACCATGACATGCACAAGGGGCACCGTTCTCCAAAGGAACCAAACACCACCTTATTTCACTAGCTTCCCACATATAACACTAATAACATATATACACCATCTTCATATTCATATTCACTGGTAGCTGTTTTCTGGGGAGAGGGGCTCCCACAAGTTTCATAACGTGCTCCCGATCCCTTATGTACCCTCATTTCTGAATGTACTCTTAAACTGTTATGAATCACTGTATACCTGCGTCACAATACAATATGTACAATTTTATATGAACATTTGTGACTCCCCATTGAGCCAGATCAGCCAATATCTCAGACCAATCTGCTACCAAAGGGTTTGTTTGGAGTAACAAACACAGGTGTTTGTGCAAGTGATGTTAAAGATACGGATGGTCTTCGCGATGGGTATTGCTGTTAAAATAGTCACATCCATTAAACTACCATAACAGGAAGAATATTAAAATATAAACAAATGTTGTTCTTATACCAATCATAAATATGGCATGAATAGCATGTTATTGTCTAGTCCAAGTCTTCTCGTACTAAAGCCGGCTAAGATATCGGGATGGAGGTGCCGGTCTTTAGTCCGAGTTCCAGGCCCATGCATTCCTTTGACAGGACTTAAGCGTTAGTGATCCGCTCAAATAAAACCACAATTATATGAAATAAAATATCACAATTGCTACAATAAACGGATAGTTTCCGCAGAAGACATGCTATTTTATCTGAAACCCACATCGGTTGTGAATTGAAAGCGGTAATTTAATGTGAAAAGAAACATTTGCCGCAGTGTTTACATATTTTTTAAAGTATGCGAACTCAGTTGACCTTGCGAACTGCGTTCGGCATTTTCCGTTGAAAATATTCCGTAGATTTTGGACAACAACGCAAATTACGATGAATTCTCCATTGTAATCGTAATTATGTGTGTCAATAAATAAAATAATAAATAGATTAATTAAACATTGGAGATATAAATGTAATACACTAAATAAATGAACCTTAAGTTTGAAAAGTCCCACTAAAACGGAAGAACTATATTTCGAAACTGTGTGATTCGGTTCTCCGATTATTTTATCAACACAGATGTCAAATGCACATCACGCATGGCAAGTCAGACACAAGAGTTCTAATTTGCTCCAATTTTGACAAGTTGCTTGCGAAAATTGTCAACAAAACTACCGTTCTGATCCTCCATTATGTCATTAAGTTTTTAGTGCGGGAATTGTTCTGAAAGCACATAGAAAACTGGACTTTCGGGCGATCGGTTTTCGCTATTTTTGTTCGGAAAACCCGCGCTATATATAGAAACGGAAAGTAGAATTATTAGAACAAACAGCGGATTATGCCGAACTTATTCGGACCACTTCGGCTTTCGGTTAAAATGTAAACAAACAGAGAAACAAATCGATGTGTGTGGCAATCAACCGGAATATTCTATGTGTAATTTAACATTAAAGTTAGATTATTATACACCATTATGACCATAAGATGTAAGCCTTTCCGATGCATATAGCATCATGTATTGATTTGCTAGGTAAATCCAGTAAAATACACCACAAATTCCCGCCACAGATCGTGGGCGTAAGTCGTGTCAAAGGATTGGTATACAAGCGGTCTTGGACTAAAGACCAGCATCGCCATCCCAATATCTTAGCTGGTTTTAGTACAAGAAGACTGGGACTAGTTATTGTCATGATAACTACGCAGTGTTAATAAACAAAAGTCATGTTATGTTACAGTACAGTACATATATACAGAGTGTGCGATAAGCAAAACATCAACACCGGGGATATCCCACTGAGTGAACTTTGGTTAAAACTGTACCATGCTGTTTACAACATACCGTTATAGCGCTCGCTATTCATCGCCACTCATTATTTCGGTGTTGAATGGGTCACCGTGAATTAATCTCACCACGGTGTTGAGTGTTTTGTTTATCGCACACTCCTCATATGCTGTGTATAAACAAACGTCGGCTCGAACAATTATGTTTTGTGGCTATCATATTCATACTATCATTATACTATTTTATATTCTTGAGGAACTTTTCATAATATGGTAAACTTTTATTTCTAAATTATATCCTACAACCAAAGCCATCCGTGCTTTCAGAATGAACTTTCTCTGAACATTTAATCAGGATCAGGGAAGAACGATTTACTGTCCCAGTCTTGATTGACTTGCCCAGATTCAATTGTTCAGCTATGATTTGTTGTATTTTGTCAATAACAAACCCAGGTTACCTCGCACTGGTATCAAAGCTAAGCACCAATGACTATACCTCAGCATTTTGGACTTAGTTACTAAATAATAAATCATACGTTCAATAAGTTTTTGTTTGAGTCGACAAAACTGCAAACATCACCAAAATAAAAAACCCAACACAATATATAAAATGAGTTGAATCCGAAACACAGTGGAGAGGCGTGACAAGCCGATTGATTGAGCCCGGTGAACTCAACCACCCGTCTTAAAGCGGCACATGAGCGAAGTGGACCATGGGCTGAGCCGCACCCGCATACCGATGCCTCTCGTGATACGGCCGTCATAGTACCACCAGGACTCCAACACAACCGCCACTAAACGCACCCCACGACAAACATGGTGTCACATCAGGGTGTCTTACCCATATAAACATCTCTCTCTCTCTCTCTCTCTCTCTCTCTATCTCTCTCTCTCTCTCTCTCTCTCTCTCTCTCTCTCTCTCTCCTCTCTCTCTCTCTCCTCTCTCTCTCTCTCTCTCCTCTCACACACACATATCAACATGTGCATTTAAAAAAATTATTTAATTGTATTCTATTAGCATTGTATTGAGTTTCAGCTCCTTATTTTGGGTTGAAAATAGAACGAAATCGTTGTTAGAATATAATGCGTGTATCACGTACGTGCTATGCAAAACATAAATCAATCAAAACAGATAGAGTAGTCTCTCTTGTGTTGGTTTAAAACAATAGGAACAATATTGTCAGATAGAGTAGTCTCTCTTGTGTTGGTAAAACAATAGGAACAATATTGTCACAAACCTCCTCACAACAGATACATTGAACTTGCAGTTAACTTGTGAATATGGCATTTGCATGATCTGCGTATTATGGGCTTGAATATTCTGCGGCCGCATCGAGTTGTGTGCTGACTTGTTGGTGGTGGTTCCTTCTCATCAGCACTTGCCTCATTCTCTGAGATTCCAGCAGTTTCAGGGTTATCGTCCATAATGTGGTCTGCTGGTGAGTCATTCTCCGGTGCCTATCACCCCTTGTGTCCATATCATTGTCAGTCTCCTGAACCGTCGTGGGGACAGGGGATGCTTGCTCATTGGAGGTTCGGATGTGTCGTCTGTTTCTCTCCTGATTGTTCCTGTTTGTGTGTGAATGTCGTGGCAGAGGAGTTTTACTTATCACTGTACATTTGTTCCATTCCTTGCCTGTAGTTTGTATTCTCACTGATTGTCCTGGATGAAGGTCGTTGAGCATCTTACTGCCATTGTTTTAGTACTTTGCTTGCTGCGATTTACGGTGTTGGAGACCATGCTTTATTTCACCACTATTCGTCGTTGTTAGTAGTGATCCCTTTGTTGGGAGTAGTGCATAAAAAAATACTCGCGGAATGCAAGAAAAGAGACACATTACAGAACAAGACCACCATCTTCATAAATGGTAACGCCCTCAAGATGATATTGTTAGGCATATATAAATATATTGGAGCTTTAACGGGGTGATTGTGAAAAAGGTGTATATAGGAAACCGCTATATGTATGGTTGATTATATGTAATTGTTTTGTGTGTATATATATATATAGTGTGCGCTTGGTGAGAAAGCATGTGAAAACATTTTTAGAATCGAACTTCCCAAACTAAACATGAAATATAATTATATTATGTTGTAAACACCGAGTCCATATTTAGTCAGTAGTCGTTTTACCACAGCCATATCGTATATAAAATAAATGCGTATATAGTATTCCACTGCGTTATTTGATACCTAAAACTTGTTGTTTGCTATCGTATTTATCGAGAAATCGATATTCTAAACATTAATGTCGAACACAGTTTTAGATGTTTCGTGGCACCTTGACGTGTATGAGTTAATCGGTCTCCAGATGTACAAAAACAACCCATTCGGTCGAATGAATACATTTATGGTGTGCAATAGATGCATTTTAATACATGCTTTTGGGCATGGTTTTATCGCTGTAAAATACATTTCTAAATCTTTCCCGCAGCCTTGATTTTGACCTATTGAGAGTGAATAAAGAATTGAATTGAATTGACAATTTGATGTTTTACCTCAGTCGTCGACGACCGAATAATGAAACTCCCGGAGTCCAATCAGTGGTTATTATATTTGGTTGGGGCGAATGTCGGACTTTCGTTTTCTGTTGGCACACAGATCCAGGTTTTTATCATCATAGACTACACGTTTGATTTGCAAATTTCAATTCTCTCTACTGACTGCATGCACATGGCGGCTCTGCATGCCCAGATCCAACATATGTGTGCTACTTCATTGATCGGCTCATACTTTCATGAATACATTTGATGGTTGGGTTTTTGTCATATATTGTCTACCACCATCCAACTAGATATAATGACAACGCGATACAACTGTGACCAAGATGGAGCTGATGTATATTCATACATCCTATGCAGGATCACCGTGTCTGAATGATTTAAATTAGAATAACGAGTCCATCGCGTTTCTACACTGTCGCGATATTTCATTGACCAACTGGTTCCTGAACTCAATGTCTGTGCAGAGGCCAATTTTGGTGGAATCACGATAAAGAGTATTAAATGTAAACTATCTCCATACAATTCGATGGACACTTCCATGTTGACATGTTGAAAGTCAGCTGCCATACCAAATGTATCGCTTTGGGAAAATATGTCTGAGATCAAACATTGGCCAATGTGACATTTTGTAAATGACGATCTAGTCGTTTCTTCTATTGATATCTATACACGATTTACCGGTTTTGCCAACATGACATTCCTGGAAGTGAATATAAGCAAAAGATAATTATGTATGGTTCGTGTTTAAAGTCAGAAAGAACAAAGGTCGGTAGGAAGGGAAAGATGAACTAGCTGCTGGAATGGAACCATATTGTATCTGTTAGCAACTGTGGTTTAGACGAGAATCATTAGCAGCTTTCCGATGAATGGCAACAAGCCATATTTCCGACTAAATCCTGAATAATTACCCATAATTATGATGTGGTTAAGGAGTCGATTATTTAGGGCATTACTGTATGTACAGTGTTCAACTGATGCATGGAGGTTGCCGTAAACTCAATTAAAATATAGCTAAAATAGAGTTATTTTTGAAATTGATGGCCCTCTCCTCATTCTGGAACCCTAATCACGAAGGTGCACAATAATTCTATTGTTTTTCTTTACTTTTGACTTCTGCTGACCGGCGTTCTTTCGCTCACTTTCCGGTAAATTTTCTCAATGAAATATATCTTTTAAAATATGGATGTAATGCCAACAAATGTTTCAATGATATTCCTGTGTGGAATTTCATCTGAGTGTAAAACTCATTCGACCATCTTTTTTTTACGTTCATGTATATCCTTAACAGGTTTAAATGTTTGTCAACCTGGCAAAAATTCCAGTGATCGTCTCTAATAAAGAGCAATTATTCTTTCATTCATCAAAAGCAGTAAATAATAAAGAGCGTTATCAACTATGGTCGTTTGTGCTATTTTCAACGTAAAATTGATGGATGCAGATTTAACGATATCTTTGCCATACATAGTAAATATGTGCACATTTGCTCTATGTATTTTCCCGGTAATCTGAAAATTACTTTTGGAAAGTTTTGTAATTCGGTGCCAAGTTGGACCATGAAAATAATCATGGCGGCAATCACGCGATAATCGTAATTTCATTGCAGTCGACGTGTGTCATTTGCAATATAATCATGCACAATGTTAAGATCCTTTACAAACTCAAATGATTGTCACACAACTAGAACAATGGTATTTAGTTTTTTTTTATAGTCAGATGATGCCTGATGCGGAGACTCTATTTAACTATTAAGTATTTTCAGCTGGAAGATTGGGCGTTTGGTGTTGGAGTTTCTGGTCCCCCAATCTCAACAGCCACATTTTGAGCGGGCGCCTATACAAAAGAAATAGATAAACATCTCGGACGGAGCATGGGAAAGGAAGTTGCACCACAAGGACAATTTAAAGGAGAATTAAGGAATTGCATGTGTGGACGTAACCTGATTATGGAAATTTTTCTCCATTAAAGATACGGATGGCCTTCGTGATCGATATTGCTGTTTAAAAAGTCACATCCGTTAAAACTGCCATAAACAGAAAGAATTTCAAATTATAGACATATTTTGTTCTTATACCAATCATAAATATCGCACAAATACCATGTTATTGTCAAGACCGCACGCATTGTTAGTACACAAAACTCACATTATGATATAGTACAGTGATTAAAGAGTATGTGATAGGCAAAACACTCAACACCGGGGAGACCCCACTATAAATGAACTTTGTTTAAAATTGACACCATATTATTTACAATATACCGATATAGCGCTGGATAATCATCGCCATTCAAGATTTCGGTGTTGAATGAGCCACCGTGAATCACTCCCCCTAAAATCGCCACGGTGTTGAGTGTTTTGCTTTTCGCACACTCTTTACTCTTGATAATTGCTCGGTAAACACAAAGCGGTAATATCACATTCATATTATCAATATACTATACTATTAGTTTATTCTTGAGGAAATTCATAATTTGGTAACTTTTGTTTATAAATAGTAAACTACAACCAAGGCAATCCGTGCCTTTAACAGACAAATATAAGTTACAGTTACCTCGCTTCGATTTCTCGACAGATAAAACAGACAGACTGGCGATAAACATTTTTACACTGTGGTTCGAAACCCCCAAATTATAGTTAGTATAACCTTCACTTGTTTCATATTCGGGATCCACCATTTGGAAAAAATGGAACTGGGACAATGTTTAAATGTAACCAATTGGTGAAATGGTCACTGGTTCTAACAAACTGCTAAGATGTACATATGCATGATAAGATATTGTCTGGCTCATGAGCATAATACTCGTAATGAGTCGAACAGGAGCGAGACAGAAAACATAATCAAAGAGATCTCATCAGAGAACATGCAACAAACTGATTCTACTGGGACAGAAAGCGAGACAGAAAAATACATTACGTTTATATATTCAGAGAACGGTAAACAAACTGATTGGACTGGGACATAGCATGAGAAACTATACTTGACTTTTTCTGTCTCGCCTGATACAAAAATACCTACCTAGTTTATGTTGCTCACATGTCTGGTCATGTATGAAATTGGTCAAGTCTGCATGTTTCCGTTTAATGACGTACCTAGACTCTCCTAAATGAGACTTTTCGTAAACCAGTACGATTAAATAATTTTGGGTGCCAGGGAATCTGGATTTCACCACAATCAATGCCCAGATCGGACATCCAAATTAACGTTTTGAAGATCCTACATATACGTACACAATTACTCAACAGAATTCGGACTGTGGGAATAAGTACGCCTACCCTACTTTTGACATATTATATAGGGATATTGATATAGTTGTTTTACACCATTTGTCGGTCAGGTGGTAAGGTTGACATTAATTTATTCACATTTAACCCTTCCATGACTGGAGCTTCCTGACAGTTTGCGAAAACCCTGTGCCATTGCATTATCTTATATATGAGAGTCTCCATATTCTATGATTTATGGAGGTATTCCGAGTCATGGTGATTGATAGGAAGCCTCGCATATATATAAGAGAATACATTCAGTTGCGGATAAAAAAAAATGGGCGCTATGTATTGCTGTATATATGATGAGTAGCATCACCCGAGCCGCGAAGCGTCGTGCGGGGAATAGCCGAGAGGGGAGGGGGTAGCCCCCCTCTCGTTGGTGGAAGTCCGGGAAAATTGTGTGTATGTATACTACATTGAAAACGACGCGTTTTCTGTGTTCTAGGCCCAGTTTAATATTAGGCATATATGGAGCGAGTGACAATAACATTCAGTATAATTACGGTATACTATGGAGGGTTAGTGATGGAAGATCAAAGCTCCTTTGAACAATGAACTTATTTCTGAAAGTCTGTGCAAATCATAGTGAATTATCTGGGCGACATGATGATTTTGGCGCGCCGGGCATGCTACGGAATGAGCCCCGGAATAACCGGGTTGCCTATATATATGGTTAGGGCGGTGCATGGGAGAATATTTTTTAATTAAGAGTGAATAGTCGCAAAATCTTGGCTTCTGTATAGGATTAGTATAGAAGTGTTTCGGCTGGCAATACAATGCATCTATCCAACCACTTAATTTCATCCATTGCCCGTGCTGAATTCTTCAGTTTTACTCCTAATAGCCACCAGCTTCATGCTGCACTAGCAAAATAAGTCATCAATATAAGCCAAGCGGGTGGTCCGATCATGTACTCCTTTTATTAGTATAAACCCAGTTTTTCACCAAAAAATATCTGACAAAGGCCTACGTGAGTATATTCCATGATGGGACATTTAAGGTATATATTAATATATACAGTTTAAGTTTAAGGGTTGTTTTGTTGTGTTGTTTGTTACAGTTTCAGCCATATCACATATGGGCGGAGTAAATACCTTCACCTGATTATTCACCTGATTATTTTCAAATAACTCCACTCTGTTCGTAGACCAAGTATTCTCGGTCCACAATAACTAGGGATATCCAATCATTATCGGTTGGGTTGATTCAGTTTTGGCCCGAGTCTCGCCCCGTTGCTCGTACTACATTTACAAGTGGAGCCCGGGCATTCCCATAAACCCCTGAATGTGATTAATCATCTGACATGTCCGCGATTAATCTGTCTTCAAAATTATTTATCATTTACCGTGATAGAAAAAGTGATGACACGACCGTTTAATGTATTGTTTACATGAATATGCTGATAGCACGGCAAAGCGACATTCTCTGGAACACAGGGCGTTGTTTACTTATAAATATCATTACTTTGGAATCTAACGTACCTCTGATATATGCATGATTGATAGCATCGTGCTTTGGAAAGGCTGCCCTCTATACTGATATGGACAAAGATTCCATTTGACCTAACCCGAAGACATACAGATAGCTCACGATATGCGTAATGTTCATTATAGAAGAGTAACGGGGTGGAACTCGGTCCAAAACAGCATCACCCCAACAGATAGCTCATGATGTTGTGAACAGAGTCCCATTCCGTTACTCTTGGTCTACACTTTACATAGACACCACCTAACCCAGATAACTCATTAACTTGCCCAGATACACGGATCGGGTTACCCTCCAACATATATGGATCGCAAATACGCATTTATCGGGAACTGAAACACATCCGCCATCATGGAACGGCTTACGGTGGCCTATATATACGCTATGCACCATACGGACATACAGCTAGAGTGGGTACTGCATATGAACTGCATATATATCTCGTCAATGATGTTATGCCACCCATGATCATTTGTGTAAGCCTGCATGTACTCGGGTATTTACGTATTTCCGATGTAATGATACACATTTGGTGTGATTTTCATCACTTTTGACAAAAATACCGATCACGTGTGCAACAAAGTTGACAATGAAAGTGACGGGAGCTGCGCTGGTGCAGCATTAAAGATCATGCTGTGCCAGTGCATTCTCTTATATATATGCGAGTCTCCCATAAGGAGCCTCGCATATATAAGAGAATGCACTGGCTTAAAAGGTCAATGTGAATATTGTTAGGCCAATGTCAAGGTCGGATCCAATGGAGGTGCACCGGTGCCCCCCCCCCCACATTTTACCCAGAGCAAGGAATTTTTGGGAGGTGTCCTGTCGCCATTTGTCTCGGGGCGAAACCCTTTATCGATAGACTCATACGCTGGACGATGTTATTCGACATTATAATGCAACTCAATTTTGATAACCATGTACATACGTTTCTATAATCGCCTTCATGTAATTTCATAACAATGTATTGACAAATTTTGTATACGGGAGAGGGGCTATCTAAGTTGAAATAACTTGTGCCCCGATCCCTTTTGTACGGTGGCTGATTTGCGACATACTCAATACATATATTATCTCCAGATCTCGAGATATTATCTCGAGATACTTTTGTATATTTTTATACGAATAAAATATGTTTAATGTTAGAAACCAACACACTCGCCACTGGGTGAGCGCTAATTATGCAACATGTAATCAGCTTATCTGTGGTCCTGAACAAACAAAAAACGCATATTACGGTAGACATGGCCAATGTTTAGCAAAGTGGATATAGAATAACATGTGCATTGTGTGTTTTGCATGATAGTCAGCATAGAGCAAGTACTATTCGTAAAATGTTCTATGACGTCAATCGTGTGCCCATGGGGAAACACTTCTCCCGATATTTGATATTCCGCGGAAATAAACGGATTATACAATGTTCTTCGTCTAATTTGTTCAGTGCCTTCCCATCAATCGAGTTCAGTTCAGTGTTTCTACGTCCGTTGTAATATTGACTTGTAATTTCACAGACACGAAGATGTCCCGAGGAAATTTTATAATCCTTAAAGACGCTTAATCAGATATCATACTCGCATTGGGTAAACGTGCACAAATTATAAACGTCTGTAAAACAGAACCCCTGAGAAGAACAATGATAAATAGATAAAATGTGTTGTAATATTCATTATTGACAGTTCTCAAATAACGCATGTTCGCGTGTTTAAAGGCATGCATGACATTCGTTGTAAGTTTTAATTTAGAAATAAAATTGACCAAATTAATAACTGCCTCAAGTATATACTAATAGTATAGTATAATGATAGTATGAACGCGATATTATCCACAAAATACACTGTGTGAGCCGAGCATTTGTTCATATGCAGTAAATCATGTGCGATAAGCAAAACACTCAACACCGTGACGATTTTTTTTCTGGGAGAGTGATTCACGTTGACCAATTCAACACCGAAATCTTGAGTGACAAGGATTTTCGAGCGCTGTATCGGAATGTTGTAAACAATATGGTGGCAATTTTAACGAACTTTCCCTTAGCGGGGTCTCCCCGGTGTTGAGTGGTTTGCCTATCGCACACTTTTACGCATCAGTTGTGCTGTATCATAAAATGGCTCTTGTTTACTAACAATACCATGCTATTAGAATACGTTCATACACTGGAAAGTTTGCCAGGGAATCTTTTTCAGGCATTTTGGTATCGAAAGCTACAATGTATCAGAAACATAATGCAAGAATTCTTATAAAATGCATCTGTACCACAGCTAACTATATGTGACCCGCCATATCAAATCCAGTCGTATGTCGGATTTTTTTTACCCTGTGCCAATGCATTCTCTTATATATGGGAGTCGACCATAGGTCGCCTCGCATATATAAGAGAATGCATTGGCCTAACAATTTTTTACAATTTTAATTTTTTTTCTTGTTTTCTTTAACAATTTTTTAATTTCACCCATACAGAGCCCCAGACAAACATGAGCAGACGACACTCTTCTATATGCTTCTATATATGTGTGGGGCTCCCTGCAGGGTAATGGATGTTTTTTATTTTATGTCCTAAAAATTGTAAGAAACATTTATTTTAAAAAAATTATAAAAAATTGTTAGGCCAATGCATTCTCTTATATATGCGAGGCGACATATGGTCGACTCGCATATGTAAGAGAATACATTGGCACAGGGTAAAACAAATCCCGACTTACGACTGGATTTGATATGGCGGGTCACATATGCGAAGTTAAAACTATGTAGTTCAACTATAGTAGCGATGCTATCAAAATTTGCCTGTAAATAGCATGCAATTATCTCGTAAGAATCAATCATACAGGTATATTTTAAGGCAGTGTGTTAGTAACCGAAATGTTACTTCGCATGTCGTTAGCTTCGGTTAATATGCATGTGATATGCGTGTTGCCGTTCGTATTCTGGCACCATGCGGATTTCTATGAGCAAATACCTGCAAAAAATGCCGTGCAAACTTGCCAGTGTATGAGCGTACACTTAAGGTATACGTTCATACGCTTGTAAATTTGCCCGAAATTTCGATACAGCAAGCTATAATGTACCAGAAAATAAACGCAAAAATGCTTATAAAATGCTTGTGTACCACAGCTAACTATACGTCAGAAGTAAAAGCTCTGTATTTTCACCTGTAGTGATGCTACCGAATTTGCATGCAAATCAGTGTGTAAATTGCATGCAATTATATGTCGAAAGAATCAATCATACAGGTATTTGAAGGTAAATGTCAGTAGCTCACTGGCACCGTTACGCGTGGAACTACACAAATTTTACTCATCGTGTCGTTAGTTTTGGTAAAGATGCATGTTTACGCATGTTCCCGTTCATATCCTGGCATCATATGGTTTTCTACGACGAAATGCCTGCAAAAAATACCAGGCAAATTTGCCAGCGTATGAACGTACCCTATTGCGATATCTATGATTGGCATTAGAACAAAATCTCTCTATATTTTAATATTGGTTCTGTTTATATGCGGTTTTAATCGATGTGACTATTTGACAGCAATGTCCAACGCGAAGGCCATCAGCACCTTTAAACCATTGTTATATAAACAAAACAGTTAGAGTGATTTGTCAACAAACAACGCTAATCGTGTAGTCACTACAAATATTTAAGTTAGAATATCATTTTCAGAATATTTTTCAATGCTTTGACCTTTTTGAATGTTTACCGTCAAGATTTTATCACACTTTGGTATCTTATTGGTATAATTGGTTCCATCATATCACACACTTTATTTGTGGTACATCACATAATTATGTAATTAGGTATTATACGCCACGTTATTTGTAAGAATAATGTATATGCACATGTACACGTACATGACGTTTGATCGGTAAATCGACTGTGACAGTAATGTTTACATATCAGTTGTTTTGACATGAGACATCTCATTATTGGAGAGTTAATTAATAATGAAATAAGGACAACGTCAATATATTATACTGTATAGGGTTCGCGCTGCCACTTGCCAAATTTGCCAATGGCAAAAATAATTTACATTTGGCAACAAATATTTTCATTTGGCAAATATTTTGGCATGTCACTTTTGATTCATCAAGAAAGTTTATTAATATTTGTAAATCAATACCATTCGTTTCAGGAAACTCTTTCGTTATTAATGGTATTAGTGGTGATTTACACGTGTATATGTATAAGGTTATGAAAAGTTATCACCTCTATCAAGATGCAATTAATCTGATATCATTAGTATCGACGGGTGAAGGGATTGCTATTATGTCTGGTTGTAGTGTTTACATAGCTATAATCCTCTTTGTTTAGATATGTCTTTCTAACGAAGAAACCCTTCTACAAGTGCATTGTTATGTTGTTGGTTTGGTTGGATTGTCGAAATAATCAAAATAAAAGAAACATTGTTGTAGAAACTAATAGCATTTGGCAACTCATAACATCATTTGGCAAAAATTATTTTCATTTGGCAAAATATGTGGCATAAGAAATTTCGGGCCAGCGCGGACCATGTACTTTGGTGACAGTTGTTTTACATAGTTTTATGTTTCTTCACATGGACCAACCTCGAACGCATTATGTCCCTTTAAAGCTCCGTGGTGGTTTGAAGTCTAAAATTATTGTCACATTGTAACATACCAATCCTGTTCCTGGGATAGAAATGGGTCGATAAATACGTTAAAGTCTTTTATATGGGTGAACTATCCAACATAAAAACGTATTCAAGAATGCAGAACAATATGATCCTGACTTTGTTTCAACATGGACCAATAAAGATCGTTAATGTTAGGCTAATACTGATATGGTAAACATAAAGAGCGTTAATGTTAGGCTAATACTGATATGGTAAACACAAAGAGCGTTAATGTTAGGCTAATACTGATATGGTAAACATAAAGAGCGTTGGTGTTAGGTTAATATTGATATGGTAAACATAAAGAGCATCGGTGCTAGGCTAATATTGATATGGTAAACGCAAAGAGTGTTGATGTTAGGCTAATATTGATATGGTAAACGTAAAGAGTGTTGATGTTAGGCTAATACTGATATGGTAAACATAAAGAGCGTCGGTGCTAGGCTAATATTGATATGGTAAACGCAAAGAGTGTTGATGTTAGGCTAATATTGATATGGTAAACGTAAAGAGCGTTAATGTTAGGCTAATACTGATATGGTAAACATAAAGAGTGTTGATGTTAGGCTAATACTGATATGGTAAACATAAAGAGCGTTGGTGTTAGGCTAATATTGATATGGTAAACGTAAAGAGTGTTGATGTTAGGCTAATACTGATATGGTAAACATAAAGAGCGTTGATGTTAGGCTAATACTGATATGGTAAACATAACCATTCCATGACTTGAGCTTCCTGAAATTTTTCGAAAACCCTGTGCCAATGCATTCTCTTATATATGCGAGTTCGAATCTCCCATAGGGAGCCGCGCATACACAAGAGATGCCTAACCATATTTGCCTTGATCTTTAAAGCCAGTGAATTCTCTTATATGGCCTGACAATATTTACCTTGACCTAATTTTGAACCAGTGCATTCTCCTATATATGCTAGGCTCTCTATGGTAGACTCGCCTATATAAGAGAATGCACTGGCACATGAATTTTAATGACGCACCATCGCAGCTTCCGCCATGAAAGGGTTAAAGTGCGTTTGGTGTGCGAAATTACAACTTAAACTCATCATAACGCTATAGGGCCACATAAATTCACTGTAGTGATGATACGTATATTAATACATTCAATATATGCGTGAATTACCTTGATCTCTCGAGTGATTAAAAATGATAATTTCACTAATGAATTATGTAACTTTAACTAGTGCGTTATGTATTCATGAATACGCGCTATAGATATGTAAGCTGGGTATACTGGCGGTATTATTCGGATTTCTGGTAAATCAGATGTTTATAGTGAAATATAATAAACAGAATAATAACTTGATTGAACTGGTGACGTTAAATGATTCACGAGAGGCAGAGACTACAACGTCCCTGTCTCTTATGAATTATTTCACGTTACCGGTTCAATTAGATTTGATCTAATAGGCGTTACTGAAACTTGGCTTAAGGATGAATCTCCTGTGGATCTAACAAAAATGGGAAGCTATAGCTTATATGAGAAACACAGGAGTGATAGAGGTGGGGGTGGAGTTGGACTTTATGTACATGAAAGCATTGAAGCACAGGTACGATCAGACTTGTCTTTGTTCAGTGAGAACTTTGAGAGCTTATTTATTGAAATTCCTGACAAAAAAACAAAAAACAAAAAACAAGTAGTAGGATGTATATATCGAAGCCCAAATTCTAATGTCGATGACTTTCTTGAAAAACTTGAAACAGTATTAACCCAGATACATAAAGAGAAAAAAGATTGTTTCCTAATGGGAGACTTTAATATAAACATAAATACTAATAACACCAGCGGAAACAACTTCCTTAACTTACTAAAGTCATTTATGTTCTTGCCATCAATAACGAAACCCACTAGAATAACTGAGTTCAGTGCAACCCTTATTGACAACATATTCTCCAACTGTCTCATCTCCTCATCTATCAATGCTGGTATATTCGTGGAAGACATTACAGATCACATGCCTATCTATCTCCTTTTGAGCAATGGAACTAAAACAATGAATAAGAAAGACGTATTTATATGGCAAAGAGACTATTCAAAAAGAAACAAAGAAAATTTTATAACTGAAATATCCAAAATTGACTGGACTATGGTGTTAGACAACCAGGATTGCAACAAAGCCTACAATTCTTTCCACGAAACATTAACAAACATTTACAATAATAATTTTCCAAACATCAGAAAGAAAATCAAACCTTCTAATCATTGCAATCCATGGATAACAGCAGGTATACTGAATTCCATTAGAAGAAAGAATAAACTATATAAAATATTCATTAAGAACAGAACATACTATAATAATGATCGATACAAGAAGTATAGGAATAGACTAAATTTAATTACCCGTACTGCTAAACAACACTATTATCATAGGAAATTCCAACAATATGAAGGTAATATCGATGGCACATGGAAACTGATTAAAAACATTCTCAACAAGAAAAAGGGAAGCAAAAATGTAACAGAGTTCTTTTATGAAAATAAATATATTAATAACAAAGAGGAAATTGCTACCAAATTCAATGAATTCTTCACCAATATTGGACCAACCCTTGCTTCAAAAATTAAATCTAACAAGAATCCAGCAGATTACCTTAATCAACCTAAGTGTTCTTCATTCTTTATCCAACCAACAGATGAACTTGAAGTCATAGAAATTCTCAAAAATATCAGTGCAAAAAAGGCTGCCGGTATTGATGATCTCAAGTGTTCAATATTGAAACATTGTAGCGAATTTATTATTAAACCCATTACACATATATGCAATCTTTCTCTTGCTAAAGGAATATTTCCAGACCTCATGAAGATAGCAAAAGTTGTACCTATTTTCAAAGCTAAAGACCCAACCACATTAAGTAACTACAGGCGAGTCTCTGTGCTACCTGTATTTTCCAAAATCCTAGAAAAAATGATGTACAACCGACTGAACAAATACTTAACCAAATACAATATGCTATATAGAAGTCAATATGGCTTCAGAAAGAATCACTCAACTATTCTGGCACTAACTGATCTCTTAGAGAAAATTACCCAAGCCCTAGATAATAGAGAACACACCATTGGGGCATTCCTTGATCTATCAAAGGCATTTGATACAATAAATCATAATATAATGCTAAATAAACTTGACAACTATGGATGTCGTGGGGTTGCACTGAACTGGTTCCAAAGCTATTTGACTAATAGAAAACAATCTGTACAATATGAAGGCCACTTGTCTTCACAAACAGACATAATATGTGGAGTTCCACAAGGATATATACTTGGCCCTCTACTCTTTCTGATATATATGAACGATCTTCCAAATATTTGTAAGGACCTGAATCTAATATTATTTGCTGATGATACAAATGCATTTTACTCTAATAAAGATATAAATAAGGCATATGATGTAGTCAACAAAGAAATGGAGACAATGAGCAAATGGTTTCTTGCTAATAAACTATCTCTAAACCTAGAACAAACTTATTACATGATATTTACGAATACAGATCTATGCAAAAAAATAACTGTCCTACCCGAGCTCAAGATCAATGAAAATCAGATACAAAGAGTTAAAAACACTAAATTCCTAGGAATTATTATTGAAGAAAATTTATCATGGAATATGCAAGTGGAATCTATTACTAAAAAACTGTCAAAAAATTTAGGAGTCATGAGAAAAATCAGTGATTTCATACCCAGAGATACAATGAAAACAATCTATTCTGTACTGATTATCCCACATCTCACATATTGTAATGCCATATGGAGTGCAACAACAAAGAAAAACCTTGAAAATCTTGAAAAAATACAAAACAAAGCTATCGCCACACTATCTTACACAAAAAAAAGCATACCAGAAATATGCAGGGACCACAATTTGCTATTGATGAATGACATTGGAAACATGCAACTAATACAAATTTTACATGATTTCCATCAAAAGAAACTCCCCAAATCGCTGTCTTCAATATTTACTAATATACATGATATCCATACCCACAATACCCGGTTCAAAGCAAATTCAAATCTGTATTGTGAATTCAGAAGAACAAAAAAAGCAAGAAGTGTCATATCAACCAGAGCCAGATGTCTATGGAATGAACTCCCATGTGATTGTAAGCTTCGCGCAGAAACTAGTGACAAATATCATAAGTACCTAAAATCACATTTCATTAATAAATACACCCCAAATATCAAATAACAATCCAGTTTGTATGTATTCTTTCCCCTATTATATATACTAAGGCAATACCAGCCAGCAGTCCCTTACGGCAGAGACTGTCCAGAAGAGGGGGCAGAAATTAATGAACTTCTCTTTATTCTCATAGTATAATCCTCCCTCTCCTGGCCAGCTCTCCCGGTGAGGAACAGGCCAAACAAATTTATGCCACTTTTCCTCCATGTGTTACTATTTGTCACTCATCTGAACAACAGTGCAAAAATAATCAACTTGTCTATAACCTTAACCAATTCCTCAACCAAATCAAGCAGTATTCACACCCATATTTCATTGATCACCTTAAATACTGGTATTCCCCACATTATTGAAAATTGCAAGACGATCGCGCAGGTCTCAGCATAAAGACATCACGATAATCATATTGGCTACCAGATAAAGCATAACAACTAAAAAAAATGACTATAATCACCATCTCACAACCCGACCCCCCCCCCCACCCCATGCCCCCACCCCTTCTTGCCCATCTCTATACAATAATACACACATTGTAAATACGCACCCGCACTATATTCACCCAATATACGTACACATAACACTGTATCATTATACAAGCATAAGGGCCCTGCCCTTACAAGTTATACTTTTTGTGGGGTCCTGTTGATATATATGTATTATAATTATATTGAATACGAAATAAATCTTATTGAATCTTGAATCTTGAATCTTGAATCTTGAATCTTATTCTCTATATATACGGACTCGATTCTAGCGTATAAAATAGATGACACATTTCGTACGACAAACTACTAATGACACAGCCTGTTAGGGTACGTTCATACGCTGGCAAGTTTTCACGGTATATTATTGCGGGCATTTCGTCATAGAAAACCGCATGGTGCCAGAATATGAACGGAAACCCGCACTTAACATGCATCATTACCAAAGCGAAAGTCATGATAAGTAACATTTATCTAGTTCCACTTGTAACAGTGCTACTGAAATTTGCCTTCAAATACCTGTATGATTTATTTTTGCGAGATAATTGCATGATATTTACAGGCAAATTCCGGTAGCATCGTTACTAGTAGAAATACAGAGATTTAACTTCGCACATAGTTAGCTGTGGCACTGATACACGTTATGCGCTTGTTTCCGTTCATATTATGGCACCATATCGTTTTATACGACAAAATGCCTGCAAACCATACCGTGCAAACTTGCCAGTGTATGAACGTACCCTTATCCCGAAAGTCAACACGTTATCGGCCTATAATAGTGTCTGTTTTAGGTTCATGATCGGCGTAGAATCGCCTCATTTTGATTCCACAAATAACTGAAAATGAGAGTTTTTAGTGCCATGCATCATCGACTCATAATAACTTATTTTAAGTTAAATAACAGGAACAAACCAACTCACGACTAACCAGATCTACCCTCTTTAAAATGTGTTTTCACTGTGGCCCGCATCACAATAACGGAGTCCATTATAAATTATATATGACATTTTTATCCACAACGGCCTGTTATCGAACTTCAATTAAATTTAATAATATAATCGCAATCGTCGTCATTTTTGACATATAAAGTGGAATATACACAATGTTACGATTTCAAAATATTTTGGATTGTGCATGCATGCAATGCATTATATGTATAAATACACGGCAATATAATATGGGCTATGTGGTCAGTAATCAGAGGGTTTTAGTCGGTTTGTATGTTTTTTTGGTATGCCCCAGGAGTTCATCGTTATTGATAGGGCTTTCTTCATATAGCAAGATTATTATGCGTTCGTTTATTACCGCTATTAATGGGTTCGGTTAGCTTCAATGTGTTGGGTCTTTTATAGTAATATGGCTTTATATATCTTGATCTCAGCTCTTTCAGGTTTGGGCACAATAGAATAAAATGAAATTCATGTGCTATTCCTTCTCCGCATAACGAGCTTAATCTCTCGTTTTATTATATGCTAAGCCACCAAATAGTAGAATTTTTGCATCAGATAATGAAAGTGTCAATCACACTGTAGCTCAACTTGGGAAGGATTTAATTTTTTTGCTGAGCAATGAATAGAATGACAAAGAAGAAGGAAATTGAACTAGAGGTCATCCCGATAATCCATATGAAGTCTGGTGATGATCGGATGAGGGATGTGGTCTGTATGGTGCGCCAAATGATTTAGTCATACAAAAAGTAAATTCCAAGATGGCTGCTGCAGCCATGTTTCTCAACGAATTATGGGTCAAGATAGGAGGCGCCCATCTAGAGGTCACCCCGAAGATCGATATGAAGTTTAGTGATCATCAGATGATGAATGTGGGATGTAGGGTGTGCCAAAGGATTTAGTCATGCAAAGAGTAAAATCCAATATGGCTGCCGGCGCCATGTTTATCATCGAAAATTGTTTAGATTTGTTAGTTCCCATCTAAAAGTGATTCTAATCATGTCTGTAATTTTCAAATCAGCAATAAATGCGGGTTCCAGGGTGTGCCGATGGATTCAAATATAAAATCCAAAATGACTGCTGGTGGCCATGTTTTTCAACAAATTTCGGTCAATAATAGGAGGCTCCATCTAGAGGTCATCCCGAAGATCCATATCAAGTTTGGTGATGATCGGATGTGGGATGTGGTCTGTAGGGTGTGCCAAAAGATTTAGTAATGCAAAGAGTAAAATTCAAGATGGCTGCCGGCGGCCATGTTTTTCATCGAAAATCGTTCAAATTCGATAGCTCCCATCTACAGTTGATCACAATCGTGCCTGCATAATTTAAAAAATGATCCGGCCATAAATACGGGCTGTACGATGTGCCGATGGATTCAAATTTGAAATCTAAGATGGCTGCTGGCGGCCATGTTTTTCATCAAAATTCGAAATTCCCATCTATAAGTCACCCGGAAGCTACATATGAAGATTGGTAAAGATCGGATAAGGGATGCGGCCTGTAGGGCGTGCCAAAGGGAAATGTTGACGCACGCACGCATGGACGACGGACACCAGCCCATGGCAATAGCTCAAACTTAACTTTGTAAAGTTGAGCTAAAAACCGTTATCCGTCTAGTGAGATATCTATATCTCACTCGACTCGTATCCATCAGTGCTAAAATTAGAAGTGCTTCTGAACTAGGTGAGTTAACACAGCTTCGCCACATTAAACTAGAGTTACTTTTCAGGTTGAAAAAATTGTAAAACGTGGTAATTATTTTTTTTGGTTAAACATTCTATGATGTTAGCCCCTTATATCCCAGAATTAATCTGTCTGGAAATGGAACTATTTTTATATGCACAAGCTCATTACCATGAATGTGCTTGGGTAATCAAATTTGCACTTTTACTCTTATTTCGACTTGAGCCAACTGAGCGGGGCATATAATTAACAGAACATTTACACTTTTTGGTTGGATGTGTCAATTATCTCATTCGTGATTACAAAAAAAAAAATGAATCGTGGAAATATTTTTTTTTTTTATAATTCCCATATCCAACCAAAAGTGTAGATATCCTTTGTATATGGTGTGTTTGTCCAGGAACCAGTTTCCACCGGCAACCGATGGTTTCTGTACCTGAACCTCGCTAATGGCACAACACTATTGTTGTTGTCGATATTGACGAATTTAGGTCGGGTAACTATGCTTTACTGCACCTATAAAAGGTAAATTTATTTGAGTTAGCCATATAGCCATGCCATTGTTGTGCATATAAGTCAGGCAACTTTTATTTCGCTGAAAACCTCTTCACGCTATGAACCGACTGAGTCGTCCAGATATATGCCATGCCCATATAATTCAAGCTATATATCTCTGATAAAACTGAGCCAGAGGTTTTTGATTGTTTCTGTCGTTGAAGCACTAAACAATAAGTAATATAGCAATATGGGTATTCTCGGACATTCCGTGCAAATGATTCTGCCCCAGTAACACAATACTGACAATAGCTCTGTTGAATGTTTACAGTCCTGTTTCCCCATAACGAATGTGGTTGGAGCTGTTTTGTTTCATCTATATCTATATTTGCGAATGTCTGTCTGTCTGTCTGTCTGTGTTCTATAGAAATTCACAGGGGACCATCTAGATGGCACCAAAGGGGTCTACATACTGGGGGTAACTTTTTACGAGAATGATGCGGGTAGGGATTTTCTAATGTGACGCCGTTGTTGTCATGGGCAGAAAAGGGGGAAGGGCAGAACATATTTTTGTCGTCGATTGCCACCAAAGTTATATATAATCATCCCCCATGATATAAGGAATCTGGTGGTATGGTTTAAATATGTCAAAAGTGGTGCCGTTCGAGTCAGGGGTGCACGGAAGGGGAGAGGGGCACCAAAATTGATAAACTAAGTTTAGCGCCGAGGGACCATCTAGATGGCACCAAACGGGTCTACTAGGGGTAACTTTTTACCAGAAAGATAATGTTGCGGGTTTGAAATTTCTAGTATTCAATATAAAACGTAGAAACATAACTCCAGTTTTCGAAAGAATTGTAGGTTTTCATAACCCCAGATTTTTCATATATTCCTAACGTAGTTCAATAGAAAGTTTAATAATGCGAGATGTATTCACCAGGGCACACATGGATTTTTGCATTTTGACATCTAGACTTTATATCTCATGTGAATTTTCCTGATTTATCAAATATCGTGTCGAGATATTTATAATGATCTACAGTTTCAATGTTGTCTTCGTTTATGCAATAACTCGCAGTTCTATTTTTCTTGATGAACCTCCGGAAGATAACTACTTTATGTTTAAAGGTGCTGATTTTTAATTTCCATAAATCGCAATATCGTGCAAATGCGTATAAAGAATGCTGTAGGCCCGATCTAGTATTATAAATTAACACATTATCGTCTGCGTATATTAACAGTAGCAATTTCATGCAACTATCACTATCAATATTGCTCAATGTACATTTAGATATATCGAATCATATGCATCCATTATTAGTCATGTGGTCGTGGAGATCATTGAGGTATAGGAAAATAATATCGACGAAAGGCTGTCCCCTTGTTTTACCACAAATATGTTCTGAAAGAAAACGGAATAAGAGTCATTAGATTTTACGCACCTTTTCAGATTCTCATACATATTTTGTATTGTTTTGGGGACCGCCGTGTTGTAATTTGGTCCATAGCCCTTGTCTCCACACGGTATCAAAGGTCTTAGTAAAGTCTATGAACGCACAATATAAATTGACCCATTTGGTTTGGCTAGACCATGAGTGCACACAGGCTAAACATAAGGTCGGTTGTGCAGCAACCCTTAAGATAAGATAAGATAAGATGATTTATTGCAATACACCAAATGGAGGCAGTTGCAAATAACAGTTAATACATGAAAAGTTACACATTAAAATAAAATACATGTAATTATGCATATGTACGATAAATGATCATTAGTATTATAAATTAATACTTTCAACTTTTATTTCCCCATATTGACATTCTGTCTTTTTAGAAAGAATAACCGGATCATGTTGCACACGGAATTGATTATTTGTTTGTCTTTGTTTTTCATTATAAAGATGAACTTATTATCATCACTCATGTTTATGAAATCTATGCTATACTTTTGAGCAATATTAAACAAGTCTTTTCTAGAGTCAGCGTACGCACTGCATTCCATAATAAAATGTTTTTCTGTTTCAACTTTACGTTCATCACACATGTGACAAATTCGGTCTTTTAATGGCGTCTTCGGTTGCGTGTGTCGACCCTTTTCTATAGCTAAAATATGATTGATAACACGTAGTCGAGTGAACATTTCTCTTGCCGCGGACGATCGAAAGTGCCTCAGGTACGGTTCTATGTCATAATTGTCTTTAAAAGTTCTGTTAGTTCGCAATTTATTAGCACCACCTGGTCTGTCGTCGTCGAAAATGTCTTTTTTGAACTTATTTATATGTTCTGATTTTAACCTTTCAATTATTAGTTTGTCTGTCACTCTTACTGTTGTATTAGATTGTGATATATTGATACCACTTTTGACTAATTGTGCGTCCCAAGTTGATTGATTAGACATGAGGGATTCCCTAAAAGAATCATGCATTAAAGTTCTTGATTTTACTGCACGCAGTTTAGTTAGATATTTATACATATTACCAATAGCATTAATTGCTATGGGATATCGACCCAGTTCAGCCCTCGAAGCATGATTTGAGGCCTTTTTATTCAACCTGAGTATACTCTTACAAAATTTCAAGTGTGTTTGCTCAAGTGGGTTAGTGTCAATAAATGGAATTTTTAACTCGGATGCCTATATTTCAGAACCATACATCAATATAGGCATTATTAATTTGTCAAACAACTTATATTTAGTATTGAGAGACAATTCTATATGTGAATTCAGTGAGCTCGTCATGAAAAACATAGCCTTAGAAGCTCTCCCACTTAAATTTTCACAAGCTTTTGACATTTTACCGTCAGAAGTGAAGACGAGACCTAAGTATTTATATTCGTCAACTCTTTCTAGCAACTCATTGTTGATATAAAATGTATTGTCTATATTTAACTTCCGCTTATTTGATTTAAATATCATGCATTTTGTTTTGTCTGCATTAACTGTTAGATTATTTTGAAAACTATATTTTTCCAATTCATGCAAAGAATTCTGCAAACCATCAGGCGTTTCAGATAGTAAAACGAGATCATCAGCGAAAAGTAAATGCGTAATCGGACGATTGTTCAAATAGCACGGGTTAGACATGTTAGTTAATTTGCCGCCAATATCGTCTATGAATATTTTGAAAAGAGTGGGTGATAAGGAGTATCCCTGCCTTACTCCTATTTTCGACAATAAAGCGGGACCAAATCCTGCTGAAGTTTTAACGGAATAATAACTTGACTTATAAATAGACTGCAAAATCCCGAGTGTCGACCCGTTAATGCCAATTCCTCGAAGTTTTCTAAATAAAATAGATCTATCTACAGAGTCGAACGCTTTCTTGAAGTCTACAAAGGCCGTATACAGAGGTTTTTTTCATATCTTTGTACTTATTGACTAACGTACGCAGGACGAATGCGCTGTCGACTGTACTGCGATCTTTTCTAAATCCGAATTGATTATCGCTTATTAGTTCGTTTTTTTCTAAATAATTGTCTATTCTAGAATTAATAATTTTATTGAACAGTTTTCCAAAATTACTACTCAGAGCGATTGGTCTGTAATTGTTTGGATCATGTCTGTTTCCTTTTTTGTACAATGTTTTAATAAATGAATGACTCCAACATAACGGATAATGTCCTGACTTCAAGACATGGTTAAAAAGTTTTGTCACATCATCTACTACCAATGGAATGACTGTTTTTAGTAATTCGTTTGGAATGTTATCTAAACCCGTCGCTTTTCTATTTTTTAATTGCCTGATTGCATCAAGTACTTCTGTTGCAGTTATGTCACTATTGTTTATGTCTATAAGATGATCATTGTCTTTCGACGCTTGATATTCAAAGTTCGTTTCACGGGTATCGCAGCAAAGTAATTGCTCAAAGAAATCGACCGCATCATCAGGGTGAAGGTCATCGGACTCTTCTTGTGCTTTGTTAATACGTAAACTTTTGATTATATTCCAGTATACCGATGGGTCACAACTTTCGAGCTTATCTATTTTTTCAGACATTTGTAGCCGAAATAATTTAGCCTTATGCTTCGTTTCTCTTTTATATAATTTCTTGGCATTGAAAAACTTTAATTGTAGACTTTTGTCTAGAGGATTCTTTTTCATTTCGCTGACTATATTCTCCATAATTCTTTTCAAATCTTTACAACGTTGATCAAACCATATTCGTTTTCTTTGTTGCTTCCGATGTTTTATGTTTACAACTTTTGTCGCAGTCTGATTGATAAATTTGAATATTTCACACATATCATGAGTTGCATTTTCAGTTCCGTTCAAATTCTCCGGATAGGTTCGTAGTCTGAAATTCATCAGACGTCTCTGTACATGTGGCTCATATAAAGCCATCTTTGCTTTGTCAGAACTATCGTCGCACCAGTGCACCCTAACAGTTCGATCGATGTAGTTATATTTTCGTTTTTGTGTTTCGAATTTACAAACTCTAAAGTTTAAATGCACCGAGAGTTGACTGTGATCTGAAAATTCTGTTGGGGGTTTTACACAAAAGTAAATAAATATTTTTCATTTGTTATTATATAATCTACTATGCTGGCTCCGTTGTATTGTAGCTGGTGAAGTTGCCAAGAGAATCTCCAAACATTCTGCCGTTCACTATTCTCAATCCACTGGACTTACATATATTCAAGAGTTGTGTCCCAAAATCATTGCAAGTTTTATCAAGACTAGCCCTTTCTTTCACTGAATCAATCGTATAGTTATCGTGCACTACAACGTGCTTGTCATCGTCGTGTGCAACACAATCTGGCTTCCCTCCGGTTCTAGCATTGAAATCTCCCCCAAGAATAACCAATTGATCAGATTCCAAATTCGTAAGTTTGTTTGCGAGATCACTATAAACACTTTCTCGTTTGTCGCCTATTTTCCAATAGCTAGAATTTATCGGGGATATATAAACAGAAATGAAAACGATGTTTTTCTTCAATCCCAACATTTTACCTTCAAACTCAACCCACAATGTCGTATCGTCAATTCGCTTAACGGATTTAATATAGCTTTTATATATAGATTTACAGTAAAACGCAATTCCTCCCCGCGCCGTCTTTTCTTTTCTACAAAGATCAACACAATGATACTCTGGAATTTGGATGTTTGCGATATCAGTATGCCAAGTTTCTGTTAAAGTGATAAAATCATAACGATTTACAAGCTTAATAAAATCAGAGTCAGTTAATTTTCTAGCGAGTCCTTGAATATTCCAAACAGTGTAGCAAATATTTTTGATATCATGCTTATAAACCATTTCTGGTGTAAATCTAGGAGTAAATCCAGGAGGTCATCGGAGACAAATCTAAGGACACATGTAGATGAATATTTAGTTAGAATCGCACCGCGATTGACGCACAAAGAAGTTAATTAATTGGATTGACCTTTCTCTCAAACTTGTGTAGGCCTATATATATATACATATACATACATACATATATATATATATATATATATATATATATATATATATATATATATATATATATACACACACACACACATATATATACACTGTGCACATTATACTTAGGATAATTACGATCCAAAGTAATAATTATAATCCAAGATGCATGTATCATATAAAACGCCGTTATTCGTCAAAGTTGTTAGTTCACAGTAGATGAACTTACTTTTATCTGATGTACAGGCACAAGTTAAAACAACAATATTCATCAATATTCTAAAGTAGCTCGACTTCGAATCAAAGACAATTCCATTTACATATCTGAGATTGTTCTACTAATAACATTTGAAAAATTGAAAAGCTGTTCACTTAATAAAATCAAACCACCCCGTAAAGAATTTGTTTCTGTTTCATCTGATGAATTTCTGCATATGTTCCTCGCTGCAGTCATGGCCTCCAATTGGTTTTCTGAACGTTGATGATTTGACGACTTGGTCATGTACTGTCCGTATCCATTCTCAGTTTGTCTGTCCCCGCGGTAATCTCTCCTTCTAGCTGTGTGTCCTGGTCTTTCGAATTGTCTGGTTCCTCTAGGTGCGCTGTTTTCCATCATTGACGAACGTTTATACCAGCTAAAGTCTGCATTCTTGGCGTATTTAATATGCTTTGCCAGTACTCTAACACCGTTGAAATTTGGGTGCCAATTGTCACGATAGAGTTCCTGTATAACTTCGGACGAATACTGGTCGACAAACCCTGGTGTGTTATCAACAAACATACAGTCTTCCTCATAGCATACATCCCTGTACATTTGATTTGTCGATTCAACGAGCATATTAATGTGGTTGGAATGCAAAGTAGGCAGAATAGAAGAGATTCTTATTCCAGCACTTGGGAGTTTACTACGAAGTTTAGCAATTAGATCTCTTAAGTCCCTTTTAGTAGTTTGAATGTTGTTTCTGCAGCTATTTATTCCCACACGCACAGATATTTTATGCACGTATTTGAACTTGGAAGTGTGGTCGTCATCTAGCCACCCCATAAGTCCACCGACCCTCTGTCCTGGCTGTACAACACATTGAACATTTCCATCACCGACGCACATCTTTGTTGGGTCGATTTTCCTTAGAACCGAGTCTCATAATATCAAATGAACAGGCGGGGTATGTTCCGGTGACGCACATGCATCATGGTGTTCAAGTTCCATTTCGTGTGTAATGTTAGCGCTTTGAGTTTGTTCATACGCTTCTCAATAGCCTGGAATGGAAACGAGCGATTCATTCTGATCTACAAATGCTTCAAATCTGTTGGAGACTAGAACACTCGGGAACACGGACACGGCAAATTCTTTATCATTTTCATCAGAGAGTTTGTTGTCATTTGTTATAGTAGATGTCTTTTCTGTGTCATTTACTTGTTCATTCGCGGCTTCTTCCTTTTTAGTTGCCGATTCATATTTTTTCAATGAATTTTTTAAATTTGCGACCTGATTGGAAAGTCGACCGTTTTGTTTTTTCAAGTCTTTGCATTCAGTCTCAACTTTACCGATACGCTCTACTAAGGCGGTCGTTTTCTTTTCCACTGTCTCTTCAATAAGTCGCATAGTTGCTGTTAGATTTTTATTCCGTATATAATCGTTCATATCCTTGTGGTCAAGTTTGACTTCCTAGAGCATTACATGTAATTCATCAACCGATCTTTTGATGGTGGTTGTTGAAATGTAATCACCTTTGGCGGATAAATTTGATTTCCTGAATCGTTGACTCACACTTACTCCTGTCCTCCGCTTTGGCGTAACAAAAAGTACAGATTTGTCATTTAATGTGCCATTTAATGACTGGTCTTTCACCGTGGTTTCTGCTATTTGAAATTCATCATCACCAGAAACACCAACACCATCAGTCTCGTCACATTTACTCACTTCGGCTGCAGGGCTTTGCTCGGAGAATGTTTTGTCTATACCTGTTAACATGTCGTCAGGAATTTGAGCATTAAATCCTCGGATATATATCAGGAAGAATGTTAGTAAGCCACCAGGATATATTACATTTTGTTCCTTGCAACATTATCTTGTTTTGAGTTCTTATCAAGTGAATCGTAACTCGTCGGGATTTAGTCTTGGTCGGAACATTAATTATATCCTCCACAAGATTTTTTTCATTGTCACTAACACATCTCCATACTGCTCCCGCTTTCTCTATAAATTTCTTACAGTCCCAATACTTTTCAGTTACTCCTTTCCTGTAACACTTGAATCTATTTGTATCCAAGTCGATAACTAAACATTTACCTTTGTTTTTCAGATCAAATTTCTCTAAATTTTCCGTCTTGCCTTCCTCCATCTTTTTGACAGCTTTCTGAACATCCAATACATAATCTCTCTCCTCTGTTATAATGAGACGATCTTCATTCGAATCCATCGTAATTAATGTGTCTGCGATTAGCCTCCGACGACCTCAAAGATTAAAATTAGCAGATGCTATTCATTCGTTTCTCGGTTCTCGACAATAGGTAACGTAAATTACAGTTTCCGGGAGCAAATTCAGTTTGCGGCCTTTCGCTACGTCGCGTTACGTCAATAACCCGCTTGGTATTCAGTTTGCAAGTTATTCATCTCCAAGAAGTTTGATATTCGCTTTCATACAATACTGCATGATAAAAACGTTAGATAAGCAAATCAGAAGGGTTAACATTCGATAATTATTTGCATCTAAGGGGTCAGTTCCATTTTTTAGCAATCGGGCGAATTACTCCTGTGTTCCAATCGTTTGGAATTACTCCATGCATATTTCAGAATCAAATTGAAGTAGTCCGTGTTAAAATCTCCCATTCGCACCCAACTATAATTTCAGTGGGCATTAGTAATTCCGTCGTAACCGAATGATTTATTTAAATTTAAAGACTTAATCACATTCTCTATCTGTTGGTGTGTAAAAGGGGCATTCAGAGAGGTGTCATCGATGTTATCTGGATTGTGATTGAGGGGGAGTATACGCGGGGACTGATGTATTCCATTTGGCAAGTCTGACAAGAGCGTTCCTCTGTTTAATAGTGCGACTTAAAGACTTCTGAAAAGGGTCCCTGTTTACACTCTGATTCTTTTGGTCCAAGTTTTCGTATGGACGTTTGTTACATTGTGTTTGTCTTACATGGTTCCTATTGCCTATTGTTTTTTCCCACTGTCATCAAACAAATTAAAAGTCAAAAGCAGACATCAGAAGATAACCATCATCCCACGTGATAACAAGTCATTCTGTTAAATGATATATAGCTCAATAACAAACAAAACAAAACAAGACAAAACAAAACAAAAGGGTTACCTCCAAACTTTTATTTCGAGTCGACACTTATCACAGAACCATGCGAGGAAGAATTATATTATAGGACAGTATTTTCTTCATATGTCATGTAATTTCTTTACCTTTTCAGAAAATTTATGTCATTACAGTTCTGTGATGTATCAATCAATATTTTTGATCCCAATACAAATTATTAAAAAACAAAAACATTTTTCGTATCAAATCCCAAAATTGTTTGCTTGATATCCTCCGCATACGTACGTAATATGTATGTATAGGATAAGCTGCAACTTTATTTCGTATCACATATATATATTTATGGCTAAATTTTCGGGAGACTATACTCCCCTTCGTGCACACATCTGCACATTATTATATACAATATAAATTTATATACATTGTGGTATGGGTAACTAAGATTACTGTGACAAATCATTGTATGCGTAATGATATACATGACAATCAATGTATACTCTGCCATATAGACCGTACGTTTTGCACCTACAAGTATATATTGTGTGGAAAATTCTTATGACAAATGCGTTCCTAGCCGTTTCACTTTTTTCCTTAGTTGACTTTCTAAAAGGCCTTCTTTGTCCCCCTGCCAGTGCATTACTCTGACCTTTTCTCTGTCATTCTAGTGTGCTATGTGTGGGGTTCATTAACCTTGACAGTTCTGCCACCTGGTCAGACACCCACTTACCTTATATGGTTCTTATATGTCCCGCTTCCGAGTAAGGCTAATGTATACAACCGTCTACTATTTAACATAGCAATTTTATTGGACGGGGAGGGGTTAATTTTGTATCGTTTTCTGTATTTCGTGTGTATGTCGCCAGTTTATTGTCTTACTCGAAGCTGCTGAAAGAAAAATATACGTCAATTGGTAGTAATCGCATTCAGATTCGTCGTTATGTTCTCGCTATCGTTTTTCGTCACGTGAATATCGCTTCATTTTGCCCTCAACCGAGTATTATCATTTTACGACATCACCAATCCGATCTAATTAATAAATAGGATATTACTTGGTTTGTTTGATATCAGCCCTCGGTAACCCCACATAAGTTTTCATTGCCACGCCGATATGAGGTTACCTCGGGTTGATATCGGGCATAATTTCAAACCAACCAAGACTTAGTAATATCCTCTAATTATCGGACCTAATGCGTATAAGTTTGACCATTAATAAATTGACAATCCGTACCTAATTTTTCATTAATTAATGGTCAATCTTGCAACACGTGGCACATGAGCTTGGGATTGACTAAATCACGACATATATAGATAATCCTGCATGTCTGAAGGGTAATAACTCTATAAAGAATGTACCTTTACTAAATAACGGCGATTTGTATGAGAAATTGCAACATCACAATTGATCAACTCTGGTGAAATATAAGTTAAATTCTTCTATTTGGGGGGTTACGCTCTTCTATTGGGTGGGTGGGCTTGGGGAGGCTTGGGTTACGCTCTTTAAAAACACTTCTTCAAATATTTCCGTTATTTCGTCAAAAACACTTGTTCAAATATCTCCGTTATTTAGTTAATAAAAATTAAATTAAAATTAAATTGATCCCTTAAACATTAATTAGCTTAATGGTTCTTTCTAAATGTACAATCGACCACGCGTGCCACGCGTAGTTGGGCTTGACCATATATTAATGGCCTTTTTGGGTTCCGATTGTTCATTTATAAATAGCCAATCCTTAAAGAATTGCCTGAATTATCGGCTTATGTCAGCATCCATTTGAAACCACATGGAATGTAATTCTCGATATTTTTGTAGTACTTGATTCCATCAATTAGACCCTGGAGAGTGGGTTCGGAAATTCTCATTTTCCACGAGTAAATGTATCTTTTGTATTAATTAACACATGGATCTATTATATTTAGATCCAATGTTTCATCTCTAAAGCAAAGAATTATAAATTCCGGTGTGAGTACCAGGTTATAATTATCAAGAAGATGGTTTTGAAACTTCAGTAATACATTTTTTGAGAGTTTACATTCAAAGAAGAGATGTAGGATTGTTTCTTTTGAGTAACCACAGAAATTAGTATGTGCATATAATTCAGTTCAGGATAATTTAAATTACATTTGAAAAGTTTTTAATTTGCATAAAATATATCTTGATTGAATTTTTATTGAAATGCTTGCAATCCTGTGTCATCTGTTATTTGATATGACTTTGAGTATATGCTCTTCCGATCTTAAGTCTTTATCTTGAAGTGATTTGCCGAGACGGTATTCCCATTTCTTTTGAATCAGTTGTGGTGTTGTTAAGTGTTTTTCAAGAAAGATTTGATAGAAGGTTTTACACACTTTCTTTGAGTTTTGTACAGTCTCAATAGGTGGGATTTATATCTTGTCTCACACAAATTTTCCATGAGGAATTCCACGAGGAAGGCATAACATTTATTAATCCATGGTATATTGGCTGCGGACACACGTACCACAGTAGCATTGTCACAGTAGGTGTGACAATTTATTATGGTGGAGTTTGGTGACAATTGGTCGTCATAATTATTATGCCATAGCTAGCGATGTCGCCCGCTGCATATTCGCACAACGAGTCTTCCAAAGTTCGTTATAATCAGCCTTTTCTTGTTTTGGTCCTTGTATAGTTCGCTTTGTGTATTCCAGATACTTTCTCTCAGCTTCATTCCCTCCAACAGTTCCGACACAGCTTCATCGTCCCACATGATCATGTTAGCTGAATTATGCGTAGAACTAAACGTCTCAAAATAAAAAAAATGCAATTGGGGAACTGTCTTAATACGCATGAAATAATTGTATGTAGATAAACATGCATTGATATCATCAAACACGATTCTTGACGATCGATCGTGCAATTATATACAATGTAGCAAAACGTGTTGAGTAGAGGTCCTTGGTGAAACGCAGTGGTTAATTGGTCAAGTCGACTCAATGTGCGGAAACTCAGCGGGCAACATGGCTAGCTTGGTCACAGAATTATGACGACCAATTGTCAACAAACTCCACCATCATAAATTGTCACACCTGCTATGCCATCGCTACTGTGATACATGTGTCCGCAGCCATTGTGAATGGAGTTTCGATATCATATCTGTGACAGAATGAGTCATGGTCCATAGTCATAAAGAATACTCCGAGATCCAGTGTTTGTTAATAAATTTTCAGTGACTGACAACAATAATTTTATTAATATGTAATGGTTGTGATAATATTTCGTCAGGCGCTATGGTAGGTTTGTAGTCAAGCATTGATCATGAATCCAAGACGCTTTTCCAGACATGGTTAAGTTTTGCACTAACTGTTTCTAATCTTTTATTTCAGAAACCAAATTTTATTTCCTCCAAATTGTTCTAATTCATCAAGTATAATATTTTTCCGCCGGTTGTTATTGATGGGTCAAGAATTGTTTTAACCCAATTAATGTTTAGAGCTTTTTCACAAGAGTCAAAGTGGAGGAATTTAACCCCCGTCGATTGTTTGATTAATGAAAATGCTGCGCTTAATCTTGTCATTTTTTTCCGGACCAAACAGGGGGGGGGGGGGGGGGGTTCGCGGAAATAATTTACATATATAGGGCGAATTTTTTTTTTGCCACTCTCGGGGGCCTACCACCCCTCTACCTGCAATTTCTTTCTTTGTTTTCCGCCCAATTTTTGGGACCCACCCCCAAAATCTCACAAAAAAACATAAAATATAAACCAAATCATAGCCTAGCAAAGAATTGTTCCGTTTCTTATTATTTAATACTAAACCAGCATTTTAATAAACCTCTAAATGGAGATAATTATATTAGTATAAAATGTTGAAATGCTGAATGCATGCACTTAAACACATTGGGCATAATGCCATAAAACATATTAATTATGAGGTAACACATGCCTGATATCCTCAATAACTCCATATTCTTTTATATAACAATAGTATAAGATGTTTTAGAGCCAATGCCCAATAGTAATACTGTGGTAATAGGGGTAGAACAAATTTCACCTCCCCTATTTCTGTGATATATATCTGCACATGGGTATGATTGGACCCAAGGAAAGTCACTCTCACAGCAGCTCACAGTCTAAATACATGTATGTATGTCATGTTGGTGTGCAGATTGACATATACCAATATTAGTGAAGAATTGGTAGTATTATTAACTTATTACCATGGGTGTTCGATTGAGTTGAAAAAGACCACTCACACAACATTCATTCCTGTATCAAACTGTATTTTTTTTTACAATTTTAGTTTAAAGCCAGCGGAGATATCCAAGCCACGGTCAACTTGTACAAACAGTCCGTATATGTGCCCCCTGTACAATGCGGTTTACTGGACGTATAACATGGAAACCCATTATAAGAACAAGCATCCTGGATCAGACTGTCCAGTTAAGATATGTGACTCTGAGAAAGTTCGCATGAAGAGAGTTGCATAGCTTACCTGTGCAGTTTGATCCAGGTTAGTATGACTTATAATTAGTTTCAAGAACAAAGTTCACATTAGTCATGTTTATATTCTAGCTTTATGTTGCATATGGAATAGGTTGAGACTTTAATACCAAAAGCTACTGTTTATAGTTACATTGATCTACCCTGCTATATCCTAAATTGAATATCAAAGCAACCAATACTGAACCAGCAACTAATAATTACAATACCATATGTATTGGCAGTCAAATAACTGGAACTCCAGATATACTACCTCACTGCATGTATCTGTACAGTACGTAACTGCTTAGATTTGTGAATAATAACTGTGGTTGAATTAATATCACAAAAGGCTAAGCTTTCATATTGTTATCCAAATAGAATGAACTTTTTGTATGAGTTATTTTGTTTTATAGTTTTAAACCAGTGGAATATGGTGGGATTGTTATTTTTGTTTATATCATCAAGTTTATCTTGATAACAAATAATATCCATTATGTGGATTAAGAACAGAAGATGGTAATCATTTCATAATTATGCTTATATGTAAGCATTGTCGACTGATCGTGTCTGAGCATATAATTATGTTATAACAGTAAACAAATTTGTCAAAAGTAATTGCAAAATTCATCACAGAATTCATCAATATAAACTCAGCTTTATATTTTGTTCATACCCTTAAATGGATACACATGTGTATATATATAGCTATAACATACACTTTGACATCCAATTGATAGATTATCTTGGATATGCATATTATAAATGTTTGTTCTTGAGTTTTAATGTTTGTTATATGATTTGTTTATATATATAATTAATATATCTTCCATCCGTCGAAATCTGGTACATGAATTTTGACATACATCAGCATACATACACCCCTAAATGGTAGTTAGTACTGGTTAGTATGTTTTAAATAGCCTAGTGGGTCATATGGTTTATATTAAGATTACATGAGCACAGAAACTGAGTGATTTTAAGTGGAGGAAAAAATTAGCATTTTTGGTCATTTACACATTTTTCCCGGGTCCAAATGACCCACCCACCCCCGCACTGTGTACGGAATTTTTGTGCGCTACCCCCTCCCTGGACCAAAGAAAATTAAAAGAATATTTTTTTGTATTTTTTTATATCTGCTGATGGTGAAGAATGTACTTTTAGAAAGTGTGTTAAAATAGGAAGTGCTAGTATCTTGATGACGTTGTTTTCCCAATATATAATCGACATGCAGTGCTTTGTCAATAATTCGTGTCAGCAGCTGGCACTCTAGATATCCATACCGACATGTTGGTTGTGTCTACATATCGTGTATCTCTTTCTCGATATCCACACACATATCGTGTATATCCTCGATAACGACACACATATAGTGTATCTCTTTCTCGATATATACACCTATATCGTTAATCTATTCATCGACATCTACACACATATCATGTATCTCTCGATATCCACACACATATCGGTTATCTCTTTTTCGACATTTACACCCATATCGTTAATATCCTCCTCGATATCTACGCACAGATCGTGTATCTCTTTCTCGATATCCACATATAGATCATGTATCCCTTCCTCTTGTATATCTTCCTCGATTTCCACATGCAGATAGTTTATCTCTTTCTCGATATCCACATAGAGATCGTGTATCTCTTTCTCGACATCGACACACACAGCGTGTATCTATTTCGCGATATCAACACCCATATCGTGTATCTCTTTCTCGATATCCGCACACATATCTTTTGTCTCTTTCTCGATATCCACATTCAGATCGTGTATCTCTTTCTCGATATCCACATTCAGATCGTGTATCTCTTTCTCGATATCCACACACATATCGTGTATCTCTTTCTCGATATCCACACACATATCTTGTGTATCTTTCTCGATATCCACATAGAGATCGTGTATCTCTTTCTCGATATCCACATTCAGATCGTACACGTATCTCTTTCTCGATATCAACACACATATCGTGTATCTCCTTCTCGATTTCTACATACAGATCGTGTATCTCCTTATTGATATCCACATACAGATCGTGTATCTCTTTCTCGATATCTACATACAGATCGTGTATCTCTTTCTCGATATCCACATACAGGTCGTGTATCTCTTTCTCGATATCCACATACAGGTCGTGTGTCTCTTTCTCGATGTCCACATACAGGTTGTGTATCTCTTTCTCGATATCCACATACAGATCGTGTATCTCTTTCTCCATATCTAATTACAGATCGTGTATCTCTTTCTCGATAGCTACATACATATCGTGTATCTCTTTCTCGATATCCACATATATATCGTGTATCTTTTTCTCGATAGCTACATACAGGTCGTGTATCTCTTTCTCGATATCTACATACATATCGTGTATCTCTTTCTCCATATCTAATTACAGATCGTGTATCTCTTTCTCCATATCTAATTACAGGTCGTATATCTCTTTCTCGATAGCTACATACAGGTCGTGTGTCTCTTTCTCCATATCTACATACATATCGTGTATCTCTTTCTCCATATCTAATTACAGATCGTATATCTCATTCTCGATAGCTACATACATATCGTGTGTCTCTTTCTCGATAGCTACATAAGGTCGTGTATTTCTTTCTCGATAGCTACATACATATCGTGTAACTTCTTCTCGATATCTACACAGAGATCGTGTATCTCTTTCCTCAACGTTCTCTGTTGATCAGAATAGAAAGCAACAATTTTGTATCCGAGTCAGAGAGCTTATATGGAGGAATCGTGAGCAGAAAGTTAAGAAGGTATGTTTTTGTCCCATGTAGAAAGTCTTGGGACAGAGCGGGACAAGTATTACATAAGCTGATAGAAAACATATTTATTTCAAGTGGTTCTCTGCATCTCAGAAGAAAATAAGTCTTATATTTGTGTCTCAGTAAAGACTCTTAGGACAGAGCGGGGCAAGCGCTACTGAAGCTTATAGAAGTGTTTTTAATTCTAGTTTATATCTGTGTCCATGTAGTAACGTTTGGCACCATCACTATGAAATAGCATTTCTCTCAATTCCTTTTCACAAACTAGAAAGGGAATGTTTTTTGGAACACTAAATTGATTAATTTCACAATATATTAATTGGTAAATAAACTAAATACTTATATACGGACTATACACGCACCCACTCACACCACATTAATTATTATTGAGGTGACAAAAATTACCACACCGAAAAGAAAGGAAGGGACTCCTTTTCTTCGTGACGTAACTATAAAGAGCAACCGTGTTACTTTTTCTTGATTTGGTATCGCTAGATAAAGAGCATTTGTGTGGAATGTTGAAAACAGTATATAATAAGGATACCGACTTACCGAGGTCCCACCGGTTTGTATATCCCTATAAGTGTATCTATAAACATACATGGGTTATAAGTATATTAAACCATGGCACATACGTCGGTCATATTATCTAGGACACCGAACCATGAACTAATTAATTTAGGAACTTTATTGCGTGTATATATACTTCTTGCAACTGAGTTCGCACAATTGACAATGATATATATTTCTGTTCATGTTCATGTCACTTATTAATTTGTTTTGTGGAGTTTTACTGTTGGTAACATATGTTTCAGAATATAGGCTAATGTAACTACCAAGTCGAGAAGAACATGTGCCGAGCAATAAAATACTCCCGGAGGGGTATGAATGTAGCTTATTTCTTCAGGACGCTGATTTATTTGTAAACAATCGTTTCATGCGTTTTGTTCCACCCACGCAAAGGCTCTCCTCAACAGGCGATTTATTCGATGGCTGGCAGTGAGTTATCAGTATATCTTACTGAGATCATTTGGCTTAACATTTCCCGTTCCTGCTCCAAGTTTCTCTCAAGATGCGGATGCAATATCTTTGAAGGTTCTCTTCCAATCTGAAGTTCTCTTTCTGGAATCTTGGATCCAAGTGCGATTGATATATATGAACGTTTAGGGCGGCTACAATGTTTTGAGAAAATCCATTTAGAAATATCAGGAATTTTAATCAAAACGTTCGTCCAGGCCTTAAAGCTCTGTGCGTTCTTTTCCTCACCATGACACATGTCGCTGAACGACAACAAACCCGCATTTCTCTTTCTAAGTTGTCTTCTTAGAATCCACAATATTTCCTTTTGAAATATAAATACAGATTTACTGACCGAAAAAACTGTCGGATATTGATACGTTGGGTAAAACCCATAAGCTGTAAGATCGAACGCAGTCCAGATATACTCGATTGTTGCTCTGAACGTGATGCGGATGCAATATTCATGAAGGTTCGTTTAAAGGTCCTTAAATTTCTTGTAATCATCGATCCCATGCAGTATGATTGGTATATTGGCTTTGAGAGTTGCTAATACAAGGCGTTTATGTTGGGTCTGGATTAATATTAATATTCTCTTCCTATGATGTCTTGTTAGCATCCACACGATAACATTTTTAAATCTTAAATGCAGATTTACTGAACCGAACGTACCTTCTGAATTTGAGACATTGGGTAAGCACCTATAAGTTGGAGAATCCAACCACTCGACTATTGCTTTGAACGGAATCTACATGCAATTCACGAAAGTTCCATTCCACATGAAGATCCCTTCCTGGAATCATGTATCCCAGTGCGAATGGTATATATAAAAATATATAAACTTTAATTTGTAGAGGTCATTGATGCATACACGGTTGAAATTTAAAGGAATGACAGTTGGACGCTGGGCTTATCATTTCCAATGATTAATGATTCTTAAATATTGTGCTGCAGTTATCACATGTACAAAATAAAAAAAAATGTCCAGACGGATTTTTAGTAAATCAATTTTGAAATATCAGGATTTTAGGCAAAAGTTATTCTAGGCCTCACCCTCTGTGCGGTCTTTTCTCTACATGTGGCTGAATGACAATAAACCCAAATTCACCATCTATGTTATCTTGTTAGAATTCTTGTCAGTTTATGATCCTAAATACAGTGTAACTGAGCGAAAAGGACCTTCTGCAATAATTAAGAGGATATTACTTGGTTTGTTTGATATTAGGCCTGATATCAGCTCGAGGTAACCTGATATGAGGTTTCCGAGGGCTGGTATCAGGCCAATAATATCAAACCGATCAAGTAATATCCTATTAATTAATTAGATCGCCTCTTAGTATATAACTGAAAACTATTTCAAATGAGTGACGTCGCAAAAATGATTACCTACATGTAATTTCATAGCAGTGAAGTAGATTTTCGGAATGTCGTAAATCCATATTATTCGGATTGGAGATGTCGCAAATCGATATTACTCGGATTAACCCTTTGTACCCGACTGGCCGCAAAAGCGGCCAGCCAGAAAACGTTCATACACCCGACTGGACGCAAAAGCGGCCAGCAGCATTCAGTGACATCATAAACCTATGTAGCATGTGTATACATGTTAAAACCATTGGTATATCCACTTATATCTATGTAAATTATCCCAACGAACTTCAGCAGTGCCATGGTGCATGTGTATGAGTTTGTTGGCGACTAGTTGGGGTAGAAAAACATGCGCATGCGCACAGCGCAGAATTCAACAAACGTACATTATTTGAAGCAATTCGGGTAAAGCTCTACATTGTTGCGCGGTTCGCAGGATTGTAGAAAGACACCATTTCGGTCACTCTTTTTGGTTTAAATTAGTATTGCATACATAATCAGTGTTGTGTCATATGTGAGGACGGCGCACGCAGTTTCTTATTTGAGTCGATTTTTTTCGCGCATGCGCATAGGATAAAATGATAAATGTATGGATTTTTGTGAAATGATACAATCACATTAAGGATCTCCATAGTACATAAATTTGCGTTATACAGCTGCACGTTTTGACATTGCACCAGCGTAGTACTGTGGAAATGGGCTGAATGGTCACACAACAATCTAGTCAGATCTACTTGCGCGTGTACATTACAAACACGTGGTCAAATCGTGCATTATTGAGCAATTATGTAAAGTTTATGACTCGTGGCACCATTTGAACATGACCATCACCGTGCCCTATAGGCGATGTCTAAAACGGGACGTAATGCCATTGAATGCACAGGGAAGTGGTGTCATTCGATCACTTGGGCTATATGCTTAGCAACCATTGATACCGTTAAATACAAACTACATGTAGGTTCAATCTTCTGACCTGATGTATCCCCAGTTTCACAATAGGGTATTGACAGCATAGAAAATGCCATTTCTTAGCGTGGAATTATACGACGCTATATAAGCTATAATTGCATTATACTTTCAGTTCCGGGTAGTTGCTTATAGAAACCGTTACCAGGGAGTGATCGTGTGGCAAAGTATACCGTTCTAAAAAAAATACACAGTGGCCCATGGGAACATACCTGTAATATTTCAGACCTGTTGCACCATTTGAACATAACCATCAGCATGTGCATGCCAAGAATGTTTAATTTGGGGCATAATATTCACAGGGCAATGGTGTCATTCGATCATTTGGGGTATTTGCTTAGCAACCGTTGCTACCCTTAAATACAAGTTAGGATCAGACTTCTGGCCAGATATATCTCAAATTTCACAATAGGGTGTTGACGGCATCAAAAACGCCATTTCCTTGGGCCGAATTACGACCGTAAAAGCTATAATTGTATTTACTTTCAATATCGGGTAGATGCATAGCAACCGTTACCAGGGAGTGACCACGTGGCAATGTAACCCGATCGTAAAATAATCAGTGGTCCATGGGGAACATACATCTAAAGTTTCAGAAATGTGACACCAATTGAACATAAACAACACCATACATCTAAACACTGGCCACACTATAACAAATACCACTGGGAGCCCAGGGTCAGGGTGTCGATCATTGTGGGGAGCCAGGGTTCAAAGGGTTAAGGGCGATATTAGCTTACTTCGATAACATGCTATTCCGGACCAAAATGTCATCTAATTAATAGTAAGACATATTGTGTAAACATTCATAAGCCCGAGACTGGGAAGCAATCCAGATATACTCGGGACGTCCATGCAATATTCATGATGGTGTCCTTCCATCTGAAAGTCCTTCTTGGAATCTTGGATCCCAGTGCGATTGATATATGATCGGTTAGGGCGGCTGCAACAAGGCTTTCGTGTTGGGTCGGGATTAATAGCATATGCAAATGTTAGCGTATACACGATCGATTGTTCACCACAATGGAACATCAGTACGCACTGCTAATGGGGCGGTCATTATATGCCTAATATAGACTCCCTCGTGTATAGAGACTATAAATCAGAAGAGTGGACCCCGGGAACCCTGCTCATCAGACGGTATCTTGTGTCAGACACCTTTACGCATCCGCGCGGAATAGCAATATATGAATGACTACCATATTTCAAGCTCGACGGGAAGACGATCCCTCTTGCAATTCAGTCCTCTGTCTTACTGTATGCTGTAGCTAGATGTATGTATTATGGCAGCCAGTCCACGTGAGTCAACATGGTGCAGAGCGTAATGGGCCAATGCAAGTGGTCCAACAAAGGCGAAGCTGGTTCGTAATTTTGTCCGGCGAGGATCGTTGTTTGGTGTCACGGGAGGAAATAACATGTATCATGTATGTGGGGATATTTGTCAGTGGCTAATCATGAGTGGTTTTTATGTGCAGTGACGTTTTTATTGACATTTTTATTGTTGTGAAGTGTCACTGTAGCTGAAATGACGAAATACCGAACCAACTGTATCACATATCGAAATATGTGCACACGAACCAACGGTATTACACGCCGGACTATGTGTATACGAACCAACTGTACCACATGTTGAACTATGTGCACACGAACCAACGGTATTACACGCCGGACTATGTGTACATGAACCCACTTTACAATGCACATGTCGAACTGTGCAAATGAACCAACTGTACCACATGTTGAACTATGTGCACACGAACCAACTGTACCACAATCATGTCGAACTATGTGCACATGAACCAACTGTACAATGCATATGTCGAACTATGCAAATGAACCAACTGTACAACATGTCGAACTATGTGCACATGATCCAACTATATCCCATGTCGAACTACATGTGCAGTGCACACAGGCCAACTGTACCACACGTTAACCTACGTGAACACGAACCAACTGTACCACATGCATGTCGATCTATGAGCACATGAACCAACTGTACCATATGTCGAACTATGTGCACACGAACCAACTATATACCACACACCGAACTATGGTCAAACATGTAGGCCGATTAATCAAGAAACATACATGGGACACAACAGACGAATATTTCCGTATTATACTAATACACATATGTTGTTAATATGGAGACACAGGTTGTAACAACATGTTCGTCTGATCATGAAACTACAACAGGGATTGGCTACATGCGAACTCCCAATAATTCTCAATTGTAAATGTGCTATATATAGCCCATATAAGAAATAACTCTTGTTTTGATTAATGTTATGAGTTATAACCAAAATGATTTAAGATTTTACAGCGCGTTATAGTAAATTATTCTTCAATCTTTTCGGTTATAACTCTTAACCTTCATCGAAACAAGTTATTTCTTATAACTCACTCCGCCAGCTCGCAGGAAACCACCATACGTAGAAGGTAGAAGTAAAACGAACGAAAAACTCGGAGAAAACCGTATTTAAAGTTGAACACGACACATTGTTACATTCCTCTCCATTTTATCCGCTTCTGGTTGGTCCTAGACCTATCACGTGCCGGGCAACAAATCACACTGTCGCCCGCTGACCCGGATGACATGTTTTTTTTCACCCCGCCTGTTATATTGCAAATGTAAGAATATATATCACATCACTAATACGTGCCATAGTCATAATCATAAATCTTCTATACTTCACTGATTATCAAAAAATACCAGTTGTTGTGTTTGCTAATTTGCATATATTCATAGTGAACACTAATATTCGAACTTTTAAGTTGATTCTTTTATCGGAAAAGTGCTACTATGTAATTTTTACATCGAAACATCTGGGTAATTCAATATCTTCATGTAGAGATTATGGTGCGAGATTGAAAGAGTCGATCCCTTGAGGTCGGTTGATTATACATTTTTGCTGATGTACAACGTAATTCGTACGCTTGTCGTGAATGAATTATCCTGTATACGATTCTCCCTTATGTCAGACCTCTCCGCTGTGTCTGCGTTGTTACTATTCCATCATAGAAGTATTTTGTGAGAGGATATACTTGGGAGTATTGACACATATGAATGTACATTTGTGAAATCGACAACTTCCCAATAGCTTTCTGGGAAATTGTAATGAAATTAGCATCGCGTGTAATTCTGCGCACCTGACGACATGCATGCGTTCCAGGAATATGCCAAATTGCAGAAGGTGATAACACACTTCTATGGCTTATTGGTTTAAATTTAATGGACCGATATTAACGATATAACCCCCAAAATGATGGCAAATAAACGGTGATTATAAAAAGCGTAACGGCTTGACTATCTATTATGGAATGTGTGTGAATGGCAAGGATTTGTTCTTTAGTAATGGGATAACGAAACAGTTGTTGCCCTTCTTCTCGGAGGACAATTCCACCAGTACACAATCTGGAAACTGTTTGATGTTGTGACCAGTTCTGACAGGGAACTTTATAACATTGAACAAACAAGGCAGGGAATATTTGTCTTTGTTCATGTGCATTCCTGAATAATTCAATTCACATTAGGGGGTGATTTAAAGCTTGAAATTGCATGGTTTTTTTTGCGACTTTTGAGAGCCGATATGGCAATGAACATTGAATTAATTACAGGGGAGAAACGACGCAAAGCAAATTCGCCCACAAGTTACTTAAATCGTGCAATTTCGAGTTGGGAACTTCGCTTACATTGAAGTACATTATCAAGTAACAGGTATTAACTAAGACATATATAATTATTATATAAGTACTGTTTTTTTTACTGTTATAAACTTCCCTATCAGAACATAAAAACGTCCCCGTGTTGTATACGGGAGGAATATGATATCAACGGACGTAGCTGAAGTAGAGATTCATGGCATGATCTAATTAGCTAGTTGCAAGTGATCACGGAATTGTGAGTGTGTTGCAAGTATTCCTGATTTATTTCGGCTCTAAAAGTAACTGTTGTTAGTTCCAATTTCATATCTTTGCAAATGTTACCACGAATCTGATTGGTTTATGTAGGTACTTGTGTACTTGGGGTTTGCAGTTTGTTAATTGTCAATGCAGTACTACCTGAGGGAATTCGAATGCAACATCGAAGTTCCCTTTAATAATCGTAGGAAGTATTGACTAAATTCCATGTACATTTTTAGGCACGCGGTATATAGGAGTGGTCGTATCACCCGATGATGCTGTCATTTCTGTAACAGAAAGAAAGACATTTATGGTGTCGAGAAATAACCTTAGTTGCTAAATGTGTGACAAACAATTAATTGGTTTGGATTGACAACTTATTATTAAATTATTAGGCAATAATTAAAGGATATTACTTGGTTTGTTTGATTGTGGGCCCGATATCAGCCAGAGGTCGAAGGCTGATATGATGTTACCGAGGGCTGATATCAGGCCAATAATATCAAACCGATCAAGTAATATCCTATTTATTAATACGATAGCATCTTAGTAAAGTGTAATGTGGACAACTCTTTCAAATGAGTGACGTCACACAAATCAATGTCTACACATCACTTTCCAGTGAGATAGAGTTATGGGGTGTCGTAAAACTATATTACTCGGACTTGTGGTGTCGTAAAATGATATTACTCGAATTAGTGATGTCGTAAAATGATGGTGATCGAAGTTTATTTACTGTACATATCTTTAAGTCGTCGCATGTGCTGTAAAACGATCTGTCGTTATTGCAATAGGCATAGACATTGTATTTGCGCCACGCGCCTTGCTTGGCCAATTATGCACTCACGATAATTCAATCAAAAGATTGGTCTACCTGTGAGCGTTACAAATATGGGCTGTGATACCAAGTGTTCGTGTACAAAAAACAAAATGCAGGTACGTACTGCAGCGACGTGGAATGCAGTGAGACCACACGTTTAACGTTGATAATCTCATATAGTTTGTAATGCAGAGCACGGCACAGCACGCCGTACTATAATAGTGTAATAGTTACGTTGATTGAATGGAAGTTGATAAAATGGGAATAGTTTGCAAACCAAAATGCGAAATTGTCAATCTTCTCAGCGGCTTAACTAAATATTATGTTTCTGAAAATTCTATATTACAACAAGATCACCTCTGGATGGGAAGGGTTACAGTTCCATATCATGCAGCTACTTTCCTGAACCGTGGCATATTTGGCAATTGCCCCCCCCCCCACAATACGCAAATGCCATCACGATAGAGCGTTTTACAACACAGGCAACGACTAAAATATATTCGCTGTAAATAAGGTCGGTAACCGGACCTCATTCGATAACTAACATTGGCCAAGAGCTACTTGTGGTAATAAAATACGACTTAGAATGCATGGAATAAATAAATCCGATAAGCATTAATAATGCCCAAAAGAAAATGGCTCCTCGGAAGAACTGCTATTATTTTTAAATTCAATATTAACGGAAAACTTCAGTTGGATCAGCGGCAGGATCATCATTTATATCTGTTATTAGCTACATGTAAGTGAATTCCCTCGTTATTAGCTACATGTAAGTGAATTCCCTTGTTATTAGCTACATGTAAGTGAATTCCCTCGTTATTAGCTACATGTAAGTGAATTCCCTCGTTATTAGCTACATGTAAGTGAATTCCCTCGTTATTAGCTACTTTTAAGTGAATTCCCTCGATATTAGCTACATGTAAGTGAATTCCCTCGATATTAGCTACATATAAGTGAATTCCCTCGTTATTATCTACATGTATGTGAATTCCCTCGTTATTAGCTACATGTAAGTGAATTCCCTCGTTATTAGCTACATGTAAGTGAATTTCCTCGTTATTAGCTACATATAAGTGAATTCCCTCGATATTAGCTATACATATAAGTGAATTCCCTCGTTATTAGCTATATGTAAGTGAATTCTCTCGTTATTAGCTACATATAAGTGAATTCCCTCGTTATTAGCTACATATAAGTGAATTCCCTCGTAATTAGCTACTTGTACGTGAATTCCGTCGTTATTAGCTGCGTGTAAGTGAATTCCCTCGTTATTAGCTACATATAAGTGAATTCCCTCGATATTAGCTATACATATAAGTGAATTCCCTCGTTATTAGCTACATGTAAGTGAATTCTCTCGTTATTAGCTACATATAAGTGAATTATCTCATTATTAGCTGCGTGTAAGTGAATTCCCTCGTTATTAGCTACATGTAAGCGAATTCCCTCGTTATTAGCTACATGTAAGTGAATTCCCTCGTTATTAGCTACGTGTAATTGAATTCCCTCGTTAATAGCTACATGTAAGTGAATTCCCTCGTTATTAGCTACATGTAAGTGAATACCCTCGTTATTATTTTAGTATCATATTATATATACATTATACAAGTAATATATTCATTATAATAATCACGAATCTAACAATCGATCGACTCACACAAATAGTGATAGATATAATAACTGAACTAATTTACATATAGATGTAAATGCTGTCAATGCCAGATCACCAGTATAGTTGTATGTTATCTATCTCAATTTTTCTCAGCCTTTTCGGGAGGGATATATTTGCTATAGGTATCAAGCCATAACACATTTCTTGCTTTGGAGATATGCAATAGTATTTTTGGAATGTACTGTGCATGGTTATCTCTAAATTCATTTCCGTATACTTATCTCTCGAATTCGTACGGAATGTCCCATCATCCCTAATCGAGGTTTAGTATGGTGTCCATAGGCCAATGATCTCATGAATATGAACTGTAATTGCAGTCTGGATCTTTCTATACCATACTACTCTATAATTCTGTGTTGAGATAGTAGCTCACGGCCGTTTACGACTATCCTGGCCTTCGCTATTTTCGCCCTACATGACCCAGTTACACCATAAATCTAGTTGGATAAAATGTCTACTCAACACGTTGATTGATAATTTGTCGAGCGGTTTGTATTCAACAGTTGTGTGGTTTGTATTCAGCGGTTGAGTAACGAGTACACAACAATGACAAATCAGGATATATGTTTGGGATTTAATCAACACGTTGATTAAAAGTTCTAGTAACATAAACTCAATTTAAAACACTGTGCATCTAAAATGGTAGTCATTTCGAGATGTTTAACGTATCATCATGTTTGAATCAATAAATGCAACATTGTGATGGGAGGAGATGACGAATAGGTATGCCAGAACTTCAGAAGTTCATCACCTCATTAAAGAGTAAACATTTTGAAGCCGATGTTCTAATTCAATGGACACCACAAACAATCCAGACAGATGAATCGAATCATATCACAGAGTAATTTAATATCTTTCAACAGACCATTATTGGATACTATATAATCTATATCGGGAATTTAACCCTTTCAGTGCCAGGTCCGATTTTTGTATCAACCCATATACCCTGTGTCTATGAATTCTCTTATATATGCGAGTCGACCATAGGTCGCCTCGCATATATAACAGAATGCATTGGCCTAACAATTTGTCATCATTTGTTATTATTTTTTACAATTTTTTACAATTTTAATAATTTTTTCTTATATTCTTTAACAGACTTATTTTGTAGGTTTAGTGCCAGGGAACCTTACGTTTTTCATGGGCATCAAACTTATTACTTTGAATACTTGGTGATAGTTTTGAGTTATAACATGTCCCTAAGGTTTTATCCAGTTTGTTTTTAAATTTGCTATAGCATGCTTAAGCATACCCAAACAAAATTCAACCCAAACAAATCTATAAAAAAAATAAATAATAATTTTAGGGGCGATTTTACAGACCGTGAATTAGGGCCGATGAGATCGGCCTCTGGCACTGCCAGGGTTAATAAATTTCCCGATATTTCCGATTCTGAGACGGACGCTGATTCTGGATATATCATCCAGGTCAGTTTTGAGAATCTTCCAAAAGTATTCAAGGTTGAGTATTTATTTTTTGTATACAACAGTTGAGAAACATTCGCACAACAAATGGTCATCCAACCCGACTCAACCCACAACAGTTAACAACCCACAACAGTTAATCAACGAAGATAGGTGCTGTGGGCAAATTGCAGTTGATTGTGTGTTGTGTACAATTTCATCCAACACGTTGAATAACAGTTGTATAAGCAACAAGCAACATTTGGTAGTACATCTATATACAACGTTGGGTAAATTATATCCAACAACAACTGTCATGCAATAGTTTACACAACGTACATACGTGCTGTGGGCAAACAACTAGATTTAGGTGTATCGTCATCATTTGATACAAGAACTTCGTGGTCCAATTCGTAGTCTCGAACTCAAACCCGAAATTGGTAGCCTTGCCTTTATACCACAATGAGCGGTTGACATACGACCGTCACCGTTTGGATTCGCGGCTAATGTCTGTATGAATCGTGACGAATTATGACTTGGGAATATTACTCTTATTTTATCCTGTTTACCATCAAAGTGGATTAACTCCAGACATTGTGTATGTTATAGTTCACACATGGTAATTGATAATTGAATTTCACATTGATTCACCCTATGCAGCAAAAACCTTATCGGAGATGAAGATCACGCCCTGTTGGAATGCGAAGCGTACACAGGCGTACGAACGAAGTATATTGCGAAATATTACTGGACTTTACTTTAAACATATTTTATTTGTAATAATACAAAGTGGATTGGGGCACAAGTTACATAACTTAATGAGCCCCTCTCCGGTATACATTGTTACAAAATTACATAATTGACAAAGTGGCACAATAAGTAACTTATTTACAGCTGTGTGGAATGTGAGAGAATGGTGACTGGGGAAGGATGATCTTTGCGGATCGTTAGGAAAGGATGATGTAAGGTGGTGGGGGTGCCAACGTCGATTGTGTTTATTTAAAACATTGTTATGGCCGAGCAAGTACCAGGTCGAAAAAAGCAATAAACAACAATAAACATATTTATGTCCTACTTATTAATTAAGTTAATATCATTTGTCAAAAACGTTTAGTTTCCGTAATAAAATGTTGTACTATCTTGAACAATTTCACATTTTGTTTTATATCTATGTTTTGGATGCCAGAAAGTAAATCATTCATATGTTTTAATTTGAGTCCTTCTCTGAGTAGCGAATGATACATTTCTATTCGTTCTGATTGGTACAGGGAACACATGAAAAGGTAATGATATGCATCTTCGCATTGATTGCCGCATGCGCAACGTGGACTGTCAGATATGTAGTTTTGGAATTTATCAGACTTTAGATCACTGCAATAGTTCCGTAATTTTGCATGAAGTACGTTACATTGCCTGCGTCCCGTGTAGAAATACCTCGGGGGTCTAGTGACGGGGTCAATTATTCTAAGATAAGTTTTAAAATCTGAAATTGTGGGGGCATTTGTTATTACGAACGGCATGTCATTCCACGCTTTTATGGTTGAAGGGAAAAATGACTTTTTGTAATTCTCAGTGTTACTGAAATATGTGTAAAAAATTTCGGGATATCTGAATTCATACTCTGATATGTCAGCTACTCTGGGTGGTAATATGTTTGTGAAATAAATAGGGGCATTCCGATTGATAATGTTGTACAAAGTTAGTAATTTGTGTAATTCACGCCTCCTCCTCAGTGGGGGCCAGCCTACTTCTTTCATTGTGTTTATATTAGAGACTGATCGTGTGAGTCCACTGACTATTCTGGCTGCATCAATGTGTAACCGTTCAAGTTTATCCATTCGGTATTTAGGTGCATTTGCCCATACTACATCAGCATAATCGTATAATGGTAAAATATACGTTTTATATATGTTTTCTAGGGTCTTCCTATCGAGCTGGTATTTAAATCTTCTTAGTTGTGATAAACGCGAGGCTATTCTTTTAATAGTTGCATTGATATGATTGTTCCATGACATATTTGATTGGAGTTCAAGGTCGAGGTGTTTATGTGTCTCAACAAAGGATATAGTATCATTATTAAAGGTTAAATTAGGAGTATCGCCGGATGTGCCATTCAATGAGTACGACATGCCCATCGTTTTTGAGGGATTAAAATTGACTAGCTAATTGTTTGACCATCTTGATATGTTTTCAAGATCCTTGTTCATGGTTTGCGCCAATTCATTTAGGTCATGGTGCTCGTTAGTAATGCAAGTGTCGTCAGCGTACATTCTCGTAACAGAACAGATGTTGTCTGCTAAATCATTGATGTAAACCAAAAATAGAAAAGGGCCTAGGATAGAGCCTTGTGGCACGCCCGATGGGATGACCTCATAGCTAGAAAAGCTGTTGTTGACTAATACGCGCTGCTGTCGGTTATTTAAATAGTCTCCTAGCCATTTCAAAGGTTTACCACGAACTCCATAACTTGAAAGTTTATGTATTAGTCCCCTGTGCCAAACTCTCTCGAATGCCTTTGATACATCACACAAAATAGAACATGTATACTGTCCATTGTCGAGAGATTGACACAGGTGATTGTATAGATCTATGAGTTGATGAGAAGTGCTTTGCCCTGGCATGAAACCCGACTGACGTAAGAATAGTAATTCGTTTTTTTTAAAGAAATCCCTGATCTGTTTTAATACAACTTTCTCAAATATTTTTCCCAATCAGGGTAGAAGGGAAATAGGACGATAGTTCTTGCTATCAGCGGGGTCGTATTTTGTAAAGATGGGGACAACATTAGCCTTTTTCCATACATATAGAAATGTCATGCTATCAAGAGATTTTCTGAAGATTAAAACTAATTGACGAGCAATTGATTCTGCGGTAGCTAGGAACATTTTTTGCACTAATTCCATCGTAGCCATGGGCTTTGTTCAATTTAAGTGATTTAATTGCCAAAATTATTTCATCTTCGGTGAACTCAAAGTCCTCCATCGTGTTGTTACAACGAGAATTGAACACAGGCAAACTGTGGTTTGAGTCGTTTATTGATGAGTTAGAAATGAAGCTCTGGTTTAATATGTTAGCCTTGTCAAGATCACCAGTCGCGTACACGGTTCCATTTACGTTTATGGTATTTATATGGGCATTCGAGCAGTATAGGGGTGGAACATTCGTTGTTTTCTTTTTTACATAGTAGGTAATTCATTAGTTGCCAGAATTCGCGGGGAGATGATGATTCTTTCATGCGGTCTTCCAATTTTTCATTAAATTTCGATTTCGTGATTTCATGTTATTTACTTTATTTCGACATTGCTTATATTTTTGCCATGTGTTGGGATTATTATTTTTTATGGCTTTGGTTCGTAGCCTTTCGCGTTTGCGAATTTCTCTTCGGATTTCTGAGTGGGCCGAACCGTAACAGTGGATTGGGGAATTGTATCGTTCATTACTGACATAAATTTATTTTGGAAAAATATGGTAGCTGAATCGGTGTCGAGGCACTTAAGGAGATCATCCCAGTTTGTGTTAACGAGTATTTCGTTGGCTCTTTCAAAATTTGCTCTGGAGTAGTTCCATACTATTCTCTGGGACGAAGTCACTTGTGAATAACCAAAAGCTAATGACACATATACATCTAAGTGATCAGAGACTCCCGGGTTTATTACTTCAGCTTCTAGTACACGAAGGGAATTGCCGATAATAATTGGGTCTAATAATGTACTCGATGATTGTGCCACTCTTGTAGGGGAAGTTATAACGTTTTTGATGCTATATTGGTCTATTATTTCCTTCAACTTCGAGGAATTGTCTAGAAGGTTGGAATAGTAGTCCCCGTGATAATAATATATATAAGATAATGCATTGGCACAGGGTTTTCGCAAAATTTCAGGAATCTCAATTCAATTCTTTATTCTCATCACCTTATAATAATGGTATGGAGAAACACATTTACAATATGTACATTATATACAATAGCATGTGGACTTCCGGTGAACAATTTTCGTCACTATATATAAGTGTTATAACGTCAAATACATTCAATATAAACAAACATGCATCCGCAGATGTGTATAAATAATTTAACATAATTATGTATATATATTCTTGTATACTGCCACGAGTCTATATATATTAACTTCAAATCATTTATCAATAAGTCCTTATGCTTGGGATCTTAATCGGTGATTTGATTAGCACAAACGATAGTATCATAAAGAACCCTACTAATAGTAATAATAATATCAACAACAACAACAGCAGCAACAACAACGCTGAAATAAATCTAAGTTAACTTAAGTGCTTATTCACTGACTGTCAGAAATTTTGCGGTGACTAACTTGATGAAATCGCATAATTTGCGGAGACCCTTCGGATTTTGTTCATTCATAAGTTCGCTCATCACTATGGTATTTGTTGGACTTCCCATGAGTTGGGAATGGGCTACTATTAATATTAGTTCATCTGGACATATTGATGTTAGGTAGTAATGTATGACCGGTGTTCTGAAATGATGCAACGATCTAATTCCAGAGTTAAGAGTTACACGGATGCTCGGTCACACTGAATATGGAGTTATGTCGGCTTATATGTATATACGTCACTATACAAATCGATGGTAGTGCCATTTTCTCAGAAATTTGTCATAAATTCTTAAGAAATGCATTAGGAATCATAACTCCTCATTTCTTTGTTCTACATTCCGACAATGGATAGCTCCCAATAGTGTGAGAAAAGCAATTAAAGGTCAATCCGTAAAGAGGGTCCCCATCTCAACAGATTCCAACAACAACAATCCGATCAGAGGGTCCTATATTACTATTTCTTTGGCTTTGGGGGTAAACAATATTTGATTCGATTCGAGGAACCCATCAAACAAAGCTCAGAGTTATTAGATATTGATTTTTGAAATTTGTTAATTGCTCGAGATGAGTACTAATAACTGCCGTCAATTTGGTAACCTGCTCGAGATTTTACGCCAAAACTCTACTCAAACAGACAAGGATGGATAACTCTATTATCAAGTGGTAATAATAACGAAATGTTGACTGTCTTCTGGGCCAGAAAGAATTCCCGATAATGAAAAATAATAGATTTCTAAAATCGATATCTAACAAATCTGAGCTTTGATGGGTGACTTCCTCGACTCGAATCAAATATTTTTGACCCCCGAAGCCATTGAAATAGTAATTGAGAGGAGTTTTATCGGATTGAGTACCTTTAACGCACAGCAATCATAACTGTTTTAATAGAAAAACGGGCATCAAACTACCAAAAGATAGTCAATCGCGGTTCACGATTAGATGGCTATTGGCATATAATTGCGACCACGGGAGGCACGCGTGGTTTCGATTGAATATCATATTTAATCTGCAGGGTAATAACTCTATAAAGAATGTACTTTGACGAAATAACGGCGATTTATATGAGAAATTGCAACACCACAATAGATCAACTCTGGTGAGATATAAGTCAAATTCATCTATTGGGCGGGTGGGCTTGGGGGATGTTTGGGTTACGCTCTTTAAAACACTTCTTCAAATATCTCCGTTATTTCGTTTATAAAAATAATTTCCTATTTCTATATTTCGCTATTTCGCTGTATTTTCATATTTCGCATTTTTCGTTGTATTTCGATAATTCGCTATATTGGACATATTATGGGATATGGGATTATATGATATCCAACATTCTGATATTCAATCGAACATCACGTGCCACCTGTGCTCGCGATTAGATGCCACTAGCCATCTAATCGTGAACCCCGATTACATACAGTTTGCTATATAACCCTTGGCGAATTGGCTGTCAAATGTTACACAGGATCTCATAAATGAGCATAAGATTACCCGGTATTGCGGCATATTCAAGATTTTCGGACCACTCTATGGCACGCCACGAGGCCAACGACACAATTGAGGTTTTACCAGGAAGGACGGTAGATATTTCACCTAAAACTTACGAGAGAGTTCGTCTGGATGAACAAACATAGCTGTCCACTTCATCGGTATATTCACTTGGAAGTCAAAACTATCGGAATCCGCCTTCCCAAGTGAGGTGTAATATTACTCTAAACACATGAGATATAAATACATCATAAACTTATTGCGATTTGACGACGAACAAATCAACTACAATGCCAATGAGCGAACCCCACCGATCGTATAAGAATAAATCGAGATATTTACAAGCACTAAGGCCTAAAAAAAAAAAGACGTTTGTTTCAGCTAACCCGACCGACCCTATTTTAAACCCCCGACCCTAAACTTTTTATTGCCATTGCAAAAACAACAAAAAATCGAACCAAAAAAAAAAAAAGATTTTTTTTTTTCAATTTAGGTCCCAATTCATATCATAACAAGATGCAAAAACATTAATATATTTATATATATTGCCATAAGAAATTTAAGTTTACAAAAAGATTTAAGTTTAACAGTTGGAATCATACCGTGCTGTAAAGTATGTTTGGCTTTATCTAGCTTTCATCTGTGAAAACTTCAAATAGTTTGAGTTCAGGTTTGTTATCATTCAGCCTTCAGACTTCAGGAACATTAACAATTTGATCAAATCAACCTGGTTATCAGGTTGGATATCATAATACCAAATGAAAAATTAACATAGAGATTAGTACTATAAATAGTAATTACTAACTTAATAGACATTGTTTCTGTACTACATGATCATAGTCCATTGAACCAAAATATATCTGACAATATCGTATAAGCATTTCCAATCCATACATATAAAACAAGAGATCGACTGTCGTCCGGTGCATACCCTCTTAGCGCATACCGCCTGATGTGGGCATATCTATAACTTATGATTGCTATACTCAGACAGATGGACCCAAAAAATCAGCATTTTCATGTAAACAAAGATGAATAACCATAAAACAAAAAACCAAAACAAAACAGTTGAATGTGCCATTAAATGTCCTCATAGTGGTGAACATCCATCCAAAATTTCATTGAGATCTGAGCATTACTGTTCAAGTTATGACCTCAGAACAGACGTCGGATGGACAAAACAGCCAACATTTCCAGAAAACAAAGATGAATAACTCTAGAATGGAAAAGCGGAACAGAACAATGGAACCCTCTATTGAATGTCCTCATATATAGTAGTGAACATCCGTACCAAATTTCATTGAGATCCCAACACAACTGTTGAAGTTACGATATGAACAGACACCAGACGGACCAAAAAGCCAATATTTCCAGATAAACAAAGATGTATAAGTCTAGAATGGAAAATTCGAACAAAACGATGGAACCCTCTTTTTAATGTCCCCATAGTAGTGAACATCCATACCAATTTTCATTGAGATCCCAGCACAACTGTTGAAGTTACGACATGGACAGACCCCAGACAGACCAAAATGCCAACATTTCCAGATAAACAAAGATGAAACACTCTAGAATGGAAAATTCGAACAAAACGATGGAACCCTCTATTTAATGTCCTCATAGTCGTGAACATCCATACCTAATTTCATTGAGATCCAAGTACTACTGTTCAAGTTATGACATGAACAGACATCGGACGGACGTATGGATGGACGCACAGACGGACAGGTGCAAAACAGTATACCCCCCTTTTTTTTTAAAGGGGTATAAAAAATTTCCAAAGTTATGTTTGAGAAATTTGATAAAATTGACCTCTCAGTAAAATTCAAAATACTGACTCTGCCCTAGATTAGCTCTAAATGCAATGGATTTTCACAAATTTTCCAGGGCGAGAACCCCCACCATCAGCAGGGGGGGGGGGGGGGGGGGGGGTCACCCCTCCCAAACCTTCCTCCGCTCAGGCCTTCAGGTTATGCCTTTGGCATATCATTGCCCAAAAACAGGTGTCCTCAAAAAATACCTAGATCCTTCACTGAATGTGGAGGAGAAGGTGGTGTTCTGAAGCCATCATTAAGAGATCGGTACAAGACGGTCACTCCAATATGTGAACAGTGCAGTGGTGCTGGACTGACTCCAGTTGTCGCCAGACCATATGGGAAATATTAGGATTATCAAAGACTATATTAGTATATAGACTAGTATATATGTAAATATTAAAGCATATGTAAGATTTAATTGGAGTTTATAGTTTCTCTGTCATCTGGGTTAACATGATTGGGGCTTAGAAGTGCATAGTTTGGGTTATTGACAAGTATTATACAGTTATTTTTAAAGATACTGAAAAAAAAAAGTTAAAAAAACAAAAAAAGTTAAGCCTACCTACCTACCCTAATTTTTTCCAGCTCGTTAGCGGAAACAACCGTATTTTTTTGTTAGGCCTAAGCATTTGATGATAAACACTATAATCCCTTGCCCAAACACACTCTTTAGTGTTCAAAGATACATAATCCGATTTAACGCCCCTAAATTACTATTTATACGGCTTGTGGAGGTGGGGTAAAATATATTTTATTTGAGTCGAGGAATCCACCCCTCGAAGCTCAGAGTTATCTTATTTCCGACATGGGCGAACGCCGTTACGAGTGTTCTAAAGGTCACGCAAGGGTATGGCTCGCGGTGACGACGAAAAGTGTCGCCAGGAAAAAAAAGGTATCTTGTGCGTGCGGATATAAACATATACTTATTTACAACTCGGTAATCATGTTTTATTGTTGTAAATATACATGTTATATCACAACATGCTGGTTACACGTGGAATAGATGGTTGTTTACATTTGTGATGACACGTGTTGTGGAACTCCAATTTAAATAGGCATCACCATATATGAAAGTTGTAAACCAAACTCACCCATCGTCCACAATGCCAAAAAAAAAAAACGTTATTATAGGATATGGTCGGCAAATATAATATCGTGCTTGGTATCTGGTGAGTATTTTTTGGTAATAAACAAATTTGGATAACTAATTCGGCTTTTTGTGAAATTGTAACTCGGTGATACATGGACCATCGAATCGGATTGTGTATCTTTAACATATAGTGCTTTTATATATTTTCTTCTGCGAACCACCGCCCCGTCTATAGGGGAGAGAAGCTTCAGCTAATGTGCTATAACGTGTGCTCCAATCCCCATTCGTTCATCCTATATTTTGTTATGGAAAATTTGCTCGCAATGTATATTTGGGATGTTCAGTTGGGATTTGTCAATTAATGTTATGTGTTTCATAGCCGGCAACTCCAAAGTTTTTGGGAAAAGTTGTCGCCAGACTGATGTAGAATCTGACGCTAGAACGAACATTGTCATTGCATGTGATACATAACAATATGTGGTTGGTCTAGTCGGTGGTTATACCACAATACGTTCCATGTACGCGTATAAACAACAAGAAAACCATAGTCAGAAATGGTAACGCCCCCAAGATCATATTATTAGCCATAAATATAAATTATAATATAAAATATATTGGTTACATGATCCTTCAAATTATTACAAAAAACTACGGCTTATTACTGCAGGTTTTTCATTCACCAAACCAAAAAGCTTCTAAATGCGGATCAAAAATTGTGTTCCCGCCATAAAATCTTCAAGTGTGCATGGCCCAGCCATTGTTCATACCGAAATATCGAACGCAATTAACGCGGTCATAATAGTTACATACTGCAACTATAAGACATCCACCGAATACACACCCCACGAAAACCCGAAATGTGTTGTCCTGCGTGATATCCCTTCGATATAGCTCAATTTGACACGGCCAGATTAGCCTTTCTACAATATCCTAAAACAATAAAACTTCTCAAATCATCGGCATAGTCAATAGAACTTTCACGAACTTGGACATTCCAACCACAGCTTTTACCGGGCTCGGGGTCGCAGTACAACTTTAACGCGTCCCAAAATAACCGGAAAAAATTATCTACTTATAAAATGCCCATAGGACCACATATTTATAAAATTTGTAAAACAGTATACACCGGTGGTGTTAATTAGAAATCTACCGCATCCAGTAAGAAACAGCGCATTTCATGCTCAGTGAGCCGCAAAAATAAATCCCATGTTTAGGTCTCGAGCCGCCTATACATAAGGGTAATCGAGACAACCGTTTCGTCGTATTTCATCACCCCAACACGTGGAACAACGGTTTGGAGCATATCTATATATACGATTTTTACATCTTGCGCTGATGAAACTTCCAAAAAAATGCCACCCACAATGCACGTTATTTGTGGTTCGGTTGAACATGTATGCTCCAAGCCACCAATGTCACCCGCAACACACCACAATAACGTATGTTTGACGTCTAGTCACACAGTGCGTTGTAAAAATGATGCAACGAGCGATAAGTGCATGAATTTTGGTTGTAACATTCCTATCGTTAATCCCGATTGACAAAACCAAAACGGTAATTGCGCAACAGACGGGAAGAGATAAACACGCATATACATCTGACGCAGGAATTAATCCCACTGTGGTTCCGCATTCTCTAGGACGTCAATACTTGTGTTCGGTTCTCTTGGAGTAGGCTGACTGTTCCGAACAGCAGTGGCATCGTGGCATCGGACGAAATCTATTTGTTGCCGTCGCGCGCAGGAAGCTTATCTCGATCTCATCAACAATGGATGAAGGAGCACATTCTTCGAGCGGACAACTTCTCCAACTATATGACAGACCGCATAAAAACACATAGCTCCGGTTGAAATAACTAGCATATATATTTCTGTTGGAGACAATTACTTTGCGCTTCCGAGAGACTATTTTCCTTGACTGAGTTTCTCTGGATGAGAATAAGTTATTATGTGCATTCTCACTAGGGAATTTACGTGGGAATTACGGCTGTGAGTTTCTGGAGAAAATTAAATCTCCCATCTTGGGATTCAGTTATACATACAATGATGCAACGTGGGATCTTCGTGTCGTGAATAATTGAACCGTTCTTCTGATTATTGAATAAGTTCGAGGTACGGAGTCATTTCCTTTACCGGCATGTAAGACAATATCTAATGTGACAAATACGTCACAGTAGTTCAAACACGTCAAACGGAGGGGGAGTTTCTACTGCGGACATTTGGCGCTTTCCGAAAACGGCCGGCCTCCAGGGAGCCATCAGAAGACAAATTAAGTTCCTCTTTGCTACGAACACACGAGTGGCTCATCAGAATCAGCACCAAAGCTGTAAATAAAGTATCACCAAGTACGAGTTTCGAACCAAGAAGGAAATTTTGCCAATTTGTGTACGCGCTAAGATCAGTTTCGTTATGATTCTATTCCTATAGTCTTAGTGGTTACTCTAATCAAGAGACGATTTTCACTTTGATCAAGATGGATTTAAGTTGTTTTCCAACCGCACAAATGGTGCTATCTTTATTGTTGGCTGTGCAACATGTAGTTGTGGAGGCTGTTCCCAAAAGCGAACACGTGCGTGTAGTGAAAGGAAAGAGGTAAGCATACTTGTTTTATTTCCACCTAATACGCACACGCTTGACTACCAAACGATAACGTGGTTTCGATTGACTATCATATTTAATCTGAAGGGTAATAACTCTATAAAGAATGTACCTTTACGAAATAACGGCGATTTGTATGATAAATTGCAACCACAATAGATCAACTCTGGTGAAATATAAGTCAAATTCTTCTATAGGGTGGGTGGGCTTGGGGGAGGTTTTGGGTTATGCTCTTTAAAACCGCTCTTTAAAACACTTCTTCAAATATTTCCGTTATTTCGTCAAAAACACTTCTTCAAATATCTCCGTTATTTAGTTAATAAAAATAATTTCTTATTTCTATATTTCCCTCTATTTCGCTGCATTTTTTATTCCGCTATTTCGCTGTATTTTCCTATTTCGCCTTTTCGTTGTATTTCATATTTCGATAATTCGCCATATTTGACATATTATGGGATATGGGATTATATGATACCCTACATTCTGATATTCAATCGAACATCACGTGTCAACTAGCCATCCAATCGTGAACCCCGATTACATATTGTTTGCTATCAAATCCCTGGCGTATTGGATGTTTATTTCATACACGTTGGTTCCTTGTGAATACAGCGATGTTATCATTTCTTCGAAGAAAATGGCGCTGGAATGGTGAGGTCTAATGAATGTGGTGATACATATTTGATAAATGTCTCGATGCACAGGTGAAGGTACAGGTATGTGAATCAGACGGTGAGAGAAAAATTGACAAACGCCCACTACCAGTTAGGTGGCACTGATAACGAAGATCTAACATATCCTCGTGTAAATAGGTTCATATATAAAGGACCTTAATGTACTCATAGATTCATATTGGACTTATTTGATTCTGAAATATGACCAAATTGGACTTATACAAGCCACAATGAATATACATAATAAAGAGCGTAATTCTGGTAAGTCGATTTCGGTTCATATTGAGTGTAATTCTGATTCAAATAATGCCGATATGGGCTTATTTGTGTTTTTGAAATAAGTTTAATATGAGCTAATTTCCAGGAGAACACGCTGAGATTTCGACTAAAAAAACTATATCATTGTCCCCCCGACATTCCGTCGGAGGACAATATGAATGACCCCCGTCCGTGCGTCCATGTGTACATCCGTTCGGAACTTTGTCCGAGTCTGTATTCCGTCAATTTTCCAGTAAATATTTTTAAAACTTAGCACAGATGTCAACCAGCATGCGAACCTGCGCATCTGTGATTTTGAGTTCGATCGGACTCATTTTGGTGGAGTTATTGCAATTTTTCGACATAGAAATGTTTCATGCTTTTTATATTTTAGAGTTATTGACCCTTTCTCGACATATTGAAGATGTGCAACATATTTAGTGAATATGCACTTTGTATCATATTGGTTTAATCAATTCCTCTTACCGTTTGTATTGTATGGATCTGAAACACTTTAAACCTGCCACGTTCGTCGGGAGACATTTTGGTCAGCGACCTTTTATTTTAGAGTTGAGACAATAAGCCTTCAAACTGCTGCACAACCATAATCGCTTTATTTGAAAACACTGTTAACAGGACGATGATGCTCGTCAAGTGTCAAATTGAGCTACAGTAATCTTCTTTCTTCGCGTTGCAAATGGACCATAATTGGTCCATGCCTATCCGTTTATACTATCTTGCGTGTTTGTTGGAGTGCATGCACGCAAGTACTACGAGCTAGCATGTGTATGGGTCTATGTACATGTGTGTATGTATATGTGTATGTATGCATGTGCGTATGTAGGTATGTGTGGGTGTGTGTAAAAGGATGTGTGCATGTGAGTATATAAGGGCGGTTGTGGTGTGTATGTGTGCTTGTGTGTTATTTATGTGTGGTGTACACGTATATACGTTTGATTTTCTTCGTCTGAAATGTCTGTAAATACTAATTATCCTTGTATTGTGCCCTTGTTCTATGTTCTGTAAGCTCTCTGTATTACGGAGGAAATAAATGTATATATAAATATAAAGACTTAGCGATTTGTTATCACACCTTGACTGCTGGCGACATATGAACTTATGCACATACATATATATGTTAATGATGTCCTGTCCGATTATTCATTGTAAAACCACCAGATGTACGTTAGGTCGGAAATATATACCCCCATTAATAGTTGACCAGATATCAACTACTGCGAGCATTTGTGATTGTTTTAGAGCATTATCTGTACTTATAGTTCATTTTGTAGATTTTCGCAAATACTTTTTAATTTTCTTTTGCCCGGTAAGCATACAGATTAGATTAGGATATTCTGGATTATTTAGGCGTCAACTAATCCCCCTTTACTCACACAAGCATCGTGTGGGTAACACAACTATATTTATGTGATCACGCAGTGTCGCAAGCTGAGGCACGACGTAACAGCCAGAATCGGTTGACTACGATGTAAAGGTTTTATAGTATTCGGCAAACTATTTAGCTCTCTCCATTCATTGATATAGACAAGACAGTCTAGCGTGTGCGATTGTCTAATGAATACACCACCGAACCCAGACATCGATCGATGTCTATCAGGCTAATTTTTTATTTGGAAAGGCATTGTGAATAACATGAATAAAGTCTCATGCCGTGATACTGTTTTGCTACCAAATAGAGGGAATGCGAACACATACATCGAGATATAATTTTAGCTGTCATTAATTCATATCTACTTCTGAATATATATTGGATCATGTGATGGTCAATGATCCATGTATTCGCTGTACTCAATTTTAATTTGCTATCCCGCTTTAGATGGATACACAGTGTGACGTTACATTGCACATTGGATCAGAGAATAAAGTACAGTAATGCTCTAATTAATCGACCTCTTAACCAAAGCAGAATTATGGGTAACTTTTCAGGATTTAGTCGGAAATATGGCTTGTTGCCATTCATCGGAAAGCTCTCCCCGAGAGGTTTCCGATGAATGGCAACAAGCCATATTTCCGACTAAATCCTGAAAAGTTACCCATAATTCTGCTTTGGTTAAGAGGTCGATTAATTAGAGCATTACTGCATACCAATGCTGTGCTCGCTGAAATTATCGTACTATATATATTTACAACATTCATGTATTTATTTTTGTTTATATATACCATAATGTTGTGTTTATAATCATATAGTTACATAGCCTGTCTTGCACTAAATCCTGTTTGGTGACTGGTCAACTACCAATTGGGTCACCTGGTTTTCATCCCAATAATGCAGAGATCCCTCGAGTGTAACACGAATAGGAAGTTACAAATTGTTGACCTAATCTAACCTAATCACTAAAAACGGTCAGCAAAAGTATTGGGCGTGCTTTTCAAAGTTCAGCCGAATTGCATCTGAATCCAGTTATTTATATCGATCAGCTATATCGGGCTGACTTAATGTGCTGCGTGGGCTTGTCTCAAATTATCGGCTATTTTGTGAAAATAAATAAGAATAGCTTTTTATGGGAATAAATCACCAAAAAAGCTATATAAATATAAGAAATGATTGTAGTTATGTGTGTGTTATTGGAGGATACGGCACTGTGGTCGTTAGGGGCACATTTAGTGTAAACCGTTTCGCGGTTTACCGTTTCGCGGTTTACACAATGTACCCCAACAACCACAGCCCCGTATCCTCCAATAACACACACCCACTACATTCATTTCTTAAATATCTTGCCTGTAAATACTTGAAATACTGTACATATATTCTCCTATGATGGAGGTCAATAAAAATAACCAAATTCCAGGTAACAGGCATGTATTTAATACCAGGAACTTCCTGGATATTCGGTAGCTAGAGAGAGCAATGGTATAGAGCTGTACCCGTAAACCAGCACATCAAGTCACCGTCGTCACTTATGTTTGGTCATAGCCAATGTTGTCGAAAAGTTAACAGTTACTAATAGGAAATAATATGGGTTGTTCATCTTAGAACACATGCGCATACACATGCTGATGTTAAACACATGCAGATGAACCAACAATATGGTAATAATCACAAGGAAATACTTTTCCTTATACGTGTTGTGTCTTTTAGTCACACAGAAACACATACGTTTTACAAGAAACGTTTTAGTTAAACCTGCTTGCTGGTCCACCGCAATGGCATTATTTCATCCCCCATGACTACTATGTGGCTTTAAACTTTAACGTTTAACAGTTCATGTTCACTGGTGCTCGCCCATATATCGCATGTGTTCAAATAACACACAAGTATATATATTAATATATTTTTGTATCAAATAGCAAACTACCCAATGTACTATGGTGTTGATGTCATGGAGTTTCGTTGTTACGGCTTCGGGAAATAATAGTGGATTTTATGAACTTTTTGGCAAGATTTTACAACTCCCTGGTAGCCTCGCTCCTATAACATTCGAAACATATACATTAAAAGTACAAGATACATGTATCAGAAATTATTAGCAATGGATATGGGATACAGAGTATGTGAGATGCTGGGGCTGGTGTTTCATTTGGAATCTGAACTCGTTATTTCAGAAACCACCGAACTATGTATGAATATGATGCTGATAGTCACCAATGAGACAGAATTTTTTTTCTGTTGCCTTTATTCTTGGGTTGATATGGTAGTTCAAAAGCTTTGTTTTACATATGTATAATTTGATTAATATAAAGAGAATGGTGTTGGTGGTCGGTGGACTCACCTTGTGGATTTATGTCGGTTGTCTTTGCACTGTCTTTTTCTGAACAAATGGTTTGATCATTTATTAATGTTTTTTTGTGTGCGTTCATTCTGTTTTGGTGGAAATCATTGTTTTGGCCAGGCAATTCTTCAAGGATTGTCCACTTATAAACGGACAATCCTTACCTAAAATGGTCATTAATAAATGGACAATCCAACCACGCGTGGCACGCGAGCTTGGGGTTGTCCACTAAATGAAGACATGTATAGCTAATCATGCATGTTAGCTTCATATTTAATATGAAGGGCAATAACTCTATAAAGAATGTTAATTTACTAAATAACGGTGATTTGTATGAGAAGAAGTGTTTTTGACGAAATAACGGAGATATTTGAAGAAGAGTTTTTGACGAAATAACGGAAATATTCGAACAAGTGTTTTTAAATAATAGCAATAATAGTCTAATTATCTAGGTATGCACTCAAGTTGACTATTTGCGTTTTTCTTTGCAATTGCGCAAGATTATGGCTTTTACATGCACGATATCAGGATTGTAGGATTTAGTGGATAAAACCGATGTAGGCGTTTTTATTAACCTGCTGCAGCTGTTACCTGTTGAAGATTACTTACAACCACTTCAGGGAATCAAACAAGCTTTGCACAGAAATTGCATGGTTCCGCGTTAAGTTATCTATGGACATGATACAACTAGAATTTGGATGTAAACTGCATAAAAAGCAAGTATACACGAACTACTTGCCAACACACTACGCAAGGCTAATCTGTTTTATGAGTATTTTTGGGTATTACTTTCGAATAGTAATCTCACATTTCGTAATTGCTGTACTCAGCATATGTAAATCGTATACGTTTATAATAACCTGCGCTAGCGCACATGACAGGATACATTGAATAGATCTAATTTAAACATGCAGTATGTGTGTGCGGGCACAAACTTCTAAATATTGACGTTCCACGGATGACTTGATTGCAGTGTTGCATGGCAGGTTCCACCAATCAGGGACTTCCATATGAGATCACCCATAATAATATACATTTCTATCTCGGATACATCGGTTTAAGAGTTAATAACCTGTAGCGTACATGTTATCACACACCGTACTATATGCAAATCCGGCGTTCGTTATGTTGTCAAATTAACTAGTCGAGAAGGTCCACTGTCATCGCTAACATCACTAATTTAAGATTATTTTCTGGTCGAGCCGTGAAAGGATTAATTCGAATATAGGTTGGTAGCACGAGCTTATATATGAACAAGTATAAATCCAGTGTCAATAGGACTATGAGTTTTAAAGATGCCAGAAATCGATTTATCACCAGTAAATATACCAGACGACGACGATTATGATGATGATAATAATGATGATGATGATGCTGATGCTGGCGATGATGATGATGATGATGATGATGACCAAGATGATTTTGACTATACATGGCGATGATGATGATGATGACGATAATGATGATGATAATGATGATAATTACGGACCATATATACGCCATGTTGATCGGGAGATTGTTGTATATTATGTACATCAGTATGTGTGTTCCTTCTCATTCTACGATCTTATGTATATAATCTCTATTCTCAATATCCTGCCATGTTCTATGGATTGGATAAATAAAGCATTATAAAAACGATGGAACTGGAGATGATACAAATAGTAGGATTATTTTCACCAACAGCATGATGAATTCTCAAATTGATAAAAAAAAAAAATATTAATAAGGTAGGTTTTACCAATAAAATATGCTCTGTTAAAACGTCCACGGTAACACATGTCATAAGAAGTTTCTTTGTGAGTTGTCCACATAAAAAACGATAGGAGTTGCCATTGTCGTCAACATCGCTGTTGCGTGCTATGAGTCCTTGTATATGTATACATACAGGGAGTTTCTTACAAAGGAAACCTGACGTCAAATATTCAAAATCACAGGAGATAACATGTACTTGGTTATTTTTGTAAGACGATATCCCTACTAAAAACTCAACGGAAGCTACACAACAAAAGACATAAATTGTGCCAAGGATAAATTACAGTCGCTACACACAGCGCCACGTATCTGTACATTGTGCAATTAATAAAAAAAGTAAAAGGCTCGAGTAATGTACTAATTTCCTTAACAATTAACGTCTGTTAGCGTAGTGCTTTGTGTATTGTAGACACAGATTAATCTACTCTTTCTTGCAGTGTCCTGCCATAGAGTAAACAAGAGACTACAGAACTTGGGTAGATTCGTATATAGCCTTTCCTATAACATTTATAAGACGCAATAGAATGCAAAGGGGATGTGATAAAACAAACCAAAAATATAACACGAAAGAAAGGTGATTTTCTTATCCCACCCCGACTCTGCGTCTATTCGTTATAAGAATTACCAAGAATCTTCTCTGGAATTACTGACAATGAACATATACGAAATATACTGATATTTCATATAACAGTCTTACATCACTGCTATCAAAAGATATATATAAGGATTAACTGTCATGTGGACTGTTTTTATGGAGATGTAACCGTGAGGTAAGTGGTCATAACTGGGTTTTATATACAAGTTATGACTACTTACCTCACGGTTACATCTCCATAAAAACAGTCCACATGACAATTAATCCTTATATTTATATACATTTAGCGAAAAAGCCACTTTTGTACATGTATTTAAATCGAAAAGTGTATCGTGACAAAACCAGCCCAAAATATCCCATAGCACCCTTGGCAAAAGTTAACAGGAACAATTGAAACCCGATGATTTATTAAGTCAATCCTGCGCGAATCCAAATGCGCCCAAAACATTACGCGTTCGTCTTTCCAAACCCAAATGATGTATCGATGTTGTTATGAGCTTGCAGTTATAAGCCGTTGCGCATTCACCGAGAAATAATTGCAACTAGCCACGTGGGCGCCGACCAATCAGAATGATGGATTTAGCGATGACAACACTTAGTATGTAAATATATAGTTAACAAATAACGTTTCCATTACGATAACCTGTCATACCAAATCAAATATTGGTACATCTATATCTATATTTGCTATATTCAATAAGGGTGGATCATCAAAAAGAACCCAAAGCGGCCTGAGGGGTAAATTTTTACGAGGAAGATAATGGTGCAGGTTAACAATTTCTAAAATAACGCTGTCGGGGGCCATGGTCCGAGACACGGGGAGCGATTAAACGATTTTGTCGCCGATTTCCACCAGACCGATACATAGTAATCTCCATGATACGAGGTCTAGTCTAGTTGTTTGCTTTAGATATGCCAAAAGTGGCATTCGAATGTTTTTAGTCATTGATTTCCGCTAAATTCATTTGTATCAGATTTGTGAAGATACGGACTCATTATTATTGTTCAATGCTGCCATATTATATATAAACGAGGAATCTGACCAATGCTGTGGTTTAAAGAAACAAAAGTGTTCCTATTTGAATCAGGGTTGGGGCACCAAAAGCGAAAAGAAAATTTGTCGCCGAGTTTTATAATAATATAATGGTGTAGAATTAAAGGTGGCGCCGTATGGGCCAGGGTTTGGTAGAGGAAGGCACCATAATTGATGAAACATTTTACCCATTATTACAAAAATTAGATATACATGTAGGCATCACCGTGAGCACAATAGTGTGTTTAAAATTTGCCAGAGCGCTATCTGGATCAGGAACGTACGCCATTATTTGCTCAAACATTCGTTTTTCAATATTTTCCAAAGATCTCAGCAAACTATTTCAGTAATGAGCCATCTAAATAACTAATCTCGGATACCCCTTTCAGTGCCAAGTCCGATTTTTGTATCAACCCATATTTCCTTGATCATTTTTCAAATTTATTGATTATAATAATGTGATACATTGATGGAAAGAGCTCTAAGAGAAAAATGATCAAGGAAATATGGGTTGATACAAAAATCGGACTTGGCACTGAAAGGGTTAAAGAAACGCCCATCGAACATATTCGTTTTAAGGGGATTTTGGCGAAAAATGATGACAGAAGTCACTTTAACAGTTCAATCTTGGCAACAATCATATTCATATGGGGACAGGGGTTCATACTGAGTCAGCAAAACTATTTTCGGTTGAGTTATTTATATAGGTGAAGAAAACATTGAATGCTCATTTGGATGCGAGGCATTTAGCCGCCATTTTGGAGCAATTTATAACGTATGTGCCCCGCCCTGTGTGACGTTGGGGACGCGGAGCTAGGGACAATAGAAGTGATAAAGCCATGTTGGATCCGAAATGTCCAAGAATCTACTGTTGTGGTTTGAAGATGGCACCATCTGAAGCAGGGTCGCGCCACCAAAATTTCAATAACAACATTTAACCATATAGAATGTTTGGTTACCATTTTAAGTAAAACTCTTGTCAAATTAGTGAATAAATTTAAAGTGTGAGTACTCGGGAAAGTGGCAATCTTATACAGTTGTCGAGAATTCCAACCACGTTCACTGTAACATTAATAAATTATAACACATGCAGTAACTGTTCTAAATATTCACTTGTTTACTCGGGTCAAATTATACTGTGGTAAACACACGACAATCATTCCGACAAGGTCAGTGCTTATAATCCATGTGTAAGACAGGGGGTAGTAAAATGTGCAAGAAGGTATGCCGTTTTTTGGCATTCTGTATTTTCGGGGACCCACCACCCCCGAACATGCAAAAAAAAAATTCTTTAATTTTGGTCCGCATAAAACCCTACGTATAATGCTCATACCACTGGGAATTTATCTCATGTAGTCCATACGATAGTTTAATCAGTTTTAATTTAACTATGTTTTAACGAAAATTGAAATTTTCAAATATGAACTGCTAGGTATTGTGTCTACCACATACATGTATTAGAGTTTCCAGGTAAATGCATGATAGTATTCTAGGTCAGCCTGGGTGGTCAATTGCACACTGCCTAGTGCGGACGAAAAAAATTCAAAAAATTCAAAAAATACACACACACACACACACACACACACACACACACACACACACACCCCCCAACACATATATATATTCCCATGTAAGCTACGGTATTACATGAACAGGCTATTTTGCTGTAATACCGTTTAAGCTGATAGCATTATCTTATGACAGTAAATTCAATCTTGACTTTCGAGTAACTGCTGACATTTTGAAGACACGTCCATGACATATCAGTTGTAAGCTCAAATTCAACTAGAGTTGACATATTAGATACACCGCGAGGAGATTTACCAGGCTGCAATTGGAAATATTATTTGATCAATTACTGATATTAGCAAGCCAAGATCATTGTGCAGGATACACACAATTCCATAATTTATAACATGTTTTTCTGATTAGTCTGTCAATCAACTCAGCATTATTCCAAACCACTTTTTTCTAGATTAATGAGCAACTACTATTAAACTAAATGGTGTGCATACTTGGATACTTCAGGTGTTGTGGGAGTAACATATTTAGTCATCTGAGTTTATAGATATGAATGGAATTCATTGATTATTCGATGCACTGATGACAGTAAATTGTCAATAGCCATTGATTTGGTAGTCACATTAATGTTTGAGACAGTTCTTTCTTCGCTCTTTTAGCAGCACAATGATATAGACTTAAAGGTCTTAGATACACCAGGAAAAGTATATTTATTTCAGTTTTACATTTTTCGAAACTCTTTCTCATTATGTTTCATAAGTTCATCAAGGAAAACCCTAATTTATTTCGATCCTACAGTTTCTAAACTGTTTTATTTACAACATTGTTGAAGTTTTCAAAAAGTTTGTTTTCTAAAAATGTCCATGCCGGGTTCTTTTCGGATATCAACAGGAAGGAAGTTTTTCACCTCACCGTCCAATATGCAACATGTCATAGCTTAATGACATCTCCAAGGATATTATGAGGTTCCAGTAAAATAAGTATGCTGTTTTTGCATTTATAATATGTTTTAAGGTGTTACAAATGTCAGATATAGTCACAAAGGTCTTTAGTAAAACAAATTGAGTGAGGTTGTAACAATTTGGGTTTTGCTTCCCTAACCACCCACGCACCTCATCATACATTCATGTATACCTTCATGCGATATTTTACTACCCCCTGCATAAGAATGAAGTTTTCTGATGCTCATGCGGGAATAAAATTTATGAGAATTATATAATTTGTGTTTATAATGTCTATATGTGTTGCCTGAAGATACGTAAAACATTGAAAGGCCTCGCAAAATAAATAATTTATAGGACCACGGCTTACTTACTTATATGAATATATGAAACTGTACACGTGAAATACATACTACTTAAATATATATATAGTATATGTGTTACGTGGGCCACCTCTAATTCTTACCCATGCACTCAGCCTTTTCTGTACTAAATTGATTCTCCCAGTCAGTTAAAAAGTGTCCATCGGAATGACCTATTACTCATTTGGAGGGATGTTAATGTGATAACAGTAGACGGCAGATAAATACAAGTGCATAAGGGGGCATATTTATTGAGGGAAATGTTTAGATAATAAGGTCAAGAGGTCGTTTATTGAAGTTATTATCTGAACATTTCATATGGGATAACCGGATTCTTCAGCCCCCCCCCCCCCCCCAGGGAGAGCGAACCACCAGACATCGACCAGCTAATACAAGATCTTAAAGACCGGATCTGAGATGCAAACACACAAGGCAGGGAATACTCCTTCACAAAGGCAGAGCAACAGCTGATATACAACAGGATCGTCTACACCGCAGACGACGCATTTGATCCGGTCAAAGTAGAGTATAGGATCCACAATGACACCAGCACATCTCCCTCGGATGCCTCATCGTCTGCACCACCAACGGCGAAGAGTATCAAGAAGAAAAAGAAACGACCAAGAGGTCCTCCCCAAAGAAATGAGGGGTTGGGGAGGACCACTTGGTCCTTCCGAAAATCCCTGAGTTAGCCCCCCCCCGGAATTACACTGAAGGGATAACTACTCACAATGATGCTTTAGTATAGAAATGTTTAAGACAAAAACTTCTCCACTAGGGAGAACATATAGAGACAGAAGATACTCATACGACACTCTGTACAAATATTTCCATATATTTCTCTCTTTAAATGTATATAATAATCATTTGAAAATTCTCAAAAATCGAGACACAATTTCTAAAATTTGAGCTAAAAAGCGACTCATTTTGAGGACACAAGCAAGGGTATTCCAAGCACCGATGGCCCAAAATCGTGTTACAGAAACGTATGTACATACTACTCATGTGAAATTCATCTTTATGTGAAATTCATCTTTGGAAGAACAACTTCGCTTAGAAATACCTCGCCGAATTTAATGTGAAAAACTGGAACTATCGAGTCGAGCAGACGGTATTCAGTATAGAGTGTCATAATAATGGGGTGCTGTCTATGTGTATTATTAAAAACCTTTTCCATATATTCATCCTATTGGGACAGTCACAGTGGGCAGGTTTTAGCTGGTGTATTGATTGGCCTGACCGTGTGTTCGGCGATCACCGGGAACACAAAGGAAGTGAATGGACCCTGGACCTGTATTTTTCTGATATCCCCTAATGACATCTATTTCCATGGTTATGACAGCCTACCATTGTACTTTTTTTCAAAAGGACCACTGTATTTTCTGTAGAACCAGAGATAACACAAAAGATCCTACTCACCTAAACGGGATTACGTTCACCAACGGATATAACAATTCCTCAAAGTCTATTAACCCTTTACCCAACAGAAGGGCCCTGTGCCAATGCATTCTCTTATATATGCGAGTCGACCATAGGTCGCCTCGCATATATAAGAGAATGCATTGGCTTAACACATTAAAAATTAAAAATGATAAAATTGTTAAAGAATGTAAGAAAAAATTGTAAAAAGTGTTAAAAAAAGATTTTTTTTTAGGCCAATGCATTCTCTTATATATGCGAGGCGACCTATGGTCGACTCGCATATATAAGAGAATGCATTGGCACAGGGCATAACTGTAACTATCACAATGTGGTCAAGGAGCCGGTTCCAATGATATCCATATTTGTATGGTTCTATTGAGACAGACCGAAGATATTTTAGGCTGTTGAAGCTTTATTTGGCCGGTTTTGGCCGGTTTGTTGGGTAAAGGGTTAAGGGCGGTTGGACCAATATCAGGTTTTGTGTAAATAATGACATGTTCTTTGTGAGCTTTCACACAATAAATCTATTTTAAAAATCGCCACTATCTTCTACCTCCCCCATAAGTATTAGGCCTTGCACATTTCCAGCATAAAGGGATTTTCCTAGCAAAATATATTCCCATGGCTATGAAAACCGAACATTGTTCTTCCTATAAAATGACCACTATTGCACATGTTCGTATATTATATTCTATGTAGTGATACTGTTTTTTTTTTATCAGCATTTTATGGCTTAATTTCAGTTTTTGTTTTTAGTTAAGCATATTTTATTGCCAATACATGCTAAGGTATGACAGACATGGATTGGGGTACAAGTGCTGACCACTTAGACATGCCCCGCTCCTCACAATTTGACAATAATGAATTTCAGTTATTCTGAGTGCAACTACGGGTTTAAGAATTGTTTTGTGGCCATGTCATCTACAGAGTTAGGATCTGGTGACGATGCGGACATTCAGACGTTTAAGCGATGGGCGCCCTCTTTTGTCAACGAACTTCCCATAATTTACTGATAATAGCGGGTATTTGCGATAAAAAAAATAACGCAAAAACATATACGTGATACACTCAATCCATCTACTGCGTGAAACCTACGTATTGTATGTATCCAGGGTGATTGTTTAATTAGTGCTGGGTACAATTCAGATCATGCCATGAATCTCTACTTGCATGATTTCGCCCGTAGAGATTCTATTCCACCAATACAACCCTCGGAACTTGTTGGTGTTCTGGCCCGTTCTGACAGGGACTTTTTAACATTGAACAAACAAAGCAGAGAATAGAGAATATATTTCGTTGCTCATATCTGTTCATCAATAAGCGACTTCACAGTTGGGGAGATCCCAACTCGGGATTGCATGCTTTTAATGACTTTTTGACCTTTTTTTTTAGCCCATATCGGAATAAACGTTGAATTAATTACCCTGGAACAATCCTATGATTGTAAGCGATGCAAAGGAAAATCGCTCACAAAGTCATACAAATCATGCAACTTCGACTTGTGACCTTCACATACAGTGAAATACATTATTATGGAACAGGTTTTAACTAAGAAATATATTACCCGCACTGTTTTTTTTTCAATGTTGTAAACTTCCTGTCAAAACATTAAAATGTTCCCAGGTTTTGTACGGTCGTAGCTGGAGTAGTGATTCATGGCATGATCTAGATACTATTATGTACGTATGCCCGGTTATCTTACCGCATACTCCATTACATGAGAATAGCATTGGCTCAGAGATAAGCTGCATAACGCCTACGCGGCTGTCTTATTATTAAGATAATAAGCGGTGGCTAAGTTGGTACAAATACCGATAACAATCAACGCAATGGGAATGTAACATTTTTGTGAATTTTGGAACGTTTATCAGTTGTTTCTACGTTCATTCGAGTGAGTTCTAAGCGTAATTTATCATCTGTCCGGTTCTCTCCAAATGAGAAATTCCTGACACCGTCCAGTGGTTTAACTCGTTCTATACTAAATGGATTTCCCCCACTCAATTATAAAAAAAAAATGCATTGTTATAGTATTTATTCATTTGGAGGGTGTTCATGTAATTTACGCAGACGTCAGACAACATAAGTTGAAGAAGGAATACTACTCATTGGTGGTAAATGTTCAGATAATAAGTTCAACAAACGTCTGTCGAACTGATTATCTCAACAATTCCTAAGGGATAACTATTCGTCAATGAGTATTAACTAAGGAACGGGTTAAACGATGATAAAAAACAACCAACCAACAAATCATCCACATCGTACCTTATTCTTGCCCACTCCTTTCATTGTTTGATATACAGTACCAGTCAAAAGATGTGGTATATTAAGCGCGCTATTTTCGCGCCCAGTATCGCAATAATATTGCAAGTGGAAACGCTTATAATTGCGATATTATTGCAATATTTTTCGCTTAATATCGCAATATTTCAAGCTTATTCATTTCGATAGTTGTTCAGGATAACTAGCAGACGACAGAATGGCGAAAAGATAATACAATTGCAGATGTATTCATATTCTTTGACTGGAAATGTTCAGAAAATAAGTTCAACGAACGACCAGTTCAATGAACGACCAGTTCAACGAATGACATATGGTCGTTCGTTGAACTTCTTATCTGAATATGTCCTAAAGGGAACTACTCGTCAATGAGCATTTAATATAGAAAGGGCTATTCATGGTCATGGTACATACGCCGTACATTCTTTGGGATTAAGAACATTGTATAATGCTTTAATAGCACGATGTCGAACGCCTAACTAACTTCACACACCTGATGTCATGGGTGTGACCGGTGTATAATGTTGGTGATTATTGCGGAGAAACCTCGGAGTTGGTTATCGATCTACAATGTAATGGACATTATTACACACATCGCTCACGAGACACATGACTGAAGTGCATTGTTAGGCTAGCCGGAAATTATTTTGGCCAAATTGAAAAACCGAAACTAAAACAAAGCATTTAGATGATAAATAACTGATGAATTGCTAGATGACAATGGTAATGGAAATGTGCAAAGATGGGAACGGCAAAAACTGAAAAATAAATGAGCACTCATTCGCCTACATTATTTTATTTTGAAAGCATAAAGCAGTAAAGTATTGTCACTTGGTTAATACAAATGCGAGCAACTGCTGTTAACGATTTAAGGGTTTATTGGTGTTCTAATGGTAATTTTAGAGGTGATTAGTGACTATAGCATTGAACCGTTTGGCCAAAAAGTTTGGCCAAAGAATTGTTTTGGCCATTTTCCAAAACAAGTGGCCACAGTGGGCACCGACAGCGTGAGGCCTGCTAAAGTGACCGCCATCCTGCAGCTTCTGAATGAATCGTATAAGGCGATTTAATGGCGATAATTGGAAAGAAAATTATTTTTATTATGTCACTGTGATGCATTGTAAGTGGTAATAATGAGTCTTATAGACCCACTTAATTTTCAAGTCACGGACTATTTTTGTTGTAGTGCCTTGATACAATTTTTAAATAAAAATATATGGCATAAAATATGATTAAAATACTATAATTCATCACCGTTTGGAACGTCTGTGTCTCAGAAGGTGCACATAGAGTAATAGAAAATAACTGACATCATAAAACATTTCCCCCGTCTCGTTACCAGAATGAAATACAAAAAATTTAAACTAAGATACAATTATTCCCTTTCCATTGAAAATACCTTGTAGAAACGTAAGCACAGAAAAACACGCCGGTACCTCAACGAAAACATGTTCACAGTTTAGTGCACCGGATTGGTTGATAATACAATGTTTTGGTGCTTCCTCTTTCAAATGGTAAATAATATGGCATATATTTTATATAACGTGATCTGGGGTTGGAATAAAACAGTTCCCCTGGTCTTTGCCGACCAACATAGTGTGTATGTAACCCATATTCATAGTCCGCTGTTCTTGCAATTACTTATTCTCATCTTCGATACCCAGCTGATCCTCCCACCATATCGACAAAGATGCGGCACTCTGTCCTAACTAACGTTGTTAGTGACAACATCTACCACGAATGCATGTTAATTCTCAATCCGTATCTGCCGTTCCGTCTGGAGTGGCTGATGACACACCAAGATCTCACCAGGACTGCCAGAGGTTACCTGAATGGATGTCATTGATTAATGTCGCAACAGTGTCGTCGGGTGTTGCTGCTTGCTAGTTTATTGTTAAGATAAGTAATGGTTAGAGCACAAGAATTGTTCTTTACCAGAATCAATCGACTCGGAGACGAGATTTATTCTGGTAAAGAACTATTCGCGTGCTCTGACCGACTTAGAGCACAATTGAACCCACATAATGCAATCAACTAGAAATGTGCCGTTGAGCGTGTTTTGACCACGACGCACAATCCGCGCGCTGGCCGCGAATGGCCAAAAATAGCCGGTTAGCCACGCCCAACAACGTGATGAACATGAACTGATCGCCGTTGAATGTGAACAGATATGTACGAAACAACACGGACTGGTCCCACTTTGAAGCGCCCGTGCGATTTGTCTGTTATGAGTTGCGTGTGCCTAACAATGGGATAATCACCGAACTATTCCTTCGCCAGCCTTGGGAATTGGTGTGCTTTACCAAAAATCAGGGAACGATTGCAACAATGGGATTGTGCTCTAAGATAACTTATATGGGTTTACCGTTTCCCCCACCCGATCATAATCGGGAAAAATGTTAACTTTGACCCAGTAGGTAAACTTGGACCCAAAACATTTGCGGTTAACAATATTTTCCCTGATCAATACACATTATGGTACATGAAAATAACAAAGAAGTTAAGTAGGGGGTGCACGGGGGGTCTTACCAACCCATGGACTAATAAGATTTATTGCACTACACAAATGCAGGTACGTACAAATAACAAAAAATACAAGATAAGTTACAATTTAAACTAAATAGATACGTATAACATTCAAAACGTAATATATGTATTAACCCTACATAATTTATTATTTTTGTTTAAAACATAAACGATCAATTTCGTTTCCCCACATTTCCATGTTTTATCCTTTGGAAAATTAACGGGATCATGATACACACGGAATTAATTAGTATTGGTTTATCGTTCTTCGTCATGAGAATGATATTAAATGATTAATAAGCATCGTTCATATTTGTAAAGTCTATGTTATAATTTTAAGCAACATCACAAATAACTATATGTCAACTTTTCCACGTTACACATGGGAAAATCATTTTTGTAGTAATGCCTTTAGCTATGTATGTCGACCTGTTTCCGAAGTATTATTTCTGTAACTAATATGTGATTGCTAACACGCAGTCAGGGGTCAATACTATGAAGCGTTTTCTTTGTAAGAATCTACAATTGTTTGTAAGAAATAACAATTTAACATTCCGCTAATACTATGAACCTACGATTACAAACATAAATCACAAATAGTACGTATTCTTTGTATTTACAAATATCTCCCAATCACAAAGAATGTTCGAGTACTATGAAAGTTAATTGAAAGTTATAACGTTAAGGAACGTGATTAGAAGGTCTTCGTATTGTGTGTCCAACATAATTTTTCAGTTTTCGCACCCTTAACCCGGATAATATACCCATCTATGATACGCAGGGACGTGGCGACAAGGGGTCGATTCACACCCTTGTGAAAATGTTTTGTCAGCTGGAAATCTCAAGTACAACCCACAGGGACGTCGCGACAAGGGGGTTGGGTTATGTTTCTCGCCCCAAACATTTTATCAACACGTTCAACAGTTGGAAATTTGATACCTGAAACAACTTGAATTGGAAATTTTACAACAACAATAGGTTGAACTTGTTCTCTTATTTTGTTTTCCCAACAATTTATTAGAGGGTATGTGTTTGTTTTAGACCAACGTTTGCATATTTACCTCCTCAAAAGTTTGGATTGAAATGGCCTATATTTAGAAATTGTCAAACCTAAGGGGGGGGGGGTCAGCTTGTATGTGAGGTAGCAGTATGTGTTCCTTGTAACTACTAAAATTACCCAATTTATTGAAAGTTACAACGTTAAGGAACTTGTCTAGGTCTATATAGGGTGTCGAACATAAGTTGTCGATTTTCACACCCTTAAACCGGACCATATAACCATCTAATTCGCAGGGATGTAGCGCCCCCCTTATGAAAATGTTTTATCAATGGAAATCTCATAAACAGGGACATAACGATAGTGGTCTTGGGAACACGATGCCTGGCACATTACAGCTGTTCAGAATAGGAAGGGGCGAGTCGCCGCCAAATCTTATGAGTCACAACGTCTCTGACAAACGTTGGTGATTGATATAAATAGTGAGTGATATCTTTGAGTTTCGATCGTCGACGCGAATGCATTTGGTCACGGTAAAGGACACGAATACGAAGATGCAAGCACAGTTTTCACAAATGACTACAGCATAAATGCAGTGACGTGGCATGATGGTCTCTTCGGTGCGCCAACGTCGATATCCAACTGTATCCCCACCCCTCAATCAGAAACTTCTATTTCTGTGAAATGTAATTGTTTACACCGGTTGGCTTCTGATTTTCCAGCTGTAACATTAAGTTGTCCAACCTCCCCTCTTGGGTTGGATATTTTGACTAAATATGACTAACTTAGTCTTAGTCACAAACATTTTGAGTAACTTTGGTCAAGTATTGGAATTATTTGCACATAATTCCGCAACTTACATTTTCGCCTTCCCAGTGACTAAGAAAAGTTATGACTAAATCCTGGCCATTTTGACTAATTAGTCGTTCTGAATCCCCATTTCTTAGTCGTTATGACTAACATCACCCTAGTAATTTTGACTAATGTTATGCCTCGGTCATGTTGGCTGAACTAAGTTAGTCATCCTGGGGGAAAACGTTTGACTAACATATGTTAGTCATATTGACTAACTTTTGTTATCAGCGTAGAACAATTAAAATACTCGCCTCTTGATATACGATTCCATCGCTATGTGGAATTTTAGGCATTTGTTTTATTCAAAGGGTGCATATTGAAATTATAGGATGAACACCCCATCACCAAACGGAGCCCATATAGCCACGTCCCTATCTCGATATATTATAAGATATCGGAGCAGTTTGAAATTATAAAATGACCACCCCTCCTATAACCGAGAGCCTTAGCACGTCCCTGCTTCGATACTGTGATGAGCACCCCCTGATAAAATGGAGCCACGTTCCTGCCTCGATGTGTTATGATAAGAGTAGCGGATCAGTTTGAAATCATAGGATGGGCACAATATATATATAATGTGATACCATCAAAATAATATTTTGTTTTCACAAACGGAATGGTTGTAATTTGTGAAAACAATGATACCAAATTGGTTGTAGTACTCGATATTACACTGACTTGTACTTACATACACACTCTACAAACAAACAGTTTATTAGTTAACTTTGCGCAGACATCAACTTAGCAATCCGTGTACCGATTGGATAGCTCTGATAAGCGATCACCTCTCAACTTATGATTGGTTAATTCTTTTGTAACTTTGGCTTGCCGTGAATAAATATATTGTGAATAACTCACAGGTAACGGTTTGCCCGTAAGCAATCTACAATAATCAGCAGTAGATCTTTGTGAAATATGCGAGATTTTGTTAGTTCATCGTTTCATAGTACAGGCGATATCACTAATCACACAATAATAGCACGCTTTGTAACTTTCCCATATAAATTGTTGTCAGTTATTTTAGCTCTATACACATGTCCGTCTAATTTGAACTGGTATTAAGATAACACTGATAACGGGTGAATGGGAGCAGAGTGGTGAGTTAGTTTTTTCTACGTTTTAGGGGTTTCACCCCTCGCCCAGTCTAAGGTATTACAATAATACGGTTAAATTTTCCCTGTACTATGAAACCACTGTGATAGTTAACACATATTTGTAATTACAAATTAATAAATACTATTTGTTTTTACAGGTATAAATTGTTCCTAGTATTGACCCCTGGTGAACATGTCTCTTGATGCTAGTATATATAATACGCCAATATATATCTTTTACTCCTCCATTCCCAAAGAGTCCAATATATAACAAAAGACACAATATAATACAAGGAATTACAAACTCCACAAAGAGTTCATACAGGAACAGGTATGTACAATCGCGTGGGACAACAAGGATACACAAACATGCATATACATGGACACATACATGTATATAGAATCGTGAGATCTGCATAAATGCGCATGTACACGCACACGATTAGGCCTACACTATAAAGTTATTATACACTGTTGTGTACAGTTTGTGTTTTTCTTGTACGAGTCCATGTTGTGGTGAACAGTCATAATCGAAATTGTCTTTCTTGAAATTACCTGCATGTTCTAACTTTTATCTTTCAATAATGTCAATAATAGCAACAACAAGCGCGGGAAGCGCGCGTTGGTGCTTATACCTTAGGCGCAGGTGAATGACGTCATATATATATTTTTCGATAATTTCTATAGCGATGAGCAAAATTCTGGTGGCGTGTAAGTTTTTTTGTGAAATTGACATGTGACTTCCGGTTAGCAACTGTCTGAGATTGTTAAATTGCCGAATCGGCAGTGTACTAACGAGATGAAAATAAAATTGTCAACACCACAGTTCACAATTCCGAAGAATTCCCATGTGATTTAGAGTTATGACATGGTTCATGACGTCATTTACGTCATGTTGGCTCCATGGGCCAGAATCTAGACAAGATTGCACAATGCATGACATGTCGTCTCCACTGGGGCCAATGCATGCTGTTATATAAATTTTTCATAGCGTTATGTCGCGCACAAAAAGGCAAATTCGAGGCACAGCGTGTGTGGTTGCTCCATTACGTGTCACGTATACGATTCATATTAATTTTGTCAGTGACTCATATCGTCCCACGACGGACATCTTGATTGATGCTACGCGCGCTCTCTTGGTTATTGCTCTAATACCCGCTGTTTGTTTCTTAACTTGACAGCGGGGATCAATTTTAGGTTCTTTCAACTAAAGAAACTGAAGTATCACTCAAGCAGTATGACCGTATCTCGAGTTTACATATACAAGGTGGAGCCAAACACATCATTGCCGTCCCCGTTTGAATTGTAGCAATCTGAATTCCGAACTCAGTATCAATGATCTTTTAAAAAAACGCGTTGTGTGCCTGTGGCGAGAGAGAAACTACAACACATTTGTTTTATATTGTCAGAACTTTCAAACGGAACGAATATCGTGCTCGATCGGCTCTCTATAGGAACGATGGAAACTAAAGTGTTACTCGAAAGCTCTCAAACTTTAACAATATATAGAACAAAACGTCGATATCACGGCAAGGGTACAGAAATTCATAACAATGACCAAAAGGTTCAATTAAAACATTTCAAACATTGTATTAACAAATATAACTCGAACGGTCCATCGATAAATATACAATTTTCGAAGAACATGCCCAGCGATAGACGTAAACCTAGGGAGGGGTGTTTCGTACTACAACGCACCACAGTCCAAATTTATACATTCAATGCCAATTGATTGTTGTCAACCATCAATAATATAGATATTTCAGTCGAAGGGAGATGGCCACAATAAGCCATTGGCTTACTGCCAAATCCCTTTATCATTTTATCGTTCTTATACTACATGTTGCCTATTTTGAATGTATATCATTATATTGGGAATAAAATACGTTTAAACTAAGCAGTATGATGTTGTCTAGAACAAATGTTATATAGGTGAAAGAGAAGAACCCACTGTACCAGAAAAGGCAGAAAGCAAAAGCTTTGTAGGATATGTTACGGAAAATACTGAGAACAATTACTACATACAACCATTCAATTAATTTAATATTTCGTTTCCCCTTAAATCGTGTACACCCCTGGTTAACCCTTTACCCAACAGAACAGTCCTGTGCCAATGCATTCTCTTATATATATGCGAGTCGACCATAGGTCGCCTCGCATATATAAGAGAATGCATTGGCTTAACACATATTAAAAATGATAAAATTGTCAAAGAATGTAGAAAAATATTATAAAAATTGTTAAAAAATGTAAGAAAAAATTATAAAATTGTTAAAGAATGTAAGAAAAAATGGTAAAAAGTGTTTTTTTAGGCCAATGCATTCTCTTATATATGCGAGGCGACATATGGTCGACTCGCATATATAAGAGAATGCATTGGCACAGGGCATAACTGTAACCATCACAATGTGGTCAATGAACCGGTTCCAATGATATTCATATTTGTATGGTGTTATTGAGACAGACCGAAGATATTTTAGGCTGTTGAAGCTTTATATGGGCGTTTTTGGCCGGTTTGTTGGGTAAAGGGTTAAGTGCTAACTTACTATGATGTATCAGCTATGGTACTAATGGGACAAAGCTATGCTTATAAGAAAAAGTGCCGCTATTATTTCAAAGGTTATCATTTTCGCGGTGTTGGCTTACTCTAGCCATTTGAGAAACATTCAGGAACATGTATATATATTTTAATAACAATTGGTGCATTGTGTGTTATTTAGTCACAGGCATCTAAACTGAGCAATGATCGACATGCATCGGAGACAGGTACATATAACATGCAGCTGTGCAAAAAACAAAACTACCATATATTTTAACAACGGCTGCGCTGTTGTTTTCAAACGATAAGAATATATAGCGATCTATGGTCGGTTTGCAACTACCATCACGACCAGTATTAGGGTACGTGTTCAGAGACCTGACGACAGGGGGGGGGGGGGGGGGTGTATCACCCCACAGCTTTGGTTAAAATTTTCAACAGCTGGAAATTTCATACCTGACACAACATTAGTTGGAAATTTCACACCAACAATAGGTTAAAAATGTTCTTGTAGTTTGATTTTCAAACAATTTATTGGGGGCACTTTATTGTTTTTGGACCAATATTTGCATATTTTCCTTCTTTTGGTAAATTTTTTGGACTGAAATGGCCCTCAGTTAGACATTTTCCAACCTTAGGGGGTGTCAGGTTGGAAATTTCCAACACTTGGAAAGCTTGTGTCCTGGTCCCTCCCCTGTGGCCAGTCAAAAACTTCTAGTTAATTTAAGAAAACAATATTGTCCTACATTTGGTCAAAATTGTCACTGGAATTGTCATCAGTTGAAAAATTTCCAACCTAAGTCGGGGTGTCAGGTTTGAAATTTCCAACTCTATGAATGCTTGTCTAGATGCTAGGATTTTGCGATATTCTTATTCAGATTTCAAATTGTTACTTGAAATGGTCATCAGTTGGACAAATTTCCAAACTAAGGGAGAGTATGAGGTTTGAAATTTCCAACACTAGGAAAGCTTGAGGTCAGTCTAGATGCTAGGATTGAGGTCATTCAAGATTTTTTTTTTTTTTTAGTTTTCAAAATATTCTTATACCGGGTCGAACAACCATGGTCGGCCCGGTGTGTTCTGGTCTATTGTCCGTAGTCGTGTGCATTTGTCTGGAGTTAGACCACTAGATGTTAGGTTTGTGAATATTATCATACCGGGTAGATAGAACCATAGAAGCATAAATATGATATTAGGCATGTGAACACAAAGATGCAAGGAGGGAATGCAATTATGCAAAACCTTGGGTCTGATTCAAGGGGTGTTTTGGTTTGAATCAAGGGGGGGGGGGGGGGGTTGCAAATGGAATTATGCAAAACCTTGTTTCTGGTCTGATTCAAGGGGGGTGTGCAGTTGGAATTATATCAAGGTGGATACCCCCCCCCCCCCCCAACGGAGACCCTCTAGCCACGTCCCTGTACGTGCATACACTCGCGCATTTCCCAGGCACTTTTGCAGGCATATCGGTTTATAAAGCTACAATGTCACATAAACCAAATGCAAGAAGGATCATAAAATACATCTGTATCACAGCTAACTACATGAAAACTAAAACTATGTTGTTCCACTAGTAGCGATGATATCGAAATTTGCCTGTAAATAGCATTCAATTATCTGACAATAATCAATCATACAGGCATTTTAGGGAAATGTGTTATATAGTAGCAGCGTTCCAAGTGGAACTACTCATATATTAATTATCATGTCGACAGCTTTGGTAAATATGCAGTTATATGCATGTTGGCGTTCATATTTTGGCACCATATGCCTTTCTATGATCAATTGCCTGCAAAAAATTCCGTGCAAACTTACCAGTGTATGAACGTACCCTTAAAATATTGGGCATGATGGATTTGTTCAGATTAACCGAAACGACAACTTTAAAACATATGTGACCCGCCATACCAATCCAGTCGTAAGTCGGGATTTTTTTACCCTGTGCCAATGCATTCTCTTATATATGCGCGTCGAACATAGGTCGCCTCGCATATATAAGAGAATGCATTGGCCTAACAATTTTTTATCATGTTTTTAAATAAATGTTTCTTATAATTTTTAGGACATAAAATAAAAAACTTCCATTACCCTACAGGGAACCCCACACATATATAGAAGCATATAGAAGAGTGTCGTCTGCTCATGTTTGTCTGGGGCTCTGTATGGGTGAAATTATAAAATTGTTAAAGAATAGAAGAACAAATTATTAAAATTGTAAAAAAATGTTAGGCCAATGCGTTCTCTTATATATGCGAGGCGACCTATGGTCGACTCGCATATATAAGAGAATGCATTGGCACAGGGTAACAAACATCCCGACTTACGACTGGATTTGATATGGCGGGTCACATTATACAGTAGTTTTTTCTTAAAGGATTACACCGGTGTAGCTTTATTTGTAGCCATTACCGATGCCCGCTAATTCACTGAACACTTTGCCGAACAGATTCTTGTGGCCGCCCGTAACTGAAGTTATGACAATTCATGCGATTGAATATTCCGTTATGGATTATGCCGTCTTAATCGTTAGTCTTCCTTCGTGTGATACTATAGCGATATGAATGCAGTGTCAAACTTGAAAGGCTCTCGAAACTGGTTCGTATCTATTCTGATTGTTTATACAGAAACGGCTGGACCATCGGAGTTGAAAATGTGTACATATGGGTAATTTGACTAGTGGGATCTTATTAGATAGGTCACATGGACACCTAATGACTTAAAATGGCAATCATAATTAATTAAATTAAATAATTAATTATATACCCCAAATGGTTGCAATCTGGTCCATAAAAATTGAAATACAGGGATAAATTGACCTTGGGTGCAATGAGATAGATGCAGTTGACATCAGACGACTTAAAGGGACAAATATGAGCAATAAATAACGTTGCTTAATTCATTTTCATTTTGCCCCAGCAAGTCATTCAGTAGGACCCATCATCATACCAAATTATCGGGACCGCTTTTAACCAGGGATGAAATCGTATATTATGCTTCAGCGAATGGTATAGTTAATAAATAATTATGCAAAAAACTGGTTACTCTATATACGATATATAGACATATATATCAGTATTGCTATGAAGATCTATGTGTTTTTTTATACTTGCCAATATTATCTCCGCTCATCATATATATATCACCACTTTCGTCTTGCCTCACCATTGCGTCACGTGCGATCCTGACGCGGTGCTGATCCACACATTCTTGGTTAAATCTGGGGCCATGCAGATCCTAGGTATAGTTGGCGAGAGAGTGATACGTGACAGTGCGGTGATGCCGCTTCAGTTTTCTAAGACTGCCAACTTGTAAATGTGGCTTGGAATTATTATAGCATCCTTCATCCTTGTCATGTCTTTTGAACACTATTATCCACCAATGTTTCAAAAACGTCTACTGTGGGCACGACGAAATGATCTCTCTTGAATGGACCGTGAATGTCAGAGGAGTTGTCTCATCTTTTTGAAAGATGGAATGAATGATGATGTGCATAAAGAATCTATAGTTGGCAGTATGATACTCCATTTATCACTATCGGCGATAGTGTGGCAGGTCGTCGATTGCGTCTCTTCATATGAAATCGAATTCTTTAGAGAATTAAAATGCAGACATTATCGACTCAAATAAGATCTAGTGAATCATGGCGGAGTCGACTGAGTAAATGAGAGCACCAAATTAAGGTGGCTTGGGGTGGCCATTTTTTTCAAATTATCATTTTGAAGTGTCCAAAACTGTTTTAATAAAACTTTTCCCCGCAAAATAAACCAATACTTGTACTATACACAACTGCTCTATATTTTCAATCAATCCTTAAGTTTAAAGATACGGGCGGCGTTGGCGGTGGGTATGCTGTTAAAATACTCAGCTCCGTCAAAAACCGACACAAACAAAAATAAGAGTAAAATATAGACAGACTTTGCTCTTATACCATCATAAATATTGCATAAACAGTATGTTATTGTCAAATGTTTTTCCTTTGTTATGTAAACAAAAGCAAAAAACGTTACAGAACCTGGCTTTTGTTTAGATCCGGATATGGTAAACATAAAGAGCGCTATTTGTTAATATATTATTATGATTGTCTTTTCGCACATGTATCTGTATTAATTGAGAATTTATGTGATTTGTTTGGTGATTTTCAAACTTATATTTATGAATTTAACCGTTTTCCTGATATGGAAATAATAAAGAGCGTTTATATCATTTGTGTTTGATTAACCAATAGAATTGCGCTGTGTTATGTAAACAGAAGCAAAACTTCTGTAACACGAGCAGGCTATTGTTTACATACAGCATCGTGCGTCTTGACGACAAAATACTATTTACGCGCTAATTATTTTTGGCATATGAACAAAACTCTATATATTTTAATATTCCTTCTGTTGATGACGATTTGAACAAATATGAATACGCCGCCCGTGCCTTTAAGTATTTAGCTTCAATTTTGGAAGTTAAGTTTAAGAGATATTTGCCATGATTATCAATGTTAAAACTGTGCTATCATAACTCTTATTTGTTAGAGTGTTGACATATACTCATTTTGCTTTTACGAAGGTGGTCGATTATGACTCTTTATATGAAACCGAATTATTTAGAGAATTAAAATGCAGAGATTATCGACTCAAATAAGATATAGTGAATCATGGCGGAGTCGACTGAGTAAATGAGAGCACCAAATTAAGGTAGTGTTGATGTGGCCATTCTTTTCAAATTGTCGTTTTGAAGTGTCCAAAACTGTTTTAATAAAACTTTTCCCCGCAAAATAAACCAATACTTTCTACTATACACAACTGCTCTATATTTCCAATCAATCCTTAAGTTTAAAGATACGGGCGGCGTTGGCGGTGCGTATGCTGTTAAAATATTCAGCTCCGTCAATAACCGCCATAAACAAAAAGAATAGTAAAATATAGACAGACCTTGTTCTTATACCAATAAGAAATATTGCATAAACAGTATGTTATTATCCAATGTTTTCCTTTGTTATGTAAACAAAAGCAAAAAACGTTACGGAATCTGGCTTTTGTTTAGATCCGGATATGGTAAACATAAAGAGCGATATTTGTTACTGTTTTCCTGATATTGAAATAATAAAGAGCGTTTATACCATTTGTGCGTGATTAACCAATAGAATTACGCTGTGTTATGTAAACAGAAGCAAAACTTATGTAACACGAACGAGTTCTTGTTTACGTACACCATCGTACGTTTTGACGACAATATACTATTTACGCGCTAATTCTATATATTTTAATATTCCTTCTGTTGATGGCGATTTGAACAAATATGAATATTTCTGCAACGAACTCCGCCCGTGCCTTTAAGTATTTAGCTTCAATTTTGGAAGTTAAGTTTAAGAGATATTTGCCATGATTATCAATGTTAAAACTGTGCCATCATAACTCTTATTTGTCAGAGAGTTGACATATACGCATTTTGCTTTTACGAAGGTGGTCGATTACGCCTCTTCACATGAGATCGAATTATTTATCGAATTAAAATGCAGATATTATCGACTCAGATAAGATCTAGTGAATCATGGCGGAGTCGACTGAGTAAATGAGAGCACCAAATTAAGGCGACGTTGAGGTGGCCATTTTTTTTTCAATCCTCGCGTAAATCTCAATTCCTTACAGCTGGAAATTATAGTAAGACAGGATGCCACTGATTTGCATGTATAGACAACTGGACATCATTTAGGAACTATAGCTATTTATTGCATGATCCTACAATTATTCCATTCAATAAACCCATTGTATAAATTGTGATATTAAATGTTCGTTTAATAACAGGAAATAGTGCAAGGTGACCTTTGACTTCGGGTTTGTTGTCCGTTTACATTCCGTACGCTACGTCTCAAAATACTATAGCTTCCAATAGCTTTCCAACAAACTCTAATGCATGAAGAGTTTGAGAAGTTATTTAATTAAATATACTCCATTAATTACGTCAAAGAGTCTTTATCTATCTGGGATTATTTCAGTACGTGGGCAAACAACACATAGTTACGTGAAACGTCATCGCATGCCTTATAGAAGCCGATGTTAGTTTCGCGTTCATTTGTTGATTTAAGTATGTTTTGTCGAGGTTTTGGATCATGTGATAAATATAATCTACAACTCGTCCCCAGTTTATAGCAGAATTTACAAAACTCGTCCAATAAATTAGGTCTGGACCTCGGCTCGGTCGACACCTAATTTACTGGACTAGTTTTGTAAATTCTGCTATAAACTGGGGAAGAGTTGTAGATCCTCTATATACTGTTTGATTGCAAAGGGAGATTCGGCCTCGGTGTCTCGGTTAGGGGTACAACTCCAAGCCGTCTCGCCCTCCAGCGCTGGCGATGAGGGTTCAAATCCAGATATTTCCATCATGGACTTTGTAACTCGAAATTGTTATCTGGTTACCAGTTACTCACAGATGGCCGGTGGTTTGCCGCACATGATCGACGAGTTTATCAGCCATTGAAATCACTGTTAGATTGGTCGTAAATGTGCTGATTTTCTCCGCCACTAAAATTGGCAATGTCGTCATATGGCCTTAGTTGCTGAAAGCGACATTAAAGCTAGGCACACATACCTGCGTATTATCGTATGCGTTTACAGGTATGCGTAGAACATATGCGAATTTACGCACGAAAACGATATGTGTAGCTGCCACATGCCTGACGAATCACTTCTCCAAGATGTCTTCATTGAGTGATGAGGCTTCATCAAGTGATGAAGAGTTTTTCCTCCGCTTATAGTGCACCATCACCTTCGCAAGAGAAAGAACAGAAGAATGTGTAAGCATCATATTGTTAAGAAACGGAAAGAGCAAGGGGCCTTTATCAGGGATCTGTGTGATGACGAAGAACGCTTTGTAGAGTACTTCAGATTGAGAATAGAACAATTGCCCAAGTGCTTCATCTCATTGCAGCAGCCAATATTACGTCATGTAAATGGGAATTTCTCAATTATTCGGATACGAAAATCGTATCCGATGACGCATACTACCAACATTTTGGTAGTATGCGTTAATCGCATCCGATTGTCGACAATTTGTCGTATCAAATAATCGCTGTCGCAAGTATGTGTCATGGTCAATTGAAAATCATTTGTTGGTAGTCGACGAAAACGGATGGGACTTACGCATACGTAAATCGGATGCGTTTTTCGCAGGTATGTGTGCCTGACTTAAACCCCAATAAATAAATGAAAGGGAGATAATTCATACTTCAGAATTAGGTGCTATGTTTTTACAACAAAAAAAAATATTTCTAAAAACTAAATTAAATAGCTAAAGCCTTCTGAAAATCACAAAACGGAAACCTAATGTTGTGATCTCCTATACTGACTGGTTTACTTGTTCAAAGGAGATTCACTTTGAAAGATATCATGGGCTTTCTTTTGAAAACCAGGAATTGTCGTCCAAATTTTTTAATAATATATTTTCCTGAAAAATAAACCAGTACTACAAGTGCTCTAGCTTTTCAATGAATAAATAAGTTTGAGTATTTAGCTTCAAATTTGGAAGATTAAATTTCAGAAAAATTTGGTAAACGGTGCCATCAGAACTCTTATTTGTCCGAGTGTAGACATTACTCATCTTGCTTTTACGCCCATATGTGGACGCCCATGTGTGGCCATAATTCTCGTTAAGCGCGAGCGGATGGTACTGGAAATAAATTTGTAAATGTGGAGAATGTATACCCTCTTGGTGACTGAATGTTTGCGCTTTTTGATTAGGGGTGGGTGTTCTCAACTTATTACCCACTCTACCATTATCACAACATAAACTCAACACTTTGAACTACATGCTTTAACCCTTTTATGACGGGAGCTGCGCTGGTGCAGCATTAAACACCCTGTGCCATTGCATGCTCTTATATATGCGAGTCTCCCATAGGGAGCCTCGCATATATAAGAGAATACACTGGCTTACAAGGTCAATATAAATATGTTAGGCCAATGCATTCTTTTATATATGCGAGGCGCCCTATGGACGACTCGCATATATAAGAGAATGCATTGGCACAGGGTTTTCGCAAATTTTGAGAAAGCTCCAGTCATGAAAGGGTTAAGAATAACATACTAATAAGATGGACATCGATCACTTCATTGTGTAGTAAAAGGAATAGTTTACTCACTAATCCGACACATTGTAGGGGTAGCAGGATAAGATGTCATATGAAATCGAATGAGAATAGAACCGCTCTCTGTTATCAGTATCTACCATCACAATCCTGTACCCTGTATTTTATCCTGGCAGGCCTCGTCTTGCTTTCGTACACTTTGTTATCGTGTTTTCGGTGAGACATAATACCGCTCAATGGCCAAGAAACATACATTGTCAGCTGCCAGTTGCCAACCATCAGACGATGAATAATTTTACTCATTTGATGGCTAACACAACGTTTATATATCATTATTTAGACATCAAGTCAATACATCGTGAAGTTTCGCGAATAACATACCATATATACGGCTTGTATAATGTCCCAAATAAAGGGAAGCGAAAACAATACGCAGATGCTTGGCCATGAGTTGGTGGACAAAAAAAATGCGTTACCGATCATTTCAACTAAAATAGGACACAACTTATTGAATGACAAAATTTAACTTATAGCTCTCTCGAACAGTCAAAACAGGAAGTGGGCCGCGGCCATATTGTTGTTTGCGGTCGATCAGGGCATGGGCATGCGGCGCATCGCTCGTGCAGACATTCACATGAAGTCCGGCTACATGCGTACATCTGAGACTGAATGCATGGAATGTCGTCGTGGAGCAGGTGGCGTTTTTTGCAAACGGAGGGAAACAGGCGTTGAAACTGTGTCTTCAATCGTGGTGTCATTCGCATTGTGCGAAAAGGAAATTGGGCCATGCGCTCCGAAATAATTGTAAATAAACTACGTACCGAGAAAATGTACGCATGTAGTCGGGCTTCATGTGCATGTTATCATAACAAGGCCATAACAGATCTGTCAATCGAACATTTTTTAACCCAACCATTCAGCTGAACCATTGAACCAATTCTTGCCAGCACTCACATCTGTAAATTATAAACCTCTTTACATTAAATACACCATGTTTCGTGGAATTCTACTATATTCGTTGGAACACGTGTTCATAACGTTGGGACTCACGATGGAACCATTGTTTTTTGAATGATTGCATGGCGTATTGTTCTAAATCCGATGCTAGCTCGACAAAACAGTTGGTCTAATTGACTATTGTTGAAACAAGATATTGAACCAAAATATTTTAACCAAAATATTGCACAGTTACCAGCAAGCGACTTATGAAATTGTAATGCCTGTCGAAACACACGTATAGCACGTTGGGCTAAAGACCATTACTGTAGCTAGAGCGTCTCCGTTTGTGGTTTACTTATTTCAAACCTAAGACCCTCCCATGGTTGGAAATGTTCCAACTGCTGGCCGTTTCAGTTCAAATATTTGGCGAAAAGTAGGAAAATATCCCTCTCTTTTGTCTAAAAATACAAACTGCACAGTAAGCATTGTTTGGAAAACCAAACTATCAGAATAATTTCAACCTATACTCTCGGTCTTGGTTTTATGATTAGCACAAATCCTTTACAAGCTCGATAACCCAGCTGGTATACGTGATCATTGCTCAGTATGTCCATATGAACCAATAGACTGCGCGGTTGCCAGCAATCACCACCATAACCGACATTCTGATCTTCAGATCTGATACTTAACATGTGTAGAAATATCGACCAGTGTCTAATACAGATATGGGCAATCACAAACCGGGACCATGGAATATGTTTCAAGGTCAACCACACAAACAATTTTTATCTCTGCAGAATAATATGCAAATGTGACACAAGATGTGATGTAAATCTGCATATGCAAATTGTTTGGTATCTGAGCTTATGCTAAGAATTAACTTACCGGTCTATACTCAATTTTAAATTGAATTTATGGACTAGCTCTGCGCTATCACAATTTCTCGACATAAGCTGCTACATTAAAATCACTTCCTATAGTGTCACATGCATGGAACTATTATTGTGATAATCGAATCGGTTATGCATGTATAGTAGCTGGCTGTTTGTAGTTTGGTTCATTAGATGTTGGCCCCACATCAGGATGTAACGATCAACTTGATTGGCCACAACGCCACGTTTAAATAGCCATGTCACCCTTGACATCGGGGTTTAAGAGAGCGTGTGCTAAAGACATAAGGATTACCGTACACGAATGACCTTTCCTTTACATTTTGACAGTTTCAGCCAATCGTGGCGTTGAACCTGTGCGTCTCATTTTGAAAGACTCGGCCCCGCTTCGAGATTCAAAATCGACAGCCAGGTGTCAAATCTCAATGCGCCCCCGATGATGCCGGAAATGATATATTTGCCAGAAACAATTTATTTCAATGTTTACAATTTCAATTTCATTCGTCTTCCGGATCGCTTGCGGGACGGTCGCATTTGATGCTCGACGCATTAAGCCGTGAGCGATCCGTGATCTTTTTTTGTTGCCGGGCTTAACTGGATTATGGAATTAATCCCCAGCCAAGTCCAGCACATGCTGAGTGGACTGCCGTCTGTCTTTTGTTTAGGCTGGCATGTACAGGCTTACAATGACAGACTGGACGTGGTATTTGAGTACCGAGTCGCCCCGATAGAACCCTATGCCGGCCGTGGCTCGGTAGGACCGACCGGAATCAACCGGTCCGGGGCTGACCAGACCACCTCAGACGGGTTGAAGACAGCGAACTCGAAGAAGAAGAAGACACCATCGCTCCGCCACAGGGACGCCGACATGAAGGCCAGGTGGAGACGGGGAACTGAGAGACGCCAATTCCCCCCATCTGGTCCCGGTGCACCAACAATAGCAGCCTACTGTCGACGTGCCCGAAATCGCCATCAGCGGAAACGACAGGGACGTCGATGTTACCCCGGCCGTCACTGTCGCCGACTTTAAGGTGATGGAGGAATTACCACCACTTCCATCGCCTCATGACCCAGATGCAGCAGATGATTTCAACCCACCGACACCGAGACATCCGGTGTCCCCCGGCTGTAGCATGGAAGAGGAGCAGGAATCAACATCCCCTGCTCTTGTCGAAGATGGAACGACATTCAAAACAGCTAAAGAATGGGAACAGACTAAAAAAGAGGAGTCACTCAAATGGCAGAAAGAACGGGAAGACCAATAGAAAAGGGTTGAAGAAGCTCTTAGACAGTTCCACCACCACCACCACCACCACACAACAACAATCATCTACTCCATCTTCGACGTAAAACCCCTATCGGCACTTTCGACCATCCCAGGGGGAGGGGGGGGGGGGGGGCTAAAACAAATTCAATGTTGCAGGGAATCTCTAAAATAATGGAATCCATATATTTCCTGATTCGGTCAGCAGCCTCCTTGATACGTTTAAGGAAACTGATAACTCGGTCAAAAACTTTTAGAGAGTCCATGAAAATATAATATGAGTGGTTCTGCCGGGGCGACTCGGTACTCCAATACCATGTCCAGTCTGTCCTTGTAAGCCTGCACATGCCAGCCTTGATAAAATCGCGACTATCTCATAGTAACGAAAATTATATCTGCATAATAAATGAAATTTAAAAATAAACAACTCATCAAGAAATTCATCGTTTATTACTAAAAATGTCAAACAAAAATACAAGAGCAACACATTATTTCAACTAAATTGATCTTAATTTTTTTACTATGAGATAGTCGCGATTTTATCAATTCTCTCAGAATATCTCTCAGAATAATGAAATTTGCTACGATTTAAACAGTAAGTTGCTGCTTTTCTGTCCAACCAACTGTTGAATTGTGATGATCTTCAGTTTTTGGCAGGGTTAATACGTTCACCTATACGACTTTTGATAACAATGATCTTCGGGAGGAGAAATCATAAATCATTGACTAAGACTAAGACAACTAAGACAACCTACTCGTTAATGTCTATATCTGAATTGGTTTAATCCACTCCTTTACCTAGAAAACTCATATTTATTATATTTGCATGGACTCTCTACATAATGTGGAAGGAAATTTACCACAAAATCACAAAAGACTAATAACTGAATGACATCAGAATAAGTGGCACATGTATTTCAGTCTGGCGTAAGGTTGTTACCGTTTCCGTCTTAACACGGTCTTCTGTAAAATGAGAGCATCAGAACGTACAGACAAGAAATACACATCGTCCTCGTCCCGACTTCTGACAATACCAAGCATGCAGGTTTCCTGGATCTACACGGCCACGATCCTGGAGGGATATTGGTATTGTCACATTGTTACCAGGTTCAGCTGCAACATTAACAACAGGACTTTTCGGTTTAGCAGCCCGTTTCATTAGCTATATTGCGGTATAAACAACCATTGACAAGAGATAAATTTGTCTAAATACCCGGATAAGTTTACTCCCATTTTGCACCGAACATTAATCCGCGCTGATCGGGAATCAAAGCTGACTCCTCGTTTAATATTTATGGACGGCTTATGATATTGTTTAAAGTGCTCTGTGGATAACGTCCGCGAAATTGACAATTTGAGAAAGATAATGGTGAGCATCTCTTTGTCGTACCGACACCATAGAAATGTATCGATTGAGACGAGGTTGGGCCAGTGAGGTATTTCAGATTAACCATACCAGCCAAAAGACATTTCTCTAAGCGAGCAACTCGTCCAACGTTGGTGTGACTAATCGGGCGTTGTCTGTTGACCGATATAACATATTGTGGTCTTCTCCCCACTTAGCGCCACTCCCCGGGGGCGAATAATGTATACCGATATGTTTTCTCTCGTCTTCAGACTAATAACTTCGGACACAAAGCCATCCCGGGTTTCCTGGTTTAGCCACACCGGAAGATTAGAGGATATCCCTCCGTTGTCTAATTCTGCGTATCGGTTACACAATGGCGTCAGTCCTCTATTCCCCGACGGCAACGCACTAAATGAGACAAGAACGTCATTTGCATAACTTAAGAATTCCACCGCGGCTTTGGCAATCTCATTTTCGCGAGGTAGCTTTATTATTTAGGCCCTTAAATAACGAAGTGTGACTGGGCGGGACCAACGGGATCTATCTCGGTTTTCAACCGGTGATCTCCCATGCTAGGTTTCTTGGGTCGAACATTTCACCTCTATTAGACTGATTGTTTAGGATTGATGGGGCAATATCAATGTCAAAAACGTGCTGGAACGATCTAAACTCAACTAGATTTATGCGACAACGAGAATAGGATATTATGTTTTCAAGAACAAACTTCGATGAACTTGCAGCCACCGTCAGGCTGTTTTGTCGCTATATGTTCTCGCAATAGATCACGTGTGAGGGTTTTTGATTTCGAAAGCTTGATGGGCCATGTGGTTGAGTTGGTAAGGTGGATGGTGCATTCTGTGAAAATAAGTTGTCCAGCAATTGCGGAGCTGATTCTAATCTCGTTGATTCGTGTATCCGGACAAGTTTGTCAGTTGCATTCCTGGGTCCGTGGTTTCTACGTGCATTGTAATGACTTCCTGATGAAATTGACAATTAGACAAATAAGCCCACCAATAAAACAAGCATTGGGATTTGGTGTCTTTTTTGGAGTTCTAAATTCCGATGCCAACTTGATACTTATAATAAGAAACCTTATGCTAGAAGATCAATTATCTAACCCTTGTCGTTGTTCATTATAACAAAAAGAAGATAAATTGGTCGTCTGAATTACATATATCACAAACTTGAAATAATGTCTATAATTTAGGTTGGCGCAGCGGGTTGGCGAGGATTTTTGTTTTGTTTAGTTCACTTCAAGGAATATCTTATTTGTGGGGCCTACTGGCTTAATTTGGTCAAACTTTCTTAATTAATTTTCAGTTCACCCGGCAAAAGATAAGTACATGCAACACGACCAATCGTATGGCACCTGAATTGCGAAACTGCATCCTTCAGTTTTACGTTAATAACAAGTACAAAAGATCAAATATTGAGAACCCTTTTTTATAATTATCGCTTTTTGGTGACGTTAGCATGGCCTACCTTTGTACGATAATTTTGCTGGGCTGACAAATATTCAAAACGTGTCAAAACTTCATCTGTATCTGACCATCAAACCCTTATACGAATGGCCCCATGGCTCCGATCTGATTACTTTCTGGTTCATAAGATGGTGGTTTTTGGTGTCAATTGGGACGGGGTATCTGTCACGAGGAAATGATAAATAATGAAATTAAAACAATGTTATGCAACAGCTTTCATACATATTCAGTTCCCACGATTTCATACTGTTCAAAGTTATGAACTATTTTGACACCTTTCGCATAATGAACTACGACTGCTAAGAATTAAGAAAAGAAAATTTCCATTTTGAAGGCCACATTTATTGTGATTTTGGGCAACATTATCAGCACTGTATTATGTGGTTTGAGGTATCCAGATGCACAAAGTTATCAGCTCTGTATTATGTGGTTTGAGGTATCCAGATGCACAACGTTATCATCTCTGTATTATGTGGTTTGAGGCATCCAGATGCACAACGTTTTAGGCACTGTATTATGTGGTTTGAGGTATCCAGATGCACAAAGTTATCAGCTCTGTATTATGTGGTTTGAGGTGTCCAGACGCACAACGTTATCAGCACTGTATTATGTGGTTTGAGGCATCCAGACGCACAAAGTTAACAGCTCTGTATTATGTGGTTTGAGGCATCCAGATGCACAACGTTATCAGCACTGTATTATGTGGTTTGAGGCATCCAGACGCACAAAGTTAACAGCTCTGTATTATGTGGTTTGAGGCATCCAGATGCACAACGTTATCAGCACTGTATTATGTGGTTTGTGGTATCCAGATGCACATCGTTATCAGCACTGTATTATGGGGTTTGAGCTATCCAGACGCACAACGTTATCAGCACTGTATTATGGGGTTTGAGGTATCCAGACGCACAACGTTATCAGCACTGTATTATGTGGTTTGATGTATCCAGATGCACAACAAAATAAGATGGCACAGAGATGGATCAGCTGAACATTAGGAACTATATATTTTTCAAAACTAAATGTTGCATAAATAATGCTACATTTTCAACTATATGGTTGATTGGAAATGTAGACCGCGTAACTGTTGCATTTGGCAAACATTTGTTTGTTTGTTTAGACAAGATACCGCTTGTGCAATTTGGCAAAACATTACTTCTTCCAAAATGACACTCATTGTATTTCAAGAAAAAACATTTTCCGAACAAATTGAATTGAACAATTTGAACTAACAACCCAGTGAGTATACTAGATAGCAATATCATCTTTCATTTTTTTTGTGATTCAAAAATATTCCACCTCAATTTCAAGTTAGTTTAGTTTTGATAAATAAGTTTTCTGCTCAAAACACATGTCACCTATTGATATTTCTGTGAGATGGAAATACTAGTCATCACAGCGCTATCGTATACTGTGGGGCTTGTTCTAGTGTTGTGAAAAAATAACAATGGCCATAGAGATATAATAATGAGTAACATTTATTGCTGCCATTTTGATAGCCATCGTGATTTATTTTGTTTGAACATAAATATTGTGACCCAAATATTACAAGGTAGTTATTTAGCAAATCATATTTGATAATCACGATGGATGGGGTTCCACATAGGTTTGGAACATAGTTTATGCAACTTCAGTTAGTTAAACTGGTGATGTATATGTATGCTGAACACCATTTTCATAATATCGGGACTAACATTGTGACATAAGTCGATTTGGTTCAAGTTGATGCTGGTGGGCAATTCTCGATTTGAATATTCGGTCACGACAAAGAGCAAGAATTCGAAATATAAACCTGAAATATTTCAAACAGGCGAGTGCTGTGAAAAGCAATCCCAATATAGGATGTCATTTATCAAGAAATTGATGTATTCATATTACCAAGTTGAGACATCATATTAGTTCGGACGTGTACATAGGGCAGTAACAGAAGAAATGACCAGCATTGTGATTGTAGGTATCAGGTTCAATGAGACAAAGCGTACTACGTGCAAGCAATTGCACTTTTTTTTCTACCAATTGACTTGACGTGTGGTGGTTTTGATTTCAAAATTAGTTTAAAAATATACTGTATTACTATAATTCCTAATCACCGTTAAGTCATATGAATTAAGTTTGTTGCAATGTGTTGACCTGTATCAAACTGAATGTATCTAGCGCATTGCGAGGCGGGAAAACGCAAAGTAATGTGTACCGAGCTCAGTTTTATCACAGTAGTACCACAAGTCATCCGGCTAGATTAAAACTTACGTGATGTCGCCCTTTGTTTTGCTTCTCTCCGATCATTTCAAAATCCAAGATTCAACCATATAGCGTCGAAGGGAAAGGGTGAACTTATCAAGACATTTTCTCTCAAAAAACATGAACTCTATATTGCTGTATATATACACAAAAGGAGTATGGGTATGTTGATCTAACCCTTAGCAAAAGCACGATTTCAACACATATATAATGTAAGATTTATTGCATATGAGTCCCACAAGATACAACATCTATACTATACCGGGAACCTGTGTTTGGGTATGTTGATATACGAAACCTTAGCAAAAAAGTGGTTTCAACACAAATGGTTTGGTCCCATTAGTTGTAACTTGAGCAATACTGGGTATATGTGTTGCCTGTCGTAGAGTTCTTTTTCTACACAGCGGAAGACCGACCAGTTTCTCTGTAGTAATTCGATCTGTTGATATATAGAACCTTGGCAACTACGCGATTCCAGCACAAGAGCGGAGTGACTAAGCCACATGAGGTACAACATCTGACATTCTGGGTACAAGTGTTCCCCACCGTAGAATTTGATATTTTTATGGCGAAAGACCAACCATGTATTCTTCCACCTGTTTATTCCATTAATTTAGATCTAGAAACTGATTACGTCCTATATATCTCCAGAGGAATATTGCAGACGACAGTCGATTTATGTTTACATTCGTGATCGAACATTATGGATCACGTCATAGCAACAACGACAGGTTGTCCCGAGAGGCCGATGGTGTTAAACAAAACTTACCATAATCGCGGCGGTCCATGCACACGTCAGCCGCGCGTATTAATGTGCACATGGCACCAACCAGTCTCTAGTATAGCATATACTTCTGCGTAGAATACCAGGCGTGCAACGATGGAGCCGTTGTTCTGTGTCTTACTGTTGCTACATTTTCTACCTACTTCTGATGTTGCGGCTTCAATGATTCCAAAATTTGCACGGTAAGTTATATATGAATACATATACTCAGGGTCATACTGGCACACTAAGTATATCATAGTGGCGTCGACTTGTCACTTCTTGGAGGGCATGCGGGCTTCTCCCAAATTACGTCAGACTGTGTTATATTAATAGTTTCGATTGGACGCTTTCTTCTCAGAGTAAGTTCTGATTGGCGCCGTAATGATTTGGAATCGTGGGTCTGGAAATTACGGAGACTGACATGAACGCAATAACTGACGCTGGCATCGCTCAAAATAGAAATGTGCATGCCTACACCGTATATGCCGTTGGAAAGCTAAATCGATTTTAACATCCTCTTTGCTACCGCGACGGGGGCCCGGTGGCTCAGTCTGGATGGTTCATATCGCTTTCGCTCATCATAAGCCTTACACCATTAATCTTATGTGCTGCTGTCCCTCCAACGATAAAACTAATAAGGTCGTCATGTGGTCCAGCGATTGCAACGATGATAAACCAACAAAGCAATTAATTTCGCACATATAATGGTTATAGGCGTGGGCCCGGATAAAATTGAGTGTGCGATGTTTAGCGAGAAATTATAATATCATGTGTCAATTTTGAGGTGGCATGATTATGTGGGAGTGTACGTTTCTGAGTGAATGTTTGCGGGAAAAAGCCTGTCTAACAAATTATCTTTAGTTGGGTAGTTTGGCCATATGTGTCAATGTCATGGTATGGTAAAATGGTGATATCACTTAGTTGACTATACATATGTAAACTAATCTTATTGGCAATTTAATTGTGGGCATATAACGGAGCTTGGGGTCAGTCTACCGTCAATTGGTCATCTGATCTTATTTTTTGTGATCGTAAATAAGCAACAAGCACTGCAATAGTGCATCAGAATTGAAGTATCGGGAAACGAGAACTAGTCTAATGTCTACTTGATTATTCAGAAACAGTATCTCCGGGCATATATCACACGAGGACGCCGTGAGCTGTGTCACCTATTACACACGTAGACCGGAAACCGCCCTCTCATGTACATGTATATATATATATATATATATATATATATACTTTTAATTCCTCCAAACATAGGAGAACCATACAACATAAATATCATTAAGAATTGTACAGAAACATATATATTACGGTGTTAGTATGAATTGGAACAGAACAGGAAGCAGTCATACACAAGCATTCATGCCATGTTAGCAGCTCGCACGCTCAGCGATAAACGTGCCTATATATTCATCAGTATTCTTTAGCACACGTTAGCATTAGAAATGTAATACTATTTGAATTTAAAAAAACAATTATAATTGTTGGATGCGTTGGTCAATTAAACTTGTGGATATTTCATTACGACTAACCAATTTATAAATAAACGAGAATATGCTATAACCAATGAATGGTAAAGAAAATTATCTGTCCATTTGCGAGTATGTCTTTTATATTAGACTAGCAGGTTAGCCCGCCACCGGCGGCTTGTCCGAAACATGACATTTTTTGTTTTTCAATGAGTTAATTGTGACATTTGTTTATATATTTTTTTAATTTTTAGCTCCACGCGTTTCAATAAGAAAAAATTGTACCCGGTAGCTCCACTCGTTTCCGAGATCTGGTATGCGCATGCGCGAAGCTGGCGTCGCACGGGCTCGGCGACCCGATCAAATTTGTACCCGGCCCAAGATACATTCACATAGCAAATTTCAAGTCGATAGCTCCACCCGTTTCCGAGATCTCGTCTGCGCATGCGCTGCACGGGCGTCGCATGGGCTCGGCGACCCGATAAAATGTGTACCCGGTGCAAGATACATTCACATAGCAAATTTCAGGTCGATAGCTCCACGAGTCCACCCGTTTCCGAGATCTGCCTTTCTGCATAATATTTCGAGCGATAACATTGCATTGAAATGTCAGACTCCCATCGTGAACCTCAACACGAAGTAAACACGTGTTTCGAGCGATAACATTGCATTGAAATGACTCCCATCGTGAACCTCAAGACGACGTAAAACACGTGTTGCGTTCTAGGAAATGCACTCAATGCAGATGCTAATAACGTTGACTTCGTATATATATATATAATGACGTTATTAACCCCGGCCGTGCCGTTTGAGCTGATTTTTATGACTGGGAGTGGAGTACGGGTGCTCGGAGCTTCTGGAAAACGCGTGGACGACATCGTACGTGGTATTTTACCTTTAGATAGGAAGTTTGATCTCAATCTGTCCAGCCGTTCCCGTCCTAATGTACTATTTCGAGCGATAACAATTGTCAGACTCCCATCGTGAACCTCAACACGAAGTAAACACGTGTTTCGAGCGATAACATTGCATTGAAGTCAGACTCCCATCGTGGACCCCCAAGACGACGTAAACACGTGTTTGTTCCGGTATAACTTTGGAGACTCTGACTTCATATATATATATAATGACGTTATTAACCCCGGCCGTGCCGTTTGAGCTGATTTCGATGACTGGGAGTGGATAAAGGGTGCTCAGAGCTTCTCGAAAACACGATTACGGCGGTGTCGGTGGGATTTTACACTTACATACGAAATTTGATCTCAATCTGTACACGCGTTTTGGATTCTATGAAGTACACACACACACATATACACACATATATACGAAGTCTCAAAATATATAGTATAGACTAGCAGGTTAGCCCGCCACCGGCGGCTTGTCCGAAACATGACATTTTTTGTTTTTCAATGAGTTAATTGTGACATTTGTTTATATATTTTTTTAATTTTTAGCTCCACGCGTTTCAATAAGAAAAAATTGTACCCGGTAGCTCCACTCGTTTCCGAGATCTGGTATGCGCATGCGCGAAGCTGGCGTCGCACGGGCTCGGCGACCCGATCAAATTTGTACCCGGCCCAAGATACATTCACATAGCAAATTTCAAGTCGATAGCTCCACCCGTTTCCGAGATCTCGTCTGCGCATGCGCTGCACGGGCGTCGCATGGGCTCGGCGACCCGATAAAATGTGTACCCGGTGCAAGATACATTCACATAGCAAATTTCAGGTCGATAGCTCCACGAGTCCACCCGTTTCCGAGATCTGCCTTTCTGCATAATATTTCGAGCGATAACATTGCATTGAAATGTCAGACTCCCATCGTGAACCTCAACACGAAGTAAACACGTGTTTCGAGCGATAACATTGCATTGAAATGACTCCCATCGTGAACCTCAAGACGACGTAAAACACGTGTTGCGTTCTAGGAAATGCACTCAATGCAGATGCTAATAACGTTGACTTCGTATATATATATATAATGACGTTATTAACCCCGGCCGTGCCGTTTGAGCTGATTTTTATGACTGGGAGTGGAGTACGGGTGCTCGGAGCTTCTGGAAAACGCGTGGACGACATCGTACGTGGTATTTTACCTTTAGATAGGAAGTTTGATCTCAATCTGTCCAGCCGTTCCCGTCCTAATGTACTATTTCGAGCGATAACAATTGTCAGACTCCCATCGTGAACCTCAACACGAAGTAAACACGTGTTTCGAGCGATAACATTGCATTGAAGTCAGACTCCCATCGTGGACCCCCAAGACGACGTAAACACGTGTTTGTTCCGGTATAACTTTGGAGACTCTGACTTCATATATATATATAATGACGTTATTAACCCCGGCCGTGCCGTTTGAGCTGATTTCGATGACTGGGAGTGGATAAAGGGTGCTCAGAGCTTCTCGAAAACACGATTACGGCGGTGTCGGTGGGATTTTACACTTACATACGAAATTTGATCTCAATCTGTACACGCGTTTTGGATTCTATGAAGTACACACACACACATATACACACATATATACGAAGTCTCAAAATATATAGTATAGATAACAGTAATGCGCCAGGCCAATTGCGTATTAAATAGCTTAAACATTTGTGACGTTATCGCATAGACGTATGTGGGTTTAGTTGCTACCGATGGAATTGTAGAAATGAAGTGGTCAATTGCAGCGTGTTATGTACTTTATCCACAGATCAAATGAATTTCGGACAACGAAGACCGTTTGTTCGTGTACATGTATACAGGTAGCGATACTTCTAATATCGCTTGATAAACAACCTAATAATTCCACCAACTGTTCTTGAGTAGGTAGAGAGTCAATATGTAGGAAACACGGTACGCCAAACATATCAGTGGGGCCATACTATACTTGTATTCTTTGTTCGGACGTTGCAGAACAGGCCAGAATAGCGTGTTCCACAACATCACATGGCATACCTCACAGGTTCCGGAGATGTGGTTTAGCCCACAGCTGGCCCAAGAGTAAGAATTTATGCTTTTCACAGTTCACAATTCTACATGAACGCCATAATGGGGCCGGTAAAGATCAGTTATGACTTTTATTGAATGCACCTAAGACTGTTTTCTAGCTCGATGTTATTCTTATAGTTGATCTGCTGTGTTACAAGTGTTTTCCATTGACTTTTAGTTGAAAATGACCATGTGAGGCATAATCGACAAGATACGATATGAGGCTGTATTCGTTCGCCAATGTGTTTACGTCTATTAAAAAGAAGAGACAACGTTTGGTGTTTGATTAGATGTTTTGTTCCATGCAAGGTGGTCATTCGCGCGTGGAATGAAAATGCCATTGGCAGCTCTCTCGTCTGGAATTCTACAAAGATTACCAAAGAAGCCGATTTTTCGCTTGTCTATAATAGACACGAGAGGGTTTATTCAAAGTAAGCCTTGGACAACGTCATGCAGTGCGAGCTCTAAATGCAAGCCCTTGGTGCGTTTCAGGCAGAATCTGTGCACACGTTCTAGTAAAGCTATATGTGTTTGAGATAGGCCGCACGTGAATACAACTCCATATAATCCCTTTGGTACTACGATTGATTTGTACATTATTTGTCAACTAAGAGGTTTGATACCACCAACATACCCCCTTCATTACTCGGCATGAGATTGACTGAGCGAATTTTCTGAATTGTTTAATCAACGAATTGATATATGTGAGCATGCAAGGTGATGGCCAAGTGAGTGACGCTTTCTGTTTCATAGATTGTTTTCTCGTTCAATGTCCAAGACTTTTTTACACATGATTTTGATAACGCGCCAGATTCGTTAAAAACGACCACATTGCGCGTTTGTTGTGAGTTTCCAGTTCATTTAATAACTCGTTTTTAAATAGCATTTAAAATAGAGGGGATAATAGTAATCCTTATCTTGTACCCTGGCTGATTTCAAATGCTCTTGATTTTGCATTATTCAATCTGATGACGCATTTGAATAAGTTAAGTAGAGTACCAAACAGTAGAAATATACTGCCCCAAAAACCAGTTATATAATGTAAATCCACGTAATACTATAAAACCATTGGTTATCACACATTTAGCCATAAACGTTATTTCTCGATAACCTTAATCTCATGATTGCTCTCGGCTATAGAAATGGCAGCAGCATCGTGTGATATGACCACGTGTCTAAAATGTACATGAAACCCATTCGATGCCTGCGGTATAAAAGGGAATTCCGATGTTGCATGAAAATTCCTGGACTACCCTGCCAATAACCTTAATCATCGTATTTCAGCACAGAAGTGCCCAGATAAATCAACTAACTAACATTCGCAAAGAAACTATGTTTCAGAAACTAACAAATCATGTCACAGCCGAAATATGCCTGGAACACGTGCTCAGCTGCTGATAATGACTATGAAATGCGTGCACACTGTTTACTGGCCAATCAAAAGCGACGAATTAATGACGCCACTTGATCAATTGATAATTGGTTTTTTGATTGACAGCGTGTCGCGTTTATGTTAATCTGTCTTTAAACTATTCGGTTATAACTGCATAACCTTAATCGAAAATAACTTGAATAGTAGTCCGTGTATCCACACCGTGTCAACGGCTTTTCGGACGTCAAAGAATAATGAGTATAATGGACTTGAATAGGTGGAAAATTCGTGAAAAACAAATGTTGAGTGAAGACAGCTGACTTCTTTCTGAAAGCCGTGGTGCCAGTTGTGAACCCGAGTAAGTACTGGTGTGTGCGTTTCTAGACGCGTGAGTATAACCTTTTATATGACTTTATATATTACTGGGTGTCAGTCAATGCCATTGGGCATCGCAGTGAAATAGTAATAATATGCCCAAGTTCTATGTGCGTGTGTATGGGTATTGGAATCCATCTTGCGCACGTGAATCCTTTTGGGAAGCAGTCATGCATATACAGTACATGCTATCGGCTTCATCAATGTTGATTCGGGCTGATGTTTGGCCATCGCTGTGAGATCTTAAAACATGAACAGTTGTGAATTTAACATTTGCGTCGAACAAGAATTTCGCCAGAACTCGAGAGTTAATTGACTGTGGCAGATTCGAGACAACAAATCTAGTCGTCTTGATAGGATAGTTGTTGTGCATGTTGTATAGATCTTGACTGTCATTGCGATTTGGTGAAGAATCGATACCTCCCTTCTTTACCGCCTATAAGTTGGTTGGACATTACTGCTTTGGTTATCGTACGGTATGTCGCGCTCGTTGTACTGGTAGTCCATGGACCAGCCTAGATGGCAACTAGGGAGACAGGGGCCAGCCTAGAGGGCCACTTGGGAGACATCTCTCCCTAAATGTGCAACTTCTCCCTATTTTTGTCCCATGGAGAAGTGACTTCTCTCTTATATACCAGTATGCATACACCCAAGCAGCATATTTAAAGTATATTTACTGATTATAATGGTGTTCTTACTCACTATATTGGATTTATAAAGGGGCTCTTGTGTTACATAATATTTATTAGATCATAGAAGGGTGATGTTGGGAATAAAATGAATTTCAGCCATTGTTATTTCTCCCTGATAACAGTCAACTTCTGTCTATTTGTTTTCCAGGAAGAAGTAACCTCTCTGATATACCAGTATGCATATGTCCCAGCAGCATATTTAAAGCATATTTACGGATTATAATGGTGTTCTTACTCACTATATTGGTTTTATATTATAATGGTGTTCTTACTCACTATATTGCTTTTATAAATGGGGTCTTGTTTTTGCATAATAGTTATTAGATCATAGAAGGGTGATTTTGGGTATAAAATGAATTTCAGCCATTGTTACTTCTCCTTGATAACAGTCCACATCCCTAATTAAAAAAAACAGGGACAAGTGACTTATCCCAATTTGAGACCTTCAAGCTGGTCCATGTGGTAGTCACTTTAATAATCACGATAATTAGCCGAATAACGTTAGTTGTTGTATTGACTGTCCCGGTTTACGCTAATTTCACTCTGCCCGCTATCCCACATTCCATACCCATCGCGCTGGCAATCGTAATAGTCATATGATTCCATTTCGTCCATGTATTTGTCGCCAGATCTGCGTTATCGTCATGGTAGTTATATCGCGAGTAATCAGAATTATTACGCACGTCTCACCCAGTCGCTTCACCCTTGTTATATTGAGGTGGCTCGGGTGATGCAACTTCAGATTCATCAGATAATTCATCATGGACGGTATATTTTATGTCATAGCATAATAGCAACAAGGACAGATTATCCCGAGAGGCCGATGATGTTGAACAAAACTTACCATAACCGCGGCGATCCATGCACACGCCGTCAGCCGCACGTATTAATGTGCACATGGCGCCAGCCTACCTAGTGTAGCATATTCTACTGCGTACAAAACCAGACGTGCAACGATGGAGTCGTTGTTCTTTGTCTTACTGTTGATGCACATTCATCGAATCCAAAATTGTTCCAACGTTTTGGCTTCAAGGATTCCGAAATTTTCACTTTCACGGTAAGTCAGATATGAATATAATCTGCGCGAACATACACTCAGAACTATACCTGGCATACTGAGTATATCATAGTGTCGTCGACTTGTCATTTCTTTGAGGGCGTGCGGGCGTTCCCCAAATTACGTCACACTGCATGTGATATGATATTTTTTTCGATTGGATGCTTTCGTCTCAGAATAAGTTCTGATTGGCGGTTATGATATGGAATCGCGGTGATCGGAAATAGAATCTTTACCGCAGGTAATCAGAGTCTCTATTATATGTACGGGTCTTAAGTTTACTGAGACTGACATTAACGCAATAACTGTCCGGTCAATGGTCGACCTGAGTTGTGACATCAGTGCGTATAACTCAGTACACCGTCGTTGAAAAGCTAAATCGATTTTAACAGTATGTTCGCTATCGTGACGGTTCCCTGGTGGCTCAGTCTGGATGGTTTATGTCGCTTTCGCTCACCATAAGCCATATATACACCATTTATCTTATGTGAGCCTGTCCTTACAATGGTAAAACTAACAATTATAATGTGGCCCAGCGACCGAAGCAACGATAAACCGACATACCAAACAATTTCGTCACATATCATTGTTAGTCGTGGGCGCAGCTAATTGTTTTGAGTGTGCGACGTCTAGCAAGAGATTATACAATAGCACCATTATGTGTCCAGTTTGAGCAACATATCCTCGTGAAAATATGTTCATATTGGACCTAAATATCCACATAGGTCCATATCGGATTTATTTTATTATACATACATAGCCCGGCTGTGTTACTCTGAATCGTGGTCGTTGATTGGTCCACAATAACATAAAGACCGTAACACGAACACGACGTCACAAATTATTGACCTATCTGGCCTAATCACTAATTGGGCGTGCCTTTCAAGTTCAGCCGAATTGCATCTAAAGCCAGTTATTTATATCGGTCACGTTGTCGTTGCTAAGTGCTTGGAAGTCTTATATTGGGCTGGCTTAATGTGCTGCGTGGGCTACTCTCAAATTCTCGACAGAGTTTGTGAAAATAAATAAGAATCATCGATACACTCAGCTGTTTTATGGGAATAAATCATCAAAAAGCTATATAAATATAAGAAATGAATGTAGTGGCGTGTGTTATTGTGAGATATGGCGTTTTTGTCGTTGGGTGCGTCAGTGCAGTGCCCCAAAGACCACATCGCCATATCTCCCAATAACACACACACCCACTACATTCATTTATTAAATGAAATAAGCCCATGGTGGACTTATACCCGCTATTTCGTTGACTGGTGCGGGTCACAGTGAAAACACATTATAAAGGGTATACATCTGGTAAGTCGTGAGTTTGGATTATTCGTGTTATTTTCCAACCTGTGCTCGTAAAAATAAGCATATTTTTCATATTTAAATAGTCCCATATAGGACTGTTTTATAACGTTTATGGCCATATAGAGTGTATTTGTTTTTTTATAAATCATGCCAATATGAGCTTAGTTCGCGCAGTTATAAAATAAGCCCGTACTGTGCTTATTTTAAAGAAAAATAGCGAGAATTGTTATAGAGATAGTACGTGAATAATACCTACTTTGTGAATCACACTTACCATCCAACGAAGTAAATGACCAATTATTCGCAGCTGTCCAGAAATACATCATATCCACTTTGTGATTTGGGGATGAACAAATCAACTGTAATTAACGAAACCCCGACAATCGTATATAAACATTCCTCGAAATACATATACATGCACTAAACATATGCTGCTAAATCCACCTTTCCTTGTCCTGAACAAATATTGCACATTCCACATTAAGTTGTGTCATATGTTGTTTGAATTTTTTATCTCAGTAATATATAAATACATGCGTATTTTGTTCTGTTAATCAGTGTCTCTGTCCAGAGTAGAGGAGCATCACATAAATTGTTAAGACTTCTCTCTTCCCCATTGTTCAGCCACTACATGAATGTGTTTGTGTTGTTTGAAATGTATACAATAATATGGGATGCCGATGTGCAATAATAAAAACAAGAACAGAAAATAAGAAACAACATCACAGTTGGTTTCTCAGTTGTAAGAACGCCAGCATCAGTAATCGTATGATCACAGATGCAATTTCAGAGTTTAGGAGGAAGTGCATTATGATGTTTCCAGAATGGCAGATTAAGAATGTCGAAGGTAGTGGGTTCGAATCCATGTTCAGACTGATACGCTTCCTAACTCTCGATGAAAGGGGTTCCTTTTAAGATGTCCCCGTAGCTTTGGTGGATGGGTCGTGGATAAGATCATCACAGTCTGGGCTAGTCGAGATTGGCGCTGGTTCGAACCCCGGCATGGATGAAAATCGGGACCGATTTTCAAACTTGATTTGGTTTGATGGACATCTCAATGTACTATTCCGATCGACACGTGTCCATTTCGATAAGAAATGAGAAATTATTTACTCTCACTGAGTTAAGCAAATATGAAGCAATGAACACTCATACTGAGTTCGTGCCTCTATAACTCTGACATATATATGTCAATTATTTAATGTTAAAAAAGAATGTGGGAAAAGAACATGATTGAGCGGAAACATGATGCCTGGTACTGGTTGAGACTTTGGTATGGAGTGTCCGGGGTATACCGTCATAGCCTTATTGCCCCAGTCATGAATAGTTTATGGCCAGGACACTCTTCGCCTTCATTCTGATTTTCTTAAGGCGTCGTGCGTTAGAATTCTCATACAACACCCGGTACAAGACTGAAAATAGTTTGTCTGTCAGTTGCAGCAGAATCAGGTCCACAGAGGATGAATTTAGTGACATATCCCATACGGCGGGTTAGTGTCACCAAATTCACCCTCTGGGAACCTCATTAAATTTAGTGATATGTGCGGGATATCATCACTAAATTCACCCTCTGGGACATAACACATATACACACACAGTTATATGTCTTTAATATTCTGACATTGGTTCTGCACTATATTCAAATTAAATATGTATTCGGTGCAGTCTTCAACTTAAGACACCATAGTTGATCTTCTATATATCAAAAGCTAACTTTGCACCAACGGGCTTATTTTAATGCGCGAAATAAGCTGATATAGGCATTATTTAAATTCAATATACGCTCTATATGGACGTGAAACGCGTTTATTAAAACCGTCCAATATCGGATGATTTCCATACGACATATTGGTATTATTGAATTCACGCTCTTATAATTTGTTTTCTCTGTGGCCCGCGCCATTCAACGATATAATGGGTATAAGCTCGCTGTGCACTTTTTCTGAATCAAATAAGTCCAATATGAACCTATGCGAATATTTAGGTCCAATATGAACCTATTTTTCACGAGGATATTTTGCTTATTTCACAAATCGATAGAGCTGTGTCAATTCCCAAATGAATGGTAAAAAGCCGATGTTATACCTCTTATAAAAAAGTGACCCAAAATATCGTAATAATTATGGCCAGTTTCACTACCAAGCGTTCTGGGTAAAATATTTTCAAACATTATCCATAATAAAGTACTTGAGCATTAACAAGGAAACAACTTGTTCAATGATTATCAGTCTGGGTTCCTTCCCAAAAATAGTACCGAATATCAACTTATGCGGCTGAATTCTGGTCTCAGGTCTAGACCACCCTAATAATCACGGTGTTCCATGTCAGGACTTGGTCTCGCGAAACCACCTGGTCGCAAGCGGGGATCGGCGCATTGTTGTACAATCAACGACAATCGATGAAAATCTATGGACAAAAGCGTGCTGAGCGCTGCATCGAGATTGGTGTGTTGGTGTCTCCAAACTTGAGCATGTGAAAGCGGCTTATATCCGTGTTATATAGCGGTATATGTATGCCGTCGCCGTTCGACGGGGATCACGGGATAGGGGTGGTGCGGATTTCTCACCCCATATGCGGATGTCACGACGTTCTCAGTTTTACGGGTGGAGGAAAGTCTACGCAGATAGTAAATTCACCGAGAAACACTCCGCTGTGTGTAGAAATACCGACCCCGGAAAGGGAACGACAAACTTGCCCAGATACACGAATCAGATTATCCTCACTTAGAGTGGATCGCGAATCCGCGCTTGTCGGCATTCGAACCAGCTTCGTCAGCGCTAGATGGCAAATCGGAAAAAAATCGAGATGGGTGCGTTGTATCACACTCCCGATAGCAGATATTTCCATTGCCATGTAATTTGTTTTCCAAATCCATGTTTAAAGATAAATTATGACAAATAAACCAATTTGAAATGTCAAGGCTTAAGAAACTGGACCAAATAAATCATTAATCAAGAGCAGGGGTCCCATGCATTTAATTTAATTTAATTCAATTTAATCGGACATTTCCTTATTTTGAACCACAATTTTTCGTTCTGTCTTAATATACTTTTGAGAGTTTTATCTGTTATATTGTATATCCAGTCCAGCAATAATGTATTCTCAAATGATGAATTAGTACTATTAAAACTAGCTCCGACCTCATTTCATTTCAGAAACGAAAGACACCCGTATCCAATGCGGATTACGTTCCGATTGCAAAACTACTATCATTCCCTATTTATCCGTGTCAACCAAACCCATCGATAACATATCAGAAATAATAGCACGAAAATCTGACTTAATCCATCTAACGGTAATATGCTTTCAAACACGGCAAGGATGTTATAAATAAAACTCCACTGTAAAGCCAGATAAACGCACGCATGATTGACAATCAAATTACCAATCTGTATCGTTACTGCGAAAACAGAAAAAGGTATTCTCGTCTCAGGTTCAAGTCTCGGTTTATACAAAAATCCCAGACCAGGGGGGTACTAGGTCTCAGTTGTAGACTATTACCTATAACACACATAATTATCGATTATATTACATTTTGTCCAGTTCATATATAATTATAATCTTTCTTCTACACGGCATATCAATAAAACACAATTCCTATTTGGTTAACATAAAGATAAATGCTTCCAAAAAATACATATGTTTCTGTTACCAGAACTTGTTCGTTACCACATGGTTCGAATTATGAACAGACCGACACAGGCTTGAATGACAATAAGAAGGCAAACCATGGTTTACGTAAACCTGAGTTTCAAAAAGACGAGAATACGGACCAGTGCTGACCAATAATACCAGCTTACTCGCCTCGAAGCTGGGTAACACATGGCGATCACCGTGGTTTCGGCCTGGTCTAGACTATAGTTTACATGAAACCCTGGTCTAGACCAGGGACCAGAATTCGGCCGATTGAATTAGTTTATAGTATTTCAGAAGCCCTAGATGAAGAATGTAAAATGCTGTTTTGTTTTGTGATGTGCCCAAAGTCTTCGACAAAGTATGGCATGAAGGACTTTTACACAAACTAGACAAACATGGGATAACAAAAATCTATTATGGTTTAAGAGTTATTTCAACTATCGCCAACCAAGTGTTAGGGTCAATGTCTACGTCTCAAAGTATGATTATTTAGATTCCGGCGTGCCTCAGGAGTACGTTATCGGTGCACTTCTATTCCTACTCTACATTAACGACAATAGCCGATAGTAAAGAATCCAAAGCGTGCCTCTATGCAAATGATACTTGTCCAGTGAAGAATTGTCCTGACCAAAACTTAAAATTACATTGAATAATCATATGATAAGGGTGAGCAATTGGTCGAGGCAATGGGTGGTGAAATTCCAATTCCTCTAAAACAAAACTAATGATGTTTGGAAGTTTTCCTGAAAATGCAAGGCTGTATTACTGGAATACTTCGAAATCACAAGTATTTAGGTATTGAATAGTAGAGTGATCTCAAATGCAATATGTGTTTTGGCAACAAGTGTAAATCTAAACAAAGCAGAAAGACTTTAGAAACAATGTACTTAATTGACACACGTGAGACCGCGCGCGCTTCTCGAATATGCAAGCCCAGTGTGGCTTGGAGCTCCGAATTACCTCCTTAATACAATTAACCATATTCAGTTAGATGCAGCCAGAGATATGACTGGTTGCACTCGTTCTGCATCAGACGTCAGATTATTGACTGAGGTAGCTGGAACAGTTTAGAGGACAGACGGACCGTTAAACGACTATCTATACCCTTCACAAGATCATAAACGCACCTCGTTACTTAAACACCTTCTTGCTCGAACGATTCAGAGATAGGTCCGATCGAGATTCAAAATATGCTTCTGATTTCATTATCGATGTGACTCTGCCAGGTTAAAATTAACTTTTTCCCCTGTCCGTACAATAGAATGAAACTTACGATAAATTAACTATTCGCAGTCTCGCCCATGATGAATTCGTGAAGCAATTGAAAACATATTTACTATATATACGCGGGAACAAAACTGATTTTTTTTATTTTAATATTATTACTTCCATGTAAATGCAGTGGCATACACTCCGATTAATTACGCAATCATACATCAGATTTCCCAACATGCCCGTGTTCCGTGTGGCGTCCGGGAAGAAAATGCTAATAATTATGTTCTTTGAATATTCTGAATCTCGGACTAAGACTTTATAATAGTCTCGTGCAATATAATATTAATTCTGCAGAAATACGTCTTTTTGCATGGGAATCCCGAACTAACTGATACTGAGAACAGTGTTATTGTTAACGGTGTACAGTCGTTTATCAGAGATTCGTGTCGATTTGAGAGAACCTAACACGTTCTCTATATATAAATGTCATATTATACACTTATAATCTACTTATATGTAAGAATATATATATATTAATTAGTTTTTACCTTGTTTCCATGCACATGCGAGATCTCAGTTATGCACTTGTTAAGCCACCGAATAAGTGTTACGTGCTGTATTATCGTCTTTTTGCTGACATTTTATGATTTATTACACAATAAACTTGAACTGAATTGAAAATATTCGTCAGATGTAACAGCTTATCTCAATCATACACGGCCACTTCGCAGGGTATAAAGTCGACTGAAGTTGTTACTGTGCTGCCATTGTTCTATCATTGTTGTTCACAAACTGAATAAAATGGGTTCTAATTGTTATTCTATACGTGACTTTGTTTCTCCGCGATTGACGTCTGGAGAAGCTTTTCGTTCAAAGTTTCGAATATTTATCGATACAATATTCTTCAACATATCGGCTCTGCATAAATAAATCGTATTTCCTGAATCGACTATAGTAGTTTTGCCCGCTGATTGCGTGAAATATTCTCTATACAATAATATATATATATGGATTTAATATGTAAAGATGTAGATAATTTCTCTATAGTCAGCAATAACCTTTTATCGGGTCTCGGCGGATTTGGGCTGATTCATTGGCCAACAAACATACTGTGGCGTTTACGTAGGAACTTCTCCGTTGGGCATTATATGTGACAAAACATGTGGCTTTCTGTTTTGAAATTAACTCCCTTTGTAAGTGAACAGACGAAATGACGGATAGATGTCTCAAATTGAATTGACACAACCCGAATTATCGTTCCATAACTCACCACGATTGTGTTGGTCTGGCGAAATTATCGGAGTAATCATGGTGGCATGTTCTGATTATAGTGTGGAGAACCCAGATAAACAACCGGCTGCTGATCCCCTCCTGTTTTTTTCGTGACATTTGTTACCTCACGCGGGCAATTACAGACGCTCCCATGCAAATCACACAGAAGAGCAATTACACGCGAATGTAACCCTCGGCCAAATACGGCTTTTGTGGCATAAAATTAGTCATAACATAAATAAAAAAGGTGAGATTTCATTCTTGGTATGATAATCCTGATGATTCTGATATTTAATATGATATCACGATCAACACGGACAAAGTCGGTGTATTATTTTCACCCTGTACAGAAGATGAAAATTTCGAAATTTCGAATTTGTTTTTTGCATGGTTTTGGAAAAAAAGAAACTTAGTATAGAAGCTTTCGAATCTGAAAATAATGCTATAACTGCCCTAGCGTGTCTGATAACTTTTTATTTTCTCTCTAATGTGTGCGTCCAATACAGTGGAATTGGCCAGAAAAGGGTATGCTTCACCATAACTTTATTGTTTCAAATTGTTTTAAATATAGCCCAATTGCAAATAATCACTATTTTTAAAACTGACGCAGCTGCTAACGTCTATAACACGTACATTGAATGTGAAGCTACCGTAAAATAAGCGTTTGTTCCGGTTAACCCACAAGAAATATTTTTGGTCTATCTAAAAGTATGCAACACATATGCAAAAAGGCATATTAAAATAACGTGTTTATGCAACGTTTACGCTCTTTTGTTTCTACATATATGCAGTTTTTACACTGCATGTAGTTTTTTGGGTTAAAAAAACCCCACAGTATACAGTACAAATACAGTGGAACCATGTCTCGCGACGTATGTGTGTTGGACGATTGAAAGATTTATGGACTGATTGGTTGATTGCTTGGCCGGATCTAAACATCATTTCAGTCGCCTTAACATACATCTTATCAAGCCTTACCATGCACGACGAGGATGTTTATACATATATTTAGACAGTATTAAGTGGACACAAACGTACACACTCAGTACGTTAAGGCCGAGGCAAATGGCGGTCCGTGTATACGAGTAAATCATAGTTTGGATTGGCGCCATTGTCTGGATGGATCTCAACAATTCATCACGAGGGTGTGATTTCCCGGCGTCCAACGGGCTCTGTTCTGGCCACGCTTGTCTGCGATAACAATGTTATCTTACAGTTTATTAAAGGTACGGTTGGCCTTGGCGGTGGGTATCCTGTGAAAATATTTCCACCCGTCAAAAACCGCCACAAACAGAAAGAACATCAAAATGTAGACAGACTTTGTCCGTATATAAATAATAAATATCGCATAAGCAGTATGTTATTCTCATATGTTTAACCATTGTTATGTAAACAAAATCATAAAAAGTAACTTTTCTGGTGGTTGTTTATATTATGATGGTAAACATACAGAGCGTTCTTTGTTGGTGAATTCCTTATATGGAACTAATAAAGAGCGTTTATGCCATTTGTGTGTGATTAGCCAGTAGCATTGTGCTGTCATCTGTAACCCAATCAGGCTCTTGCTTAGGTAAAATATAGTAGGTATTTATGATAACATGCTGTTTACGCGATGGTCATGGTATATATGAACCAAACTGTATGCGTTTTAATGTTTTTCTGTTTACGGTGTTTCGAACAAATATGAATATTTTCGAAAATTAAGGCCTCACGTGCCTTTAACCGGTTCAGAGGATTAACCGGTTCAGAGGCGGGTTATAACATATTTATAAACTGGTTCACACCACTCGACCAATCACATCGCTCCAATCCATCAACAATATTTCTTGTATGAATCTGTATTTCGCCGGGGACAAAATATAGATTTGAGCTAAAACTCACCCAGAAATTTATATTAATTGGCGAGTAGGAGGCTTAGTTGGCAAAGTGCATTGCAAACTAAATGTTAAATACACATTACCGCCCTTCTTTCTCTCTCAATCTATCTCTCTATCTTATATCCAACTCTGTCCTACCCCATATTCGCGCTTCCCGATATCTACTTGGCTTTCAATTTGAACACATTAGCGAACATATAATCAATCAAATACTTCATACCCTACTATATTATATAGCAGAACCCAGATAAAGATCTTCGTCCCATGCTGTTCCAATGACTCATCGTGAGTCAGCATGGTAGCAAGGATTTGTCTACATCTTACTGTTTTAAGAATATTGGGTACCATCTTCCCGAGTGAGCGGAACGACCACAAAAAAGCAGACACTAATGCCGTCTCAGTTTCCAGACGATATAACACTATAAGATACAGCAGCAATTTTATGTCAACCACTATGTCAAGCATGTCAGTATTATGTGTCTGTATGTATGTATACTTCTTGTGTTCGAATAAATTATGTTTAAACTATGATCAATTGTCATAAGCAAAGTGGTCCAGCGCTGGCGACGTTGGTTCATTTCCAGACGAGTGCAAATTTGTTACCCACGCAAAGGAAGGGTAACTTGGTATTGAATCTGAACAATTTTATCGGCTACTTGTGTGTGGTCGGTGTACTCTACGTGCATTAGACTTGTTTCTATGTGAAATGATCCCTCTTCACGGTCATTTATCTGCCAATTAAGATTGCAATATCGTAATATGGTACATTGGATATAGTAGATTGATCAATGATACAAGACAGCCAATGTAAGATGACACAATAAAGACCTATGTTTGGGAGCAAAGTGATGTCGTTAAGTAAAATATACCTCAATTTTCTGAAAGTTTTCTCAAACTTTGATGAGAAATCTGAACGATTCGTGAAAAACCTAAAATCTATAAGAAACGTTCAAGAACATTTACATTTAAAAAATATTTCTATAATTTCTGCATTCGCTGTCGACAAAATATCACATTACAATCATATTGGGGCAGTTTGTCTTGCTGGAAGTTTTCAATCAATAGTTTCAACGGTTCGACAACGTGAGGTTTGTCAGCCAAAACATTTTAAGTACAAATGGAAGTTTCCACAATTAGAAATCTGGTATGAAGATGCGAACCATCTTTGGGGCGTTTGGCTGCCATTTGATAATATTTCTCCACAGTTCGGAATTATTGGGTAGGTTTGCAATAAATTATACAACCGTTTTGTTCAAATTGGTGTGTATCTAAATGATCCCTGCAGATAACGACAGCGTCTTGAATCATTCTGACTTACCAAAGTCATCTAAAACGGCAATTTAAGAAAAAAAAATAGTATACTTTTCTTAACAGAATCATTTTGCCCCGACATCATTGGTTAATCAGTAGGACCACCAACATCATAGCAAATTATCAGGACCACTTGACCAGGGGGTAATTAACACATATAAACATAATGACCCACATGTCGGGGACCAACATGCATGCTAATTCGAGGGTTCTTTACAAACGAGCAATGTCTATATTCCGCCTGTAAATGTACCATCAATGCTTTGGTCGCATAGTTGCTACATGACCGGTATGTAGTAGCCTGTGTTGAATGTTTCAATTTGTTGTAAATATATTGATTTCCCATGTTAACGATACAAAAAGGTGTGGAACCAATTAAGCCGTATTTGGTTCTACAAACTCTTTCAATAGCGCAACCAATATAGTTGGTTCTTCGTGACCAAGAACCACTTATTTCTTCGTTGGAATGATGTGGTACGCGTGTACCCGACACCCTTCTCGGTGAGGTATATAATAATTGGTGGTAGTTTGTTATGTATATAATATATATCGTGCATATTATTATTACTGACTATATTCTGAATAAGATTTTCAACATATTCAATACAATGTTACCCATTTTCTCAAATTTGTGTAATATTCAGTGAACAGGGAGAGGAACTATTCTAAGTTATATAACTTGTGTTCCAATCCACTGTACATCCTCATTCAATATGTCTATATATATGTGTTATTTTTATATTATGTTGTAATAATTGGGTCACACTAAATATGTTCAATCAATATCGTGCATATTTCGACAGCAATTAGATGCATATAATTGGTACCAAATGGTACAAAGTCCATGCGCGGACGGTTTTTACAAAAGTAAATATACACTTGTATGGTTTCGCAAAGTACTGATCTGCAGTCATAACATTTGACATCCGAAAATGAGTGTTTATTTAATTCTATACAAAATATGCATATTATATATCAGATTACGTTGCACCGAATTCTAATCTCAATTTAATTTATAACCATAGATATTGATTGATATCTGCGCAATACCATGGACGTATGTTGCAGTGTATTGATGACACATGTAGCAGGAGGGAACTCTACTTCTATACAGGAGCACATAGTAGATGAATGTTTGATCAGTTATCGATGAGTATCTAGGCAATGACATGAACATTTGCGTCGTGATAGTGCATATCCCTTCCGCAAGAGGGAAATCAAGTTCTATACATCACAGAACGTAGATAACGTAAATTATGCAATTGTAAATACGCAAGACCCGATAACAGTGCATTGATATTTGCAGGGATGTGTTTTGTCGTTGCATTATTGATCGTTCGCAGTAGAACGTTCCGTTGCATTGCTGATGTCGCTCGAAGGATTTCCTACAATGTGACTACAGTCATCGCGCAATTAATCAGTCAACTAATAAACTCCTTCTAAGAAAATTGCTTTAAATTCACTCTGTCTAATTCAATTAACCTTGGTCCATTTCCATTAGTTTTTATTTAGTTGTCGGTTTGCCGTTTTCTATACATTGCTTGCGTGCAGCCACAAACGTGAATTGGCTTCAACTATTTGGTGCCTGCATGAGCTATACAATCCCATCATTGTATCATCTTGTAGACTATTGATAGCGTATATAGGTACTCTCGGTTTCATTACTTACAGTTCAAATACAGTAATGCTCTAAGTAATCGACTTCTTAACCACAGCAGAATTATGGGTAACTTTTCAGGATTTAGTCGGAAATATGGCTTGTTGCCATTCATCGGAAAGCTCTCGGCGAGAGCTTTCCGATGAATGGCAACAAGCCATATTTCCGACTAAATCCTGAAAAGTTACCCATAATTCTGCTGTGGTTAAGAAATCGATTCACTCACTTAGAGCATTACTGTAGGTGATTATCGTACACGTGTGCCAGTGTAGGGAGTGACTGATTCTGAGTGAACTGTTGCGCCGATAATCTCTCAGTCGTGTAGTTTGGTCATGTATGGGAATTTCTGGATATGGTAGCACATGGAAATATCTTAATATGCAAATTAACTTTTATTGATCATTAAATTGCGGGTAGATAACTGCTCAAATTATGCCAAATGGCACTATGTCACTAACATCGGAGCACTATAACTCCGCAGCTTTGACACCCACAATTCTGGTTGGTACCCCCTCTTGGTCGCGAATAGTTTTTTTGTCAATAGCACTGGAGGCTAGAAAATTTTAAGATTAGTCGAAAATATATATCCTATTCAAACATGCATTCTCCGTCTTCATCGGTAGATTATTTTTGTCTCAAACGGTTTTCCTAAAGTTGAAAAGTGTCTATTATTTATGACTTTTCGGAATAAGCCGAAATTATACATTAAATGTGTCGGATGAGAGCAAGCTATATACATGTATATGATGAATGTCCCCAATATCCAATTGAGTGGCCATTTCGCTTATTAAAAAATATATATTTGAAATAGTGAATATGATTGTCCATTGTCCAACTGGGCGATAACTTTATTCATCTGAGTGAAAATAGTTCCATTTATAACCATTACTCAGATATCGGCGACACCCTCCGGTCGGTGGTATTTATCGAACTATTTTCATCACATGAATTAAACGGACATGGCTCATTCGAGCTTCCAAATTATGTCCATGCAATTTGGAAAGAGGTAGAAGATAGGTTGACAAATATTGACATACTGGCTTCATATTCTCTGAAAAATGCTTTCCATGGTCAGCTATTTTCCAGTTGTTTTCAGTTTTTCGCACATAACTGCAAGAAACGCTCTTTATTACTACTATATCAGGAATAAACTAACACGGAACGCTCTTTTCTGTGTTCCATGCCGCGCAAATAGCTGTTTTTTGTTTGTGGTCCAAACACCGTGTTCAAAGTTGTATTTTTGTATGAATTCAATGCGTCTTTCTTGGACACATAAAGCTCGTAGAAAGGTAGTATTTCAGGTTAGTATTTATCGACCTATTTCGCAACCGGAAAAATTCAAAAGCGAATATATTAGGTTCTTTTGGCGCATAATTACTATAGGCCCCAACCAACCGCCGAAGAGTGCGAATAGCTTTAACACATTTGTCCAGGTATCGAAGGTAACCAAATGAGATAAGTTATTATTATTAGTTATTACTATTAGTTATCTATTGTCGGTGGTCTGCATTTGCAGATGATTAGGTAATCGATTGATAAGCGGCATCTGAAATAAGCCGGGAGTATATTCGCTTGGTTACTACAACGGAATGTTATTAGGTATACTCCAATTTACCTTCGCCAAGATTGTGAGAAATTAGTCCTTAGACTATTGCAGATTAGTAGTTGTTTTATATGGGTGGTGCGAACGTAACTACTCTAGGTTAATAACTAGTTATGTTAAATTCCGACTATAAAATATAGATATATAATCTTCAACGTGTTAATAATTTCTTCTATCGCAATCGGCAACGGAATTTGCCTTGCAGTTATTACAGCTGTTGTAAAAATCCATTTTTACAAGTCATCTTTCATACGAGATTGTTTGTTTTTTATTAGATTAGATTAGATTATTTATTGGTAATGATACAAATATATATATATATATATGTATACAAATTGAACGAGCAATGTAATATGTATGCTTATGGATGGAATTGTGGTCGAGATTAGAACATAGCTCTAAGCGAGTGATAAAATAGCTCACAATTTAGTTGTATAATCAAAAAGGGATTTAAACAATAGAGTTTAAAAGATGGTTAGTCGGAGATATTTAATATTAATAATATTTATTATTAATACTGGCCATCCTCAATAATTAAATATATCATTACCGGGGATAACACTGAATGAAGAACAAAAAAAATCCCTCTTATTTCCATTGCGGTCCCTAATACTTATGCTGGGTTTAATTACGAAGACTGTCCAGTCTTAAAATGATACGAGTCTCCAGTTTGTAGCGGAATTTACAAAACGAGTCCAGTAAATTAGTTCTGGACCGAGCCTTTAGCTGGACCAGTTTCGTAAATTCCGCTATATACTGGGGACGAGTTGTATATTCTATTTATTACATGATCTAAAACCTCGACAAAACATATTTAAATCAACAAAAGGGACGAGAAGCTAACATCGGCTTATATTAGGCATGCGATGATGTTTCACGCAACAATGCGTTGTTTTCCCGCGCAAAGAAATATAGTCTCAGACAAATAAAGGCTCTTTGGTGTATTCAATAGCGTATATTTAATGACATAACTTTTCAAGCTCTTCATTCATTATAGTTTGTTGGAAAAATATTGGAATCCATAGTACTATGAGACATAGCGTACGGAATGTAAACAGACGACACACCAGAAGTCGAAGGTCACCTGGCACTATTTCCTGTTATTAAACGAAGGTTTAATATCACAATTTATATAATGGGTTTATTGAATGGAATAAGGGTAGGATCATGTAATACATAGCTATAATATATGGTTAGATGGCTGCCAAGTGAGAATCAAAGTAAGCCAATAACACAATCTCATATGTCTAAACTTATTGTACACTCGTATACAAATATCTATCTATGCTCCGGAAAGTATCTTGGTTCTGTGAGATTCCAGCCGCTTTGTGCATGTCGTATGGCGAGCGCCAACTTATCCCCGTGTATCTGCATATTGCTACATTAGTGATCACTTACTCCATCACATAAATCACAGACCTACCAGATAACATAGAAATGTGTAAAATAACCAGTAAATATTAGGAAAAAAGTTAAAACACCTCTGCAATTTTGCATTTGATTTCCACACAGCAGCCACACCTCGAGCTAAAACAATATACAAGGCTAAGAACAATTTCAGTAGAATATAAAATCACAGTCTCCCTCGTCTACTATTCTTTGAATTGGATGCATGCTAATCAGTGTCTTAAAGGAGGAATAATCCGTAAAAACTTTTGATCCTTATCTAGATTAGGTTATGCTTTGATTGCATTGTACATGAATATTTTCTTAATTTGAGGGTTAGCCTCTGACACAAAGTAATTACCGCTACTAAATATTGTATCATGATTAAATAAATTGAAGTCTTGTAACAAGTAAGATGGATAGACACTTGTTTTAGAAGTAGCAGAATTATATTTTCAACTCTATATTTATCGATAACCATTTTACATCTCTAAACTCTTTAACTGTAATACTGTGACGAGCTTTCAAATCTGAAATAAATCTAATCATTTTGTTTTGTGCTATTTGTAGTTTGTTTTAAAGGTGGCACCAAGACCAAAATACCATGCTAAGTTGGCATAATCCATGTGACACTGAATGAGGGCTGTTATCTGTTAAGAAATTCTCTTGTCCAATACAACAATTTCAATCTACTTTTCACTTTGTTAAGAACTGACACTGACATAGTTTCACCAGATAAAGTTAAGTTAAGTTAAGTGTTGTCTCGTGTGATTCCCAAAATATTTAACTTTTTCCACCTGTATAAATCATCTAGTTTTACTGAGAAGTTATCCACTGCTTCCAGACGCTTGAGGGTTCCAAATAAAATGGATTCAGTTTTACCCGGGTGAATAAGAGAGCTTCGATCTAATAAACCAGTTGTTGAAAGAGGTTAAGCTGAGCTGAGTTTGAGACTTTGAGCTCTCTGGTCAGTACCTTCTCAATAATCTTAGGGTACCGGTGAGAACAGTTGAGACATGAGTCCTCAGCACACAGTAAGAGACGACATATACCAGCTGTGCTTGCATCGTTCATATATATTAAGAACATTAGCGGCTCAAAATAGCAGTTCACATGTGATCTCAGTTTTGGCAGAGTACGTTCCATGTATATCCACTACTTGCTTTCTATATTAAGGTAGCCTCTGAACCAATTTACTGTATTATTGAACCAATTTACTGTAATATTATTACCAAAACCACAGGCCTTCTATTTCTCCAACACTTTTGTGGTCCACGGTGTCAAAAGCTTTCTGTAAATCTACCAATAACATTCCTGTGTAAAGACCTTTACTCATATCCTTTCTGATGTTATCAATCAAGTAAATCAAGCAATTCTCGGTTGAGTAACCTGGGCGGAATCCTGATTGAAATTCATACAAAAAGTTCTTCTCTCTGATGTACTTAAAAACCTGATTAAAAGTTAATCTCTCCATTATTTTGGCAACCACGCTCAAAACCGAGACAGGCCTGTAATTTCCAGCTATTGATCTCTCATTCTTTTCATAGATTAGAACACTCTGGCTGCTTTGAGGTCACAAGGGAGCGTTCCCCTAGATATGGTAAACTTAATGATATGTTTAATGGCTTCAAGAAGTAGTATATACACATTCCTTTAAAAATATGGCTGGTAATTTATCAAGGCCAATATTATTTTATATATGCAGACGAAAGAAACAACTACACAATTTGTACAGTATAAGTTTTTATGTCGCATCCTTGCTCGAATTTTACTCCCAGTATTCCGGATCTGCTTCATTTTAAGGATGTCCCCGTATCCGTGGTGGTTGGGTCGTGGATAAGATCATCGCAGCCTGGGTTGGACGAGGTTGGCACGGGTTCTATAACCCCGACATGGGCGAAAATCGATACCGATTTTCAAGCTTGATCTGAGTTGACAATTCCGGTCGATATGTAAATGGCCATTTCGATAACAGATGAGCATTTGTTCGCGCCCACCGAAGCACATATGAAGCACATATGAAGCAATGAACAGTCATAATGAGTCCGTGCCTCCATAACTCTGATATAAGTTATCCGCTAGTTCCAGTAATCGGGTTTGGTCACATATACAATTTCGAAGGACGTGCATTATGCTGTTCCAATATAATGGCAGATCCGTTCTGTGTCAATATAAGCCTAACCAGCCTAAAAAGATGGCTACGAATGTGATTGGGGCCTTGTGCCAATTACTGCGTCGGTGTTAACTACATATGTGCAATCCGAAAATAGGTTCTCTGTTATAGGTCTATCAGTTGACCATCACTAAAATAAATACGCAATATAAAACAAATTCAGAGGCAATCGTCATTTGGCACGCATACACGTTGTACATTATAGTCTGGATATATGGGATCATTGTGGGTTATAGAACCATTGTCTGCCATTATCGCTGCTTCACCTCACATAATAGAGGATATAAATGTACGTCATGCCGACTCTCCATCTGATCAGGGATTCATTACAGATATATCCGGTCTGTAATTACAACATGGATCAGGCGGAAATCAAGAAGTCCCTAGCTCGCGGGGAATGCTGGGACGGTATGTCATCAGAACTCATTAAGGGTGTGTTCGTTAATGAATCGAAAACCAGGGGATTTCCGACCGACGAAAACTGATATAAGTGCGTCACTTCCCTCGACAGGATGTCTTTTACCCCACACGACTAATTCCTCTGTAGGCAATCCATTGATGGAATTGTCTAATGGAATTGTGGAGCAGAATACGTGTTTTGAATAGATACGATATTTGAAAAGATGTGTAATTAAACCTTAAAATTAAAGGGGCACTGTACACTAAGTCCTGTCATTTATTGGACCATCTCCTTTTATACTCAACATAATATATGTAACAAATGAATGAATTTGAGCCATGGCTTAGTGCAAAAGTATGTGGTAACATAACCATTGCATATATATGGACATGCATGTATAGTTACAAACATTAAACGGCATTACATATATGTGTAAAAGAAACATCGCATACATAGAATGGACATACATGTACATACAATCACTACAACATGACAACACCACAGGGGGTTTGACAAACAAATTATATGCATGATGCCGACATACAGGAGATTATACTACCTGCAAAAGCCAGGAGAAGAGATAGCCACTTGCGCTCCAAAATACACATAATAATATTCGCTTTTGAATTTTTCCAGGTTTAGAAAGAGGTCGATAATTACCTGATCTACCATACTGCGAGCCTTGTATGTCCCATATAAAATACGCATTGGATTCATACAAAGATATAGATTATGCCATGAATCTCTACTCTAGCAAATGCCCGTATAACCATAGTATATAAAGATTCGTGGCACGAGCTAACAACAATACAACTTTTAGAGATTCGTGGCACGATCTAACAACAATACAACTTTTAACACGATGTTTGGGTCCCAAACAAAAGCAGCCATTTGCAAGGCATGCACGGAACAGAAAAGAGCGTTCCGTGTTGCTCTGTTCGAGTTATGGCAAAATAAAGAGCGTTTGTTTCAGTTCTGTGCGAAACATTGAAAACAGCTGGAAAATGGCTGTGCCCATGGGAAGTATTTTTAGAGCACACGTAGCCGGTAGATCAATATTTCATGTATTTGTCAACCTATTTTATACCTCCTTCCAATTTACGTAGACATATTTTGTAAACTCGAATAAGCCATGTCCGTTTAAATAATGCATTTCATCGCCAATTACTTCAGTATTTCAAAGTATAAATAGTTATTCTAGTCATTTTCTTAACCCTTAGGTCGCCTCGCATATATAAGAGAATGCATTGGCTTAACACATATTAAAAATGATCAAATTGTCAAAGAATGTAGAAAATATTATAAGAAAAAATGGTAAAAAGTGTTAAAAAAGATTTTTTTTAGGCCAATGCATTCTCTTATATATGCGAGGCGACATATGGTCGACTCGCATATATAAGAGAATGCATTGGCACAGGTCATAACTGTAACCATCACAATGTGGTCAATGAACCGGTTCCAATGATATCCATATTTGTATGGTGTTATTGAGACAGACCGAAGATATTTTAGGCTGTTGAAGCTTTATATGGGCGTTTTTGGCCGTTTTGTTGGGTAAAGGGTTAAGCGACGGCACCAACTGAATTATGATGTTTGATGGAGGTTGGAGGTTTTGATGCCGTGTGACAATCTTGTAATGGTATACTGGGGAAATAGTCATTATCGCTGCGCAGTCGCGCTTTCATTCACTCTCCGGGGGTATCCCTATATTCCAAAAAGAATGTGTGATGCCGCAAATCGATCAGGGGATTCAAGCTTGGTTTATCAAAGGGTGTAGCTGGGTTTTTTTAATATTATGATCGGGACATAGGGGAGACGAGCAGGAAGTCGACAAGCTGTTGCTGTGGACACTCCGACACTGACATGGAAACATGAATAATTATCTGTTATGTCCTATTTGTCTATCAGCGATGAGTGTTGATCAAACGGGCCTGGAATTGGAATCAACTTTGAAGTCGCATAGTAAATGATGCAAGTCGAATGTTGCGCAAACAGCTTTGGAGCTTGTTAAACAAGTTGAGGTGGTCTACTTTGGGGCTACAATTACAGTAATGCCCTAATTAATCGACTCCATAACCACAGCAGAATTATGGGGCACTGTAATTGAGTCGTGTCTGGTGAATAGGGGAGAGCTTTCCGATGAAAGGCAACAAGCCATATTTCCGACTAAATCCTGAAAAGTTACCCATAATTCTGCTGTGGTTATGGAGTCGATTAATTAGGGCATTACTGTATATTCACCAGACACGACTCAATTACAGTTCAGGTGGTTTATACTGGGCGAAGACACGTCAATGCAAGCAGATTATCATAGTATATGTCGTTCATATTAAAAGCATTGCGCTAAGGTTATCACGTGAAAGGTGTTCATAAATTGTTTCACGATATGCCAAAACTGCTTTGGTTGCGTATTTACAAATAAAGACTCGTCAAGATTCGACATGTATTCTCTTTTGGCGTACTTTTTCGCGTTATTCACCTTGTTTCTCGAAATTTTAAATTTGTTCCAATCACTTTGCAAATTAGTTCTAAGTGATTTCTTTCTCAACCGGTCACGTTGTCTTAACAATTGTCTTACTTTGCCGTCAAACAATGGTTTATCATGGGGCGTATTGAAACATGATTATGTGGAATATACAATCGAGCTATTTCGAAATACTTTTGCATAAATTTATCAAGGCATGTATTCACATCAGCGCTAGAATTCGAAGACAATATATCGGACCAATTTGTCGCAGCTATTTCAGCGTTCATTCCATAAAAGTTTGCACGGGAATAGTTCCATATGGATCTTTTCATAACGGGAGGCTCTTGAGTTTGCATATCGATATCTGATAACTCTGAGCTTTGATGGTGGGTTCCTCGACTCGAATAAAATAATTTACCCCCCCCCCCCCAGGCAAAGCAATAGTAATTTAAGAGCGTTAATTCGGATTATATATTTATAAATTTTAGTTTCGACACTTTAGAGGGTCAGCAATAATTATTGTATTAAAATGTTTAATAACAAATGACGTTCTTTTCTATTTATATATGTCAAGTTTATATGTCACATTTGGTTTTTAATATTTCTTCAGTGAAACAAAAGCGAAAAGTTTTTATAAGAGTTTGTAATGTATTGTTGTTGTGTTGTGTTGTTGTAAATGCCTGGAACCCCAAATACATGTTCAAACTTATTGTACGCTGCATTGGCGTTTGAGAAAGCAACATACAACATATGACTTGACTTTCACAAACGAAAGGACCACCACACTGAAGCCGATTGGTGTTTTTCGTCTGCACAAATAAATGGGTTCGCCGTGTGACGACCAGAGAAATCGGATAAGGTCTTCTCGATCGTAATTGAGTAAGAATCTTTCCAGTGACGTTTAGGCTGATTGTTCGCTGATCCGTGACACACAATGTTATTGGATGGTACACTAAATTAAGGAAGCCATAAATGTATTGATTCCCTGGGGTAGAACTCACGTGCTCTGCAGACACCAAGACGCGATTTCCGATGTTCGTTGGCTACAGCTGCTGCACCGACCATTAAAGATGTCACACCAGACCTGTCACAAAATTAGTCAAATTTTCTGCTTACCAGACAGTGTACCAGACGAATAAAACATGAGCAGCAGTCGAGCTAATGTCTAACACACTGGCATAATGAATATTCTGGTCGTTGAAGCATAGGACCTAGAAAAAGTTCTTAACAAGCTATTCTTGGTTTCATTTTCGGGCAGAATCTGGGGAACAAAATATCCAAAATCCGCTAAAATCCGCTTTGGGGAAAATTCTCTATTCCAGATGGCACCCAATATGGTTGTTAGTATCGGAAATTGTTGAATTTCTGCAGTAGGTGTGACAATTAATGCCAAATTCGTAATAAATTTAAATATTGACAAACAATTCTTGGTCGTAAACCATATTTGTAGAATGTCTTTCCCAAGATGGCCACCAAAATGGACTAAACTGAATGAAATTTACATTTTGTGCATAGTAGTTAGTCCCACGCTCGAATTATTAGAGGATATTCATTGCAGAGTATAAGAGAAACGTTTGATCAGAATTCTCCCTAATGAATCTCAGGAGAGAGCAATCAAAAACAGGGTCTCATGCAACGGTTAAATCTGGACTTTTGGGAGCCCAGAAACAGAACAATAACGCAGTTTTATATGTACTTTTTATGTTGAATCGTGTGATTATATGTGTAAATAAACAGTTAAATGCGATATGATATGATGGGTGTATTGATTCTGATCTTTTCTAGAAGCAGAAATATATGTAGTCAGAGCAGTCTCGTAAATGTGACCGATCATAATTTATTTTGAAATCTATAACACCAAACCTTTTAAAATGCATTGCTATTGGACAATATAAGATATATGCATATAGTACTGGGTAAATGTGAAGATCCTATTGTCTATGTCTCACCATAGCAATCATAGTTACCTCCAACCAGGTTACAAACACGAATATTTCGCTTTTATCACAAGAATGCATGGTGGTATTATAAACACAATTTATCAAAACACAAATGAGTACCATAGCCTATCTTCAATAAATTATAAACTTGGCCAATATGGTTTACATATTCTGTGGCTGAGACAGTGTTTATAGCTGGAAATTATATTTGGTTATATTCACCAAAGCCACATATACGCGAACAGTAATACGATTTCTGCAACCGCATCACCGCGTTTACCCCTTATCCCTAATGTTACATATAGTTGTTGTACACAAAATCACAAGTAGCAACATTTAGCGAATGTTCAACGCTGAAATAACAGCTTTAAACGACCATCCCCTGCTATTTAGCACATCGTGGGTGGTATTGGTATAAGATATTTTCAAACAAAACGATACTGCAAAACTAATATTGTGCATTGCGTGGTAGTATATTCCAGTTGTAAAGTGGGGACTGAAGTAATGTGAACAAAATGGTCTTCCAATAAACCGGTTTGGCAGCAGCGTAAAATTACTCTTAAGTAAACTGTAAGATTCACCATCTCTTTGATTTGGTGATATTTGGCGCTAATCTATTGCAGAGATGAGTGTTTCTTTGCAGTATGATAAGCATTGGGACATATGTGTATGGTATATGATCACGGAGAGTATAGCAAATTCCACTAATGTAGCTAGTCTTTTATATACCACAAGGGTGTGCACTTCAGTTTATGTGTTACATGCAATAATTAATCACAATGCCAAATGAAACTACCACGCACTTCGTGGCGAAACATTATTTTGTGTGTTGCATGACCAAAAATATTATATTTTGGCCGGACAGTTGGATGTTGGATGAGCAGAACAACCGGACTTTAAAGATGTAAACCATTAGGCTTGACTTGCGTTGGAGTGACCAATACATCCTTCAGATGGATTTGTTTTAATGGCATATGTACCGTTAAAGATACTAAACAACATACTTGTACATTAATAATACACTCCTATATGGTTATCCAATATGTTGATTTCTTATCTTCGTGGCATGTCTTGGAGTTGCGGCCATTTTGACAGCCATTTCATGGCCGCGATGGTATTAGTTTCTGTCCTTGTCACTATATTCGACAGAAAAACATTAAAACGCACACAGTTTCGTTCATATATACCATGACCATCGCGTAAACAGCATGTTATCATAAATATTTACTATATTTTACCTAAGCAAGAGCCTGATTGTGTTACAGAAGACAGCACAATGCTGCTGGCTAATCACACACAAATGGCATAAACGCTCTTTATTCGTTCCATATCAGGAATTCACCAACAAAGAACGCTCTTTATGTTTACAATCATAATATAAACAAACACCAGAAAAGTTACTTTTTATGCCTTTGTTTACATAACAAATATATGACAATAACATACTGTTTATGCGATATTTCTTATTTGTATACGGACAAAGTCTGTCTACATTTTGTTGTTCTTTCTGTTTGTGGCGGTTTTTGACGGGTGGAAATATTTTCACAGGATACCCACCACCAAGGCCAACCGTGTCTTTAAACGTTTTATATAAACCCCTGTCAAATCATCAAAACGTTCCCAGGTTTTGAACTGGTGGAATATGATCTCTATAACGGCGTAGACATATAGTATAGGTTCATGGCATGATCTAACGATGTATGGGTTCGTTCACGCTGCCAAATTAGCAAGCTGCCTGAACGTATCTGATATATTGCGCCATATTGGGACCTAGCAATGAGAGTACATGTAATTCAATTTAGTACCAAAGCACTGGAGCTGTCTGGTGTTGACATTGCATTTCTCGTGCAATGACGTATAGCCACACTGGTGATTCTATACTTATAACAACAAATATCAATATATGGTGATAAATGTCAAAGGTTTTCTATTTCAATAACAAATTCAAGATGCAATAAGAAATGACGAGAGTATATTATTCATTTACCGAAATATAAGTGCGAACAATGTAAAATGGGCCCCATCAGTATAATGTAATAACGGACGCGTTGACATATTCGGTCGATACAATGATCTTATGTTTCTAACAATCGACAGATCTAGCACTTTTCCTCCCCGGGCGCGTTTCGTTGATGGTAATGACATTAGAAGATGTCGATTCTAATTTATAGCAGCCCTCTAGACAATCTTACTGTTGGGAAAGTTGCATGCGAAATTCACTTCCTGATTGCATGCAGCATTCTTTCGCCAGTATCGGCTCCAGCAATTGCATCGACTAAGGCTTCGTTCACACCATTAAACATTTTTCGGGCAATTCGTCGCAGAGGTCATCATGGTAAAACAAGATAACCCCCCAACTGAGATAAGACTAGCTGATGTGCCCGACTTCTTCCGGGCTATTTAGGAATTTCTTTGTGATCGCCTTCGTCTGGGCAGAATATACAGCGTCTGTCCAGAAACAAGCCTATATGAGCGTGTATGAGCGAGGTCAAGGACACGGTCGCGCGTGAAATTGGACGCGCCCATATTGTTCCCGAGAAGAAAGTAGACCTACATACCAAATTTGAGTCGGATCGGTCGAGGTCGAGAAACATTCCTATATCAGCTTATATGAGCGAGATCAAGGTCAAGGACACGGTCGCACGTGAAATTGGACCCACCCATATTGTTCCCGGGATCAAAGTAGGCCTACATACCAAATTTGTGTGGGATCGGTCGATCAGTTTTCGAGTCTATAACACACACATACACGTATACATACAGACAGAAGTTCCAAAATATATAATAGACTAGCAGGTGGACCCGACTTCGCCCGGGCTGTTCCCCTCTGCTTCTCGGCGAGTTGCGCGATTTGACCTTGAATTGTCCATTTTGAAGGTCAAGGTCAGGTGGGGTCACGTTTTGACCCGTCCAAAACACTGCCCGGACAAAAGTACCCGACAAAAGTACCCGTCGAAATCCATCCGGTTTTACTCGATTTGACCTCGAATTGATAATTTTGAAGGTCAAGGTCAGGTCGGGGTCACGATTTGACCCGTCGAAAACACTCAGTGGAAGAACTGACATCCGGTTTACCCGATTTGACCTTGAATTGTCCATTTTGAAGGTCAAGGTGAGGTGGAGTCACGATTTGACCCGTCCAAAACACCCCCGGATAAAATTACCCGACAAAAGTACCCGTCGAAATCCATCCGGTTTTACCCGATTTGACCTCGAATTAATTATTTTGAAGGTCAAGGTCAGGGTCACGATTTGACCCGTCGAAAACACTCAGTGGACAAAAGTAACACTACGTATCAAATTTCGTCGAAATCCCATAAAAATTCGCGATTTGACCTTGAAATGACCCGATTTCAAGGTCAATGTCACGTCGCACGGGCAAATTAATAGGCCCATGCCACTCCCCGGCCGAAAGTTACCCCACATACCAAGTTTCATCGAAATCGGCTAGGCCATTTTCCAGTCCATCGCGAACAGACAGACAGACACACACACAGACAGATTTCCCAAAATATATAATAGACTAGAAGGTGACCCGACTTCGTCCGGGCTTTGACCTTGAATTGTACATTTTGAAGGCCAAGGTCAGGTGGGGTCACGATTTGACTCGTCCAAAACACTGCCCGAACAAAAGTACCCGTCGAAATCCATCCGGTTTTACCCGATTTGACCTTTAATTGATAATTTTGAAGGTCAAGGTCAGTTCGGGGTCATGATTTGACCCGTCCAAAACACTCAGTGGACAAAAGTAACCCCATGTATCAAATTTCGTGGAAATCCCATCAAAATTCGCGATTTGACCTTGAATTGACCCGATTTCAAGGTCAAGGTCTCGTCGCACGGGCAAATGAATAGGCTTATGAGACTCCCCATACGAAAGTATCCATAGACACTAATTTTAATCGAAATCCCGTGATATTCGGGCGTTTGACCTTGAATGACCCAATTTCAAGGTTAAGGTCACGTCGCACGGTCAGATTAATAGGCCTATACCACTCCCCGACCGAAAGCACCCCACATACCAAGTTTCATCGAAATCCCGTGATATTCGGGCGTTTGACCTTGAAATGACCCGATTTCAAGGTCAAAGTCACGTCGCACGGGCAAATTAATATGCCTATGTCACTCCCCGGCCGAAAATATCCCCACATACCAAGTTTCATCGAAATAGGCTCGGCCGTTTTCGAGTCCATCGATTACCGATACACACGCAGACACACACACACAGATCTTCCAAAATATATAATAGACTAGCAGGTTAGCCCGCCACTGGCGTGGTTGGTCAGAAACATGACAATTTTAATTTTTGAATTTAATTTTGTTTTGTTTTGTTTTTAAATTAATTTTTGGTTTTTCAATCTTTTACCCGATTTGACCTTGAATTGATCATTTTCAAGGTAAAGGTCAGGTCGGGGTCACAATTTAACCCGTTCATGACACTTCCTGTAGGTAGCAAGTGTGAGCGCAATCGGTTCGAGTCTATAAAGGACACATGCACACATATATATATAATTTGTGGGTACCCGTTTCGAGGTGAAAATCACCTAGGGCGGAAAAACTGACCCGATCCGCGTTCATAGGAAGCCCTAAGTACGTAAGAGTCACACAACACGCATATATATAATTTGTGGGTACCCGTTTCAAGGTGAACATCACCTATAGGGCGGAAAAACTGACCCGATCCGCGTTCCTAGGAAGCCCTGAGTATGTAAGAATCACACAACACGCTCATGTCTGTATAATGACGCAATGTAGACAGTGCCGTTCGCGGTGATTTTGATGATTGGGAGTGGAGAAAGGTTGATCAGAGCTTCTCCAAAACGCGACAACTACGGTGTCCGTGGGATTTTATCCTTAGATAGGAAGTTTGAACTCAATCGAGCATGCGGAGAGCACTCAAAATATTGTTCCCGTATATCTCTGCGTTGCGTTGATTTGCAAACAAACGCTCTTTTTATAGCGACGCGTCATATACAACGCTCATTAAATTATCACTTGATTAACCACCGCAGTGCCGTTCGCGGTGATTTTGATGATTGGGAGTGGAGAAAGGGTGCTCAGAGCTTCTCCAAAACGCGACAACTACGGTGTCCGTGGGATGTTACCCTTATATACGAATTTGAGCTCGATCCGACCAGCCTTTTTCGATTCTATGAAGTACACATATACACACATACATATATATATACGGAAGTCTCAAATTATATAGGAGATGTACGTTTACTAAAAATTACTGCACGATCAGCTAGATCTTCGCTTGTGATTAGTACAACAGCATGTGTGTCAGAAGCTGCATGGCCTTAAAGACTCCTCATGCCATCACTGTGTATTTCATAGCTCTAGTCATAGAGTCTAGTCATATGCCCATGTTGAGAATACCAAAGTTTCCAATATATAATATACCAGAAACAAGGCACACAAGTCCGATTTTGGCAAGAACGCACCATCTACCATATTCCTCATCGATTCCCAAAACCAGTATTTTAAGTCACAATATGCTTCATTGTGTCTTAATAGCCATGAAATTTCCATTCTTTTGACATATAACCCGACAAAAGAAGGAAAGATGTCGTATCGAAAACTTGCGAAATCTACTCACAAAAAGAGGTCGTATAAACTTGGGAGTCCGATAACACAGAGATATCAATTATTACGATCACGAGTGTCGAACTTGAGAATTTTGGTACGATATGTGGGCATCTCTTCGATTGATTACGTCAAGTTAAATATCAAACAAAAGACATTTTATGGCATACTGGATGTGCAAGGGCATATTTTGGCTGACTTGACAATTTTTATAATTAATTAGACGTTTTTTTCCTCAAATTTTCGGTAGATTTTGCATGATTTCGGTTCGTTATCTCGAAAACGTTTACTTTGATTCTTTCGAGTTATATGTAAAAAGATAGGCGATTTTATGACCAGTAAGCCGAATTGTGTGATATCTTGGGTGAGATGACAATTTTGCGAATTTATTAGAGATATGCTAGTTGGTGCGTTCTTGCCAAGACTCGTACTTGGTTAAATAGCCTTGTATCTGGTATAGTATACTGGTAAATTCAGGTATTTTTGGATCTTTTTCTCCGGGGGGGGGGGGGGGGGGGGTCTGTCATAGAAACAAACATGTAAAGACCCATACAAACATCGCCGAAAATCTCAAGCAAATCGACCGGTACGCTCAATTATAATATTTACTTTTCGACTCGGGACGCAAATATCGGCGATAAATTAACGGACACGATTCGCCATCGAGTGTCTATGCATTCAATTAATATATAAGAATGACTGTGTGTGTTATCAATTTGGATATAATATTAGTAAAATAACTACTCAAACCAATACGACGCATACGACTTCATGTCTCCAAATTATGTTTACTGAAGCTTTTCGCCCACCCAATAATAATGCAAGTGCTGACTTAAAAACAATGCACGGACATTATGTGTAACTTTAACTCTCGAAGGGTTTAGTGTGAGCTTCCGCGCGTGACAAGAACACAACTCTGCCTGTCGCGTATTCATGGCATGCATCTTGATTGCGCCAAGTTGAAAAACGCAGTAATTTAATCGAACACCACTCGATACTGCGTTGTGACCTGAACTCGCGGAAATTCCGGGATGATGAATTTGCTGCTAAATAGAAAAGCTATGTTGATCTGATAGGCATATCCCAAGGGACGACTTCCCGCGACAAATTCGTGTTAGCCTGATGAAAATGTCGTTCAATCCCACATCGGAGTTAGTTTCTGCTATTTAATAGAAGTCTCGCGTTGTGAATTGCGATTGGGGTTTCGCGTGTGAAATAAACAGAAATTACTTGGATTATGAATTGATTTCTGATGGAACTGCGAAATAATGCATTTTGTTCTGAGACTCGACTGACAAATTTTGCACCAAATGACGATTGCAAGACGCGGGATATTTTTCTCTCATGATCGCAAGATTAATTAATTGTTTATTTGCAAAGTCAACATCGAAGTTGCAACATGCTGCAATATACAAATATACAAACAATACATAACATGTGTATACATCAATAAATTCATATTATATGGTATTAATAAGAAAGGCAAATAATTAAGGAATATGTTTCTTAAATGGTATATAAGTCATATAATATTTATTTTATATATAGTTTAATATAATACCAGCGTCATGGTAAATTTTTAAACCCTAATTTAAAGAAAATGCTCACTCTTATATTTAGCAGTGACAACAATCTGCAGAATATATTCCTGTTAGGATTTTCCCAGTAATACTTCGGGAAATAAATTTCTCGCAGGTCGTCCTGTACACAAAATAACAAAATGGTGTTCATCACAAACATTTTCGCCACATAACGGGCATTTCGTGCCTTTGCGTTGCTCCACCAGTAGTCTGTGATTGGCTGTTCTAAATTTCAGTAAATAAGTAGCCAGATGAGCGGGTATATATATACTAAGTATCGGCTCAATCTGACAGAATCCTTTTTGTTTCGATAAAAGTTGACACGACTTGATGTAGACACATTTAGATTGCCGAAGAGGCAACTTGCGTGTTGTTCTATTAATTTCGCTTTCATGAGCTTCATATCAGCCGTGCTTACTGCATGGTGACTGATTCCGCCAAGTACTTTCCATATTTATTTCATGGAGCGTTTCTTTGAAAAAAGAAATCCATTAAACTTGTTTTGTAGTATGGCATCACTATCATTGAGATACCGAGCAGAAGGAATACATCCCTAGCTAATTCTGATCTTTCGTGTGATACTAGTTTTGACCAATATGATATTGCTCTGCACTTAATTTCGACAATTATGGGATATCTCCCCAATGCTGTCATCTGAACGTGTGTGAGTGATAATTGAATGTAATGATAACACCGTTACATTGTACCAGCAGCCCAACGTATCTTCCCTTGATGATGCTGTGATCAAATGATCTCCCTGATCTACTAGGGCATAACAACATTTCATGAGTTTCATATCAGCCGTGCTTAGTGCATGGTGACTGATTCCGCCAAGTACTTTCCATATTTACTTCGTGGAGCGTTTCTTTGATAAAAGAAATCCATTAAACTTGTTTTGTAGTATGGCATCACTATCATTGAGATACCCGAGTAGATGGAATACATTCCTAGCTAATTCTGATCCTTCGTGTGATACTAGTTTTGACCAATATGATATTGCTCTGCACTTAATTTCGACAATTATGGGATATCTCCCCAATCTGCATACATGCAAGGTTCGATGCTGTCATCTGAACGTGGGTGATTGATAATTGAATGTAATGATAACACCGTTACATTGTACCAGTAGCTCAACTTATCTTCCCTTGATGATGCTGTGATCAAATGATCTCCCTGATCTACTAGGGCATAACAACATTTGATGTTGTACAGCTTTTGGAAATATGGAAATATCCATTTCAATTAGTCTGAGACATACTCATATCATTGCCTACAAGACCAGTATAAAACAAATTGCCGTGTACATATGATTAATCTTGACCACGTCAGTATGCAGCAATCATATTATCGTCATACTCTGAGTGTGCATTCTCCACATAGTTCAGGTCACGGCACTAAGCTATACAAGGTTGTATATTGAATAAATGAAATATAGCGCGGGGGGGGGGGTCTCTTGTCTTCTAAAAAAATATATATATCATATCATATGTGCATGTGATTTTCCATGTTCGTATTGTCTTATAGTGTGTCCTATTAAAAGTATTTCATTTTAATGTATCTAATGCCAACGCAATGCATATATCAGTCATGACAAGCAATCGCATAAGGACAAAATATATAATGTTCTATTCATTTTTTGCCATTTTGACTGCCATCAAAAACAATAGTAACCGTTTTAGGCCCTAATGGGATTCTATTTGATAGGCAGTACTCACACTCGTTTATTAATTCCTTCAAATACGTTCACTTCACATTAAAATACGGCCAGGAACCAATATTGAGTTTTTGGGAAAATTTCATACCACATTCTGGAAGATCAATTTTGTTAGGGATTGGCAGTGGCTGAGACGAAATGAACAAGATGTAGTACTGAGCAAATGATAATCTGATATGAATAACAAGAAACAAGGCACAATTTGCAACCAGTCCAAAGCAATATCTATGGATATAGGAGATATGAGTGAAAAAAAAATATATATTTCACATTCCGGTCGCCATTTTGGCAGCCAACTTTCCAATGGAGTGCCAATATTTTCTACAAACAGTAGTATAATGTAATAGCATCCAAATAACATATAAATTTGAGTACATTTCATGAGATATAGTTTCCAACAAAACAGATTAAACTGACTTAGTTCATATTCTCTACTACGGCGGCTATGTTGGACGCCATCTTGGAGTATAGGAAATTCTCAAGGGTGAGATCTTCACACCCACCTAGAAATTGATGTACACACCACCCAGAATCACAATCCATAGAGAAAAAAAAACTTTAACAGATAATTTTTACTTCACCCCTATTGCTCCCAGACTTTCAAGATCAAACGACAAGAGTGATGCATCTTATTTACTTATTACGAGCAACTCCACATGTTCATGCACGAGAACCGAAATATGAGATATGAGATATTTTTCTCGTTTTCTGAATTATACTGTATATTTGGTCACTTCGATGTGGGTGTTTTTACACGTTCACCTTGTTTCATGAATAGGCAGGAATTTTTATTATTTACACAGAGGGCGATTTAGGGAAAGTTCTATTTGAGAATATAACCTTTTGAACCTTCAGAAAAAAATCTATTTTCTCTTCCAGTGACAGTTCGCGGTTTCCGAGTAACACGGTTGCTATGCCTGGTCGTATTAACCATGTGAAGCACCTATTTCGTTCAGCAGAGAATCTGCGACAATAAAACAGAAAATGTTCTGCTGTTTCTTCGGCACCACATATGCATAAAGGGCTATCTCTCAAATGATTGCAGTGAAGATCATGATTTAAATTACTGCATTCCAGTCTTAATCGACAATGAGGATGTGGATGGTGGTGATGGTGATGGTGATGGTGATGATGATGATGGTGGTGAAGATGGCGATGATGTTGAAGATGAAGTTTGAGGCGACGGTGATAAAGAGGATGATAATAATGCTGACCATAACGAGAATGATGGCTAAGACGACGGAGAGTATGAAGACGAAATTGACGACCAAGACGACTACGATGATGATGATGATGATGGTGATGTTGATGATGATGATGATGCGATTAATTGACGATGGCGACGGATGTGTACAACGACGACGATGATGATTGATGACCACGACGAAGGACAACGTTGTTGATGATTATTTGTATTATTGTTGTTATTATTATAACGATATATGTATGTCGTCCGGAGGGTCTATTTATATTTTTCGTAAATGTGTCTCTTTCTCAATGTCCTGTATTATTTTGGATAAGAGAATAAAGCATACAACATCAAAGTTCAATTGAGCCATGTCATGTAGAGCTGTACCATTGACAATCAGAACCTCCTATAAATGCAGAGTTCCATCTCATCATTCTGGAGTACAGAAATGGTACAAGTGTGGTCTCGTGATCTCAAATGGGATGGGGTGTGTTTACAACAAACGTATAGGGGATAGTAACTGGGTCTGATATATTCCATACCACGTCCTATCGTTAAGAATAACACCAGCTAACACCGCGTTGAATTGGGAGCTATTAATGGGGAGCAATAGCTCCCCCATCATTGAGCCGCGTCCGTTCCCCTGAGAAAATCGTCCGTGGAAGTTTAGGAATCAGCTTACTTAGAATTCCCAGGAAACACCAGAGACATTCATCACTATGTGAATTGTCAGTGGGCGAACGGGCGCGTTCATATCCTGCTCTAATGGAGATTTATGAGTGCTATGTGTTCGTATATACGCAAGGTCACGGACTTTTCGTCACTTTTAACACCTCTCCGGAGATTCGGGATATTCCTACTCCTTCGATAAACCGCTTTCACCAGAACTACACTCATGGGATACGCACAGTCATGAACAAGCGCAACACCAAGCGTGGCATATCCCCGGGACTTATAGTTTAGAGAATTAGCATTGCTACATTTTTATTTGTTTTTATGGATCTGTACGATTGGAAAAGTGAGCTATTTTTTAGAGCCCAAATAAGGTCCTCAACTAAGGTGATAAGCTATTGTATGCAGATTGGATATACTTTCCCTAATACTGGTCTATCGCTATACCAAAATATATTGAAATCCATCTATCGCTATACCAAAATATATTGAAATCCATCTATCACTATACCAAAATATATTTAAATCCATCTATCGCTATACCAAAGTATATTGAAATCCATCTATCGCTATACCAAAGTATATTGAAATCCATCTATCGCTATACCAAAGTATATTGAAATCCATCTATCGCTATACCAAAATATATTTAAATCCATCTATCACTATACCAAAGTATATTGAAATCCATCTATCGCTATACCAAAGTATATTGAAATCCATCTATCGCTATACCAAAGTATATTGAAATCCATCTATCGCTATACTTGATAAACAATTCAAAATGTGTTTCAAATGTACATATGAAAGATATTCGCTGTGTCCAACAACAGAAACAAGGGAAATAACAGTTACAGCAATCCGTGAACTAAACCAGCTGCATGTCACTGTCCTTCCACCAGCGAACTTAGCATTCATAGGAAATATCAGATACATTCATCACTATATGAATTATCAGTGGGCGTATGGGCTACTGAATAAGTGTTGGAATAAAGAAATAATAGAATTGCTTTGAAATGCGCTACACTTAAAATTTGTTCTGAAGTTCGGTGATGTTTACCTGGAACTGATGCATGACAGCCGAGAAACATATTTTCGAACGAATCGCATTAAATTTGTGGAATGGTATGAGTGTGAACATAAGAAGCAACATGTGGTCAATACTATGAAATATATTTACAACCGTCATCCGGTATTTTTGAAATTTCACCAGCGCTTTCGTACCCGTTTAGTATAGTAAAAATCCACATGATCGAATTAATTGTAGTTGTAACTACAAATTTTATTAAAGTGATGTGAAACACTCCGGTATGGTGATCAAATACAAATGGAGAATAATCTTGTTCAAAGTAGTGTTTTTTACAAATAGTATATTCAAATTTACAACACACATCTTCATTATTATATATTAATTAAATGAAGTGACACTCATGGCGAAACGTTTTCAATAGTTTGTCGCCGATAGATGCGACCGGACTCGAGTAGTAAATATTTACAATTGAGCGTAGTTCTGACGATGTTTTCCATGGAGTGGTACGGTCGACATGCTTCAAATTTTCGGCGATATTAGTTGAATGTTACATTCCTCCAGTTATCATAGCGCCTGAATTCTAACTTGGTCGGTTTCACGCACCCGAACAAGTACATAATATGTCTTTAATGTCCATGTATTATTTGTAATTGGCGAGTAGCAATTGATAGTTCCATAACACAACAGGGAGGTTTTGTAGGAGCATATAATCGTATTTCAATTAGATGTTACTGGTAGGAACTAGTCGACATTACAACTGCTGGTTCACAATATTTAGACGTTCTTAATATCAGAATTTTCAGTAGTAATCACAAGGAAAGTATGCTATCCCGGTGAGAGAATATCGATTTTTCTTAATTAACGAGCTGACAACGTAGGCGAATGGGTGAACGTCTATCAGTGATCTTACTTTACTTACTTATGGTTACTTATGCTTTTAGTGGACGCTGGCTCATGTGGTTGCCACTGTATCCACCTCATTTATACTTGTACATGACACGTCAACTAGAGAATTATCTGATAGGGACCTGTTGCATGTTTGAGAGATTGTAAGATTTGTTTCCAATTCAGCCTTAACCCTTTGAACCCTGGCGCCCCACAGTGATCGACACCCTGACCCGGGGCTCCCAGTGGTATGTCCGCTTAAATTAGATAGTTTCTAGTAGCATGGTGTTGATTATGTTCAAATTGCGACACCGGTCTGAAACTTTACAGGTTTGTCCCCCATGGATCAGCGATCATTATAAGATCGCGAGACTTTGCCTCGCGGCAACTCCTTGGTAACGGTTGCTAGGCAACTACCCGGAATTGACTGGAAAATGTAAATATAGCTTATAGCGTCGTAATTCAACCTCAGTGATTGCGTTTTTTGATGCAGGTACTACCCTAACGTGAAATTTGAGATATACCCGACCAGAATAGTGAACCAAATATCCCATTTAAGGGTAGCAACTGTTGCTAAGCAAATACCACAACTGATCGAATGACATAATTGCACTAACCATTCAGTGGTATGTTTTGCCTTAATTTAGACAGTGTCTAGTCGCATGGTGTTGGTTATGTTGAAAGGGGACACCTACCTGAAACTGTGCAGGCATGATATATGCATGCACGGACCACTGATCATTGTAAGATCGGGAGACTTTGCCACCCGATCTCGCATTAGAAACGGTTACTAGGCAACTACCCGAAATTTGCAGGATAAACGAATTCTAGCTTATAACGTTGTAATTATACATCAGCAAATTGCGTTTCGATGCAACCAATATCCTAATGTGAAATTAAGATATACCTGACCATGCGCGAGTAAGTCAACTTGATATGCGATAGACTTTTTGCTGCATGTGGCACAACAGAGACTGATATTACAGAGACCAGAAACAACGTAATTTCCCGTAACATATCGTGGCCCCATTGTTCAAGTAAGCTGTCTAGATTGTGTCTACTATACTAACATGTGAAACATGCAACAAAATGTCATATATAGCGCCACATTTAACTTAAACGCATTTTTAAAAATGAATTATAGTCTGCGCCCATGCGCATATTTTCCTAGCCATTTCTAGCGGGCAGCCAATCCATATAGACACCTTTGCCAGCGCTGACTTCAATAGGCCAATTTAAATATATATATTAGTGGGTATGTCGTGTATAAGTACGTTATAAACCATTTATTTGTCATTGCGCTAGTCTGCGCATGCGCGAATAAATCAACTTCATATGCGATAGACCCTTCCCCATATGTAGCCGAACACTGGTTAATATACACGAGGGTAATTTAAACTGAAATTGTGTGTCTAAATTACGTCTGTTCTGTACACACACGGGGAACACGAAATTATATGCCGTAAATATAGCGGCATAGTTCGCTTAAAATATCGTATGTTTTTGTAGATTATATGCTATGCGCATGCGCATATATTTCTACCCGATACTAGCGGTCAACCATTCCATACGCACCATGGGCGCCGCTGACATATGTGGGGGCAATTTAAATATAAATCAGTGGGTCAGACGCTCGTTATACTATATATAAATTTGCTACCGAATCATGTCGTCGCTGCACCGAAATATCGGTGTTACGGGATATAGTCACGGTTCGTTTGCACCTAAATATCGGTGTTACGGGTTCAAAGGGTTAAAGTTGTACATCACCTATAGCTTATCCCAATGGTGGTCCAGGTTCTTGAATTGATTCATTTTTTCTGAATATACAACTTTTTCTGGTAGGTTGTTCCATGTTTCCACTACTCTCTGGCTGAATGAATATTTTCTTGTTTTGTAATTTGATCCCTGTAGATATAATTTGTAATTGTGTCCTCTAGTTCTTTTGTCAGTATTTCTAGTTAGTATGTCTGCAACTTCCTGATCATACGTGTTACAGATTTTTATGACACTCTATCATGTCGCCTCTATGTCTTCTGTATTGGAGTGTGGGAATTTTGAGTCGCTCCAATCTTTTGTCATAGTCTAGATCAATTCTTAGAATCTTATGGTCAAGCAGAGGGAATACGTTGACACACACGAGTGAGTGTTTTGAGCCCCCCACCCCCCCAAGCACCATACCAAGGAGTAGAAGTTTGCAGACGTTTTAACAAATAGCATATATGTGTATGGTACTTCAAAATTGAACACCATGCTCAGTGTGTAGAGTTAATTTTCAAACATTCTACCTCAATCATATACATTATGGTCGATTGTATATAATGTGGGTGGGGATGATAACCTAACTGCGTAACTACATTTGTTAATTATTAGGAGTAACGCATGCAATACACATCATTTGTAATTGTGAGGACTGTTGAAATTTGGTATTTCTTTTGTTGAACATCAATAAGTTTTGAAAAAGTTTATGGACTTTTTATTTCCAACTTACAAATTTGTAACAATTAGTTACAGACCTCTTTCGCTTGGTAAATTCTTAATGACAATTATAAGCAAAAGTTACCAGCAAACTTAGTTACAAGCTTTGATTGTGCTGGCGCTAACCGCTAACTTGTAAACACAAAATTCTTCTTAAATGCCAATTACATCACAGCCCTTTAGTAAAGCGCTGTGATTCCAGACCCCTTCTATGGAATTTACCTTCTGATGCACATGCAATGTCTTTCATATTAAGGTGTTTTGGGTAATATTCCGTTTAAAGACCTCTTTTGGTATTCACAATTATTCCAGCCAGCAGTACTACGAAGCTTTGTTGTTAACTACAATTGCTAGTATTAACAAATTAGTACAATTTAACAATTTGTAAAAGTTTCATAGTATTTACCCCAGGACTGGTCGACTGGCATGCACTGCAATGCGTGCTTGCATGAAATAGTACAAGGGTAAGAAAAAATTGCATCCACAACACAGCGTCCTATATACAGCAGCCAACACATATTAAAGAATGCACTGTAATTTGAGGCGAGATATCGACAGATAGCCGATGGGAAATGTCATAAATTGTAGAACACATAATTACGAGATAATATGATTTGAAAATTATGCATCCAGTAGTGTACCGCCTTGACCTTTAAACGACGCGCACAGCGGTTCTGCAATAAGCACATGAGGAAATGTGGATTTTATTATGCTCCCCTATATAATTTTGTAATCGACAGAGAAGCCAATATTGCCGCAATAAGTCATTCCGATAGCGATCCTTTAGATTGGATGTGAAATTAGAGAGCGTGATTCAAGTATTTTACGGTGGCAATATCCTGCACGGTGGCGTTTTGGAGAAGATGGGAGTGGAAAACATAGACAGGTGATCACAATTTCATTGAATCTCTGAAAGGATCATAATAAGCCTTTCTTAGAAGTCGTCGAACTTTAAGTTGCACTTTATAAGATTAAGGACTCATTAGTCCGTTTTTGGAACGAACACTTCACAACAATTCTACGACACAGAGGAATAATTTGCGAGACGAAGGTCTAGACATGTGGATACCCATTACATGGTATTCAAATGTGTGTGATCCAACTGGATTTTTATGTGAAAAAACGAACTATAACGGCAATGTACCTGTAGCGATTTACATGCATTTAGTTGGAATATGTCTTGTTCGTATACCGTTCACATGGTTACAGCGCAAGTCACAGTAAATTATATACACATTACATGCTAGTCACATTATTCTTGGCATGTGCAGTTTGTTAATCATTTTATTTCGGTGTATGTGCTTCTCGACATCAGATCTCATCATTGTCGCCGCGTTCTTATATGGTTAAGTTATCTCGATCTCGGAATGGCCTCTCATAACTTCAATTTTGACTTTGATCTAAAACGACCGCGGCTTCAAAAGTTTCAGTCTCAAATCAGCATATTAAACTTGATTGGCGCAACCTCATACCAAGTCATAGTTGGCTACAAAGAAATTCATGTAGCCATTGAAAGATAGTATAGACAAAGATACGACAGATGCCAAATTCAGATGCTGGATAACTCAATCCCCATACCACTTACTTTCTTTAAGCCTTTCATGACAGGGGCTTCCTGGAATTATGCGAGAAGAAAAAACAGCCTCGCATATATAAGAGAATACATTGGCCTAACAAAAGTTACCTTGACATTGTAAGCCAGTGCATTCTCTTGTGTATGCAATGCTCCCTGTAGGAGACTCCCACATATAAGAGAATGCACTGGCACAGGATCTATCTTGTTGCACCAGCGCATCTCCCGGCAAGAAAGGGTTAAACAATATTTTATTGTTTTATTTGAACAACTTTATTGTGACCCAAATATACAATATATCTATTACACCCATTATATATAATAAATGATGATATGTGTGTGGGTAGAGGATCGGCGCTAATAAATATACAATATGGTTTTAATTCAGATGTATTGCAGTTGGGGTAAGAGAAACTATTTTGTGAGAATTACGATAATTATGAGAAACGGTCTGCCGATGATTGTACTGTCTCAAACAAGCGCGATTCAGTGTTTCACTCTAGTGCGGTATACCAAGCAGGAGATCGTTTTCCCAGATAATGGCCACATTGAGTTCATCCAAAACGTGCCCACATACGATTTCTTTATTCTGCATACATAGAACAACTGAAGAAAAAATGGTGGGCGTCTTCACATGAATTACCAGTCATGTATAGTTCGAATGAGCTGAGATTTATTTGTCATATTTTACAACGTTTAGGTCACTGCACTATTTCCAACTCCACAGTGAAAATGTTTAATCTACTCTGACCTGCATGATAGTATGTTGAGGTTTCAAATTTTGATTCTGATGAGGGGTCATTCAGCTTTTTGTTGTTGGTAGTGGTTTTGCATGATATATTCCATTCAGGGATCAAGGAAGGAATGAAACTCGATTTGAAGCGGATCGTATTCGCAAAGTAGTTTATATATTGCAAAGGGTGTCTAATGGGGCATCGAGATGCTTGATCGGGTAGCTGGTAACATATTGGTGGGGTGGAGGCAATCCGAGTTCACATAGAACTCTTTCATCAGATACCGAACGTGCAAGACCACTTACTATTCTACCAGCATCGGTATATATGCGACCGAGGGGGGGGGGGGGGGGGGGGGGTAACAGGAGGCATTATCCCAAACAACGTCTCCGTACTCCATTTTTGGAAGTAAGTACATTTTTAACATTATCTCGAATGTTTGTCTATTTACAAGAATTCTCCTCAGTTGTGACAGACTGGTTGCCACTGGCGGATTTCTGTTATAAAGCTAGCCCCCAAAAAACTCCCATGAATGTCATTGGAAATTGTAAATAAAATTGACATTAATTGTTAGGTTTGTCTGACATGTTTCCTCGGTTCATATATATATTCTCGTATGCCCTGGAATCTATATACTTCTTGATGGGAAGAGATAGACCATCTTTAATTCTCGGTGACATACCGAAATAGTCATTCAATTGCTACTAAGACCATGCTGCCTACGTCTATTGTTTAGCACCAGGTTTTAGCTAGACATTGCCTGAAGCCCACGTGAACTCATGTGGATACATGGCAACGGGTATACAAACCACTGGAAAGAAACAGACGCGCGAAACCACAAACACTTGTGAACTGCACATAACTCCTTGTGTTCCTTATATGGAGGGCATTATGAGGATTTGCAGCATATTTCATCGTCCAATTACAAATCTAATATCGACTGCGTCATCCGCCAGTGCAATTGGTTACTTTGAAAATAACATTTCGATCTGCTAGTCAAGAATACAGAGGGTCAGTAAACAGATATGATGGAAGTTCCGGAATGGCGCGAGAGAGTTGTATGCATAATCAGCTGGAGACAAACATAGCAAAAAGGTTCCATTTGTCAACACAATACGATCGATATTAGAACTGTATATGCCACAAAACAAATTCCAAAACGGCCTTAGATCCCATCGAATCTAACATAGTGACCTTTTCTGATCGAGATATAAATTCCATATAATTTCTTCCATTTTGCAACATGTTTTGTTCTAGTTTGTTAGCTTAAATACCACTCATTGTCGCTAAATAACAGACATTAATGAGAAGCTATGCTTATAGTGCATTGTTTAATTGCGAGACCTGGTTTGTGGAATTCAGGAGGACCGGGAGTTGATGTAGTCTCTTAAATGCCAGTGGCTGTTTTAAGCCATATATATGTATTCAATATGCTATTTTGACATTGAGGTTAAACTGCGATGAAAATAGATATGTGTTCTATAACTTTGCATATACATCTGGCAGATATTTAATTACAGAAGAAATCCATCCGAGATCATCGTTGACGTCACTGTGAATAAGCTGCGAAGAAAATTATACAGCAGGCACCGTTCCGAGATAATGAACACCACAACTGGTATCTGTATAATCTGGAGGAACCAATGGACTGGTAGTAATTTCGAATCAGTTTTCTTGTTACAGCGTTTGTCGCATAATAATAATCATGTGCAGCATAACCTTTGGCAAAATGTAATTGGTTGCTGTTAACCCTTTCAGTGCCAAATCCAAATTTTTGTATCAACCCATATTTCCTTGATCATTTTTCAAATTTATTGATTATAATATAATACAATGAATATAATACAAAAATCGGACTTGGCAGTGAAAGGGTTAACATGTCCAGCGCTTGAAGATCAAACTCCTTGTAATCTGGCAGACCGACTTTTTCGTAATTCATTATCCACTTGTAATATAACAGTATGACACATGCGACTGCCACAGTCGACTTTCCAAACTGCATGGGATCTGGGCCGCATATCTGCGAGGTTGTTCGGTTTTGGTAAAAACCGGTCACTCGTTAATCACGTGCATGCATAGGACCAGTCCGTGTTGTTTCGGACATACATATTTATTCACATTCAACGGCGATCAGTGCATATTAATCACGTTGTTGGGCGTGGCTAACGGGATATTGTGTCCAATCGCGGCCAGCGCACGGATTGTGCAACGTGATCAACACACGCTCAACAGCGCATTTCCAGTTTGTCGCATTGTGTGGGATCAATTGTGCTCTAAGTCGGTCAGAGCACGCGAATTGTTCTTTACCAGAATAAATCTCGTCTTCGACTCGATTGAATCTGGCAAAGAACAATTCTTGTGCTCTAACCCGTACTTATATAGCAATACGGTTGGGAAGTAATCTACCGTTCAATCGTTAACTATATCATCACGAATAGGGGAAATTGAATGTTCACATTTTCGGATCTTTTATGTAGAATTGAACATTTGTTCTGGCTTGTTACGAATTCATGACAATTAATCTAACCGTCTGTATGTCTTTGTGTCCAATTCGGTAATTCGGTTAACCGCATTCGCATTATATCAGCTTCATTCCGTTTCGTCTCCCGAACACTATCCTACTTATGCTTCTTGTATATTGAGTTCTCGGAGACGCAAGACAGAAATCGATGTAATTGCTCGATAAAGTTGCGCAATAGCATGGAAATTGACATACACTTCGCAACTGATTAGTCGACGAATTTGTATTCCGTGAAAGGCAAATAAATCAGATTCGAATCGTTGCACACAAAGCCAAGAATCTCGATTTTCCTAAGATATTTTGCCCAATAAAGGAAATTGTTGTTATCGATATTTCAGAACTTTATGAGCGGGTCTGCTTTGTGATTTCATATTGCGCGGAATACAGAACTTAATGCCTCCGATATCAGTGACTGCATGCCGTGAATTTCAATCAACGAGGGCGGATGTCTCGTAACTGAGTTCGAGAACCAGCGGGAGTTCTGCTATTACGTAACACTGTGGCTCGAGTCAATGATCCCTGGGAAAGACATGATCTGTATAATGGTAACAATTTGTCGTTTTTGATCAAGCTTGTTCAAATGTCTGGCCAGGATCTTGCCGAGATGTGAGGACGGGGGAGGATATATGCTTCTCCAATTATAACATGCATATTTTAAAGCCGCAGGCTATACGAATCTGTTCACGTGAACCCATAGTACCCAGAACATATCCAGAAATAATGTTTTTGCCATTCTTTTTCATTTTTTTTTTTACATTTTTTTACAATTATAAAATTAATATGAAAGTTGTTAAGCCAATGCATTCTCTTATATATGTGAGGCGACCTATGGTCGACTCGCATATATAAGAGAATGCATTGGGACAGGTTTTTCACATTTTACAGTCTGGAACAGATATATGGGAATCAAATTAAACTCAAAAATATATAGATAAAACGACACACAAGTGTGTGAACAGGCTAACGTTATTGCACGAATTTGCTCTGACGCGATGGTAAAACGAGAACCGTATAGATTCAAGTTTTACCTCGCGGCACGAAAAACGAGTGAAATAATGTTAAAATGATCACACAACTGTGTTGTTCTTTGTTTATTACACACTCTGAGGATTGTACCTTATAGCATACTGAAAGTATGATGAATATTGCTTCATTTAATATAATAAACTTGTGATTATGTACTATATACATAATAATTTAGTGAAGACATTTTCTTTTATATTTGACGTCATCAATGACGTTGTCAACGTAATCTGCTTTTATTGTTCAAAGACAAAACCAATATTTTTATTAAACGTTTTGAAATCTTCTGTATTTAGCTGTATTTTGCAAAAAATAAATTAACGGGATTTCCATATATTTGTTCCATAATATGAGACGCTTAGCTGTTGTGGATTGTCTGTATTGATCTAGACTGAGCACATGCGGGATTGTTGAGATATGCGCGTAAATCTATACCTCACACCCTAGCGTGACCATTGATTTGAAGTGATTATTTTATTGACTATCCACAAATAGGCCATACCAATTTAATGATCGCCTTATCATTCTGAACCTGGTTTCTCTTAACCCTTTCATGACGGGAGCCTCCTAAATTTTTGCGAAAACCATGTGCCAATGCATTCTCGTATATATGCGAATCGACCATATGTCGTCTCGCATATATTAGAGAATGCATTGCCCTAACAAATTATATATTATTATATTAACACGAATGCTGACCAGACATGTGTATTGTTGTGTGGCTTACCTAACAGTATGCTTACTTATTTGAATCATATAGTGAGTAAAATTAATTGTATACCACCAATCCACGCCGTACATAATCACGCTACGTAAATATACAAAATTTTAAGACTGTAGCTCGATGCTAACACTAATTAGTAATCCCTCAATGTTAATATTTTTGCATTATGTATTAGCATATATATACCTAATAACGTGAGGGACTCAAAATTTTTTATAAATAATACATATACCCAATATTTCATTTTCATTATATTTAGTATTATAACTACTGGAAATGTAATATAACTAAATAACACAGCATTCATAAAACCATTCACTCCACTCTCTTTTTTCTCTTCTACCTTTCTACAGTCTAAAAAAAAACAAAAAAACAAACGACACAAAAACTGTTTTATTACCAACCATTAACTGTAATATACTACATGTATTATCATAATATATTTGTCTTTTTTCAAATAAAAATTTATAATAAAAACAAAACAAAAAAACTAAATTTTATATTATTTTTTATAATTGTTAAAAAATTAAGAAAAAATGAAAGAAAGGGTAAAAAAAATTGTCAAAAATGTAAGAAATAATGATAAAAAATGATAAAATTGTTAAAGAATGTAAGAACAATTATAAAAATGATAACTTGCTAAAGAATATAAGACAAAAATTGTAAAACATTGTTATAGAATGTAAGAAAAAATTGTAAAAAAAAATGATAAAAATTGTATTCTCTTATATATGCGAGGCGACCTATGGTTGACTCGCATATATATAGATAGAACACAACGCGCATCTTAATCGAGACTCTTTTATCGAATGAGTTGTGGATGGCGCAAGGATATATTTCGCGAGAGCGTAGCTCGAGCGAAATATTTAACTTTGCGCCGTCCGCAACGAGTTCGATAAAAGATTCGAGATTATGATGCAAGTTGTGTTCTGTATTTATTCTACACCGTTCAGTCAGATAAGTTCAACCCATGAATGTCACCTCCATTGTTACTATAGCTATCTTTATTGTGATTTAAGTCTGACAAATAATCAGTAATTATTGGGGATCACCGAAAGCGGATGATCGACGTAATGTACGTCATCTTTCTTGGCGACAACGTCAACAAGAATAGTTCCGGCTTGTATTCCACTAGAGGTATGCACTAATATGTATTCAATGGCTGGGATTCCGTTGAATACATGTGCCTCACGTCAATGGGTGTGGAATAAAATATAATGCATTGTCACATGGTCTTTACTATTGCGCCGGTGCAGCTCCCGTCATGAAAGTGTTAAATATCTGAGAACATGGGGTGATATAATCGAAGTATATAACTCTTTACAATATCAACATATACCAACCTACGAGTCTAGGGGCCACGCATTCAAACTAAAAAGGCAACATAAAAACAAGCACACACGTAAATACTTCTTCCCACAAAGAATTAGCGGAACGGTTTGTGGAACGGTTTACCAGGTGACGTGGTTGATGCACGGGATTTGTCGACTTTTAAGAATCTGATAGACATACACCTGGATGAGAGAAAATATGCTTCTGACATTGCAAAAGTTCGAAATATATATTATATTATTATATATATATACATGAGCCACTGGGACTAAGAGTCGATTAGACTCGTTCCGATATTAAATTTAATTTGATTTGAAATAACTTATCGGGAAATGATTTACAGATGTACGCAGGATCCCAGACACGAAAACGACACGTTGCTATTCAGTATGTGTAAACATACAATCATAGTCATTAAGATAGTAGTTGGGCGCGAAGCTCTAGCGGGAATGGTAATCAGAGTCACAAAGTGAGTAGTTGGGCGCCAGAATGATAGAAAAGATCGAGTGATATTCTCCTTAACCCCATTCACAATCAGAGGCATTCTGACATACTGAGTCTTTTGTTTCTCCTTCACCCCAATCACAATCAGAGGCATACTGACATACTGAGTCTTTTGTAGTCCCGTCGACTTTCATTTCACGGAAGACGCCACTTAGCGTGCGGGCTTCCCTTAAAATACGTCACATTGTGTTATGCTCATATATAGTTTGAATTGGACGTTAATTCGTCTAAGTTCTAATTGGTGCTAATGCCTCAGCATTCCGCGGCTCCTAATAGCAATATGACAGGTGATCAGACACACTAATCATATATGTGGGTCTCAAGTTTACTGAGACTTGTAATTACGATTAGAAATCTACATTCAGTCCATTGCATTGCAGTCCAGATAATAAGACACAAACGGTTGTGCTCATCTACGTGGTAATTTTCCTCAGAACAGGCAAATTATTTTCTCATAACAAATATCTCGACAAGACGCCCGACAACAGCACAAATCTGTTATTTGTCCCCTCGCATGTTTGTTGAAATCAGAAAACAAAATAAGGTATTATCTCACATAATATCACATAATATCAGGAGACGGACTATCAAAAGCTCAAAGATTGCTGTCTGGTCCCCTTCATATTATGTTGAAAGTGTATTTTATGAAATATGTATGTACATACGTATTACTGTACATTTAAGAAATTAATGTAGTGATTGTGTATTTTATTGAGGAATACGGCGCTGATGTCGTTGGGCCACATTGCTAAATTTCCCCCAACGCCCATAGCACCATATCCCCCAATAAAACACACACACTACATTAATTTATGATATGTATATAGCTTTTTGATGATATATTCCCAACAAGAAATTCAATTAATTGAGGAAAAATACACACTGTCCCGAGTGGTAATGATAAGCTATTGGAGGGTCTACTAGTTCGCATACAAAATAGCAAAATAACATTGAATGTCTCAATGACATCAACCGCTTGAAGATGGGAATAACCCACCATATATGGTAGATATTCAACCAGGCTCTGCTTAAGTTTGTTAATTGATGACTGATGTACATGTACAATACACACAAATAGTAATAACAATTAACGTTATGATTTTGAAACTAACCATGATAGAATATTGACAGTAAGGTGGTATTAACTGCTACGAGTACTATTAGTAACAATAGTACTACTTTTCTAGCATAACTTATGTGTACATGATGTATGGGAAATATTAAAGGACAAAACAATAGTTACAATACAATTATAACAATTTCTTTTAATTAAGCGCAAGAAGAGCTAATTGTGTTTAAGCGCAATATGTGAATCTCTATTGTGCTTAAGCGCAATATGGAAGTATTTAACTGTGTTTAAGTGCAATGATGGAATTTTCATATTGCGCTTTGATAATAAAACTCAATAAGGTATCTCTTAATAGGGAATATATTATATATAGTACATAAACTCCCTATAATTCAGGAGGTGTAGTCCATCTCCATGGTACAATGGGTGGAACAAATATAGGATTATTCTACTATTTTCACAAGGGCGATCTAATGAGAGAGATATTAATTGCGCTTAAGTGCAATATGGATGTAATTTCGCTTATGTGTGATAAGGAATGTCTTATTACACTTAAGCGCCATAAGAATATTCCTTATTGCACAGGAATATCATATTGTGCTTAAGCGCAATAAGGTATCTCTAACTTCGCTTAAGCACAATAACTTAAGGAATATTCTTATTGGGCTTGAGCGCAATCAGTTATTCGGTTAGTTAAATAATAAGTTATTCGATATGTTTTTTTTCATTACCATGCAGCCCTAATTAGAGATTCCTTAAGTTATTGCAGTTAATCGAAATTCTCTATTAAATGTCAATTTGATTTCCTATAGAGATCATCAACGATGTCTATACGCAAGGGACCCCCGCCAATCTTCTCTGTTGGGATTCCAATTGTTGGCTTATTAAATATGCACATACCGGTATGCTTAAGATACAGTCGCACACGAAGCACGCTCCCGTAGGTCGGGTTTTGGGTCCGAGTTAATGAAAATATCATTGATATAATCGGTTTCCCCCAATAAACATCCATATATCAATATACATGTTTTTGGAGCAGAATTAGATAGTCCATATTGGACGCCATCATGTAATTTAATTTTTTTTTAATTTTTCACACATATTTATCAGTTATGTGGATAGAGATCTCATTAAACCTCACATCCTTATATTGGTTACAGTAATGCCCAACGTAATTGACCACTTAACCACAGCAGAATTATTGGTAATTTTTCAGGATTTTAAAATCCTGAAAAATTACCAATAATTCTGCTGTGGTTAAGTGGTCAATTACTTTGGGCATTATGTATGGGGATTGAGTTATCATTAAACCTCACATCCTTATATTGGTTACAGTAATGCCCAAAGTAATTGACCACTTAACCACAGCCGAATTATGGGTATTTTTCAGCATTTAAAATCCTGACAAATTACCCATTATTCTGCTGTGGTTAAGTGGTCAATTACTTTGGACATTACTGTATGTGGATTGAGTTATCATTAAACCTCAAATCCTTATATTGGTTACAGTAATGCCCAAAGTAATTGACCACTTAACCACAGCATAATTATGGGTAATTTTTCAGGATTTTATATCCTGAAAAATTACCCATAATTCTGCTGTGGTTAAGTGATCAATTACTTTGGACATTACTGTATGTAGATGGAGTTAAACTCACATCAGTGTGTTTAGGATTTGGACCTTGACTTCGGACCTTTGGTTTTTAACGCAACAAATGCGCGTACACCTTATACACAAATTTCTTATGTAGCCAGAGTTTTTCTTGGATAAGATGAGTTTGAAGCCTGCTTACATTTCAAAATGTTGTCAGTTTTGTATTGTCTGTAGCGGAACTCGGCGTGTTGAAGCAAAAGTCACAAGAGATAAAATGTGTATGTAACGAGACTATAATACAAATGAAAAAATAAATTGAGGGAGGGGTGGGCGATACAGGGAACCAAGGGTTGAACCGATATAAATTTGTAGAGCGATAACGACCAATGTTGACATATTATGCATCTCAACTATACTGTTGAAACAAGGCTATAAAATAGGGTGGGGGTGTCAGAATCTTAGTTATCTCCATATACTAGTAGTGCCAGAATAGTCATTTATGGACTTTTTATAGTGGTACGGGATAAGATGTTGGATTGGTTATATGGACTCGGAGAAAAAGGGGTTCGTACCGATGAACTGACAAAAATTAGTGGAGCGATGTTGCCATGTAATGCATCGCGACTGTACTAAAGCAGCAATGATATAACATTGTGGTGGGGGGGGGTCTGATATTATCTCTATCTCTATAGATGGCACCAGGATTATATAGAAAGGAATAGCAATTGATATACATATACGGTATACTATAGTAATACCATAGACATATAAGTACAAGTATCACGCGATAAAATATTACGTAACGTGACTATAGCTATGAAAAAAAATTGGACCGGGATTAGAGGTTGGGTTGGTTATATATGGATAATTGGATATGGAATTCATTCAGTAAGAACCGGTCAAATATGGACTCTGGTGGCCAATATGGAACAGCTCAGAAAACATTTGCAGGGCCCTAAAATTTATTTAACATGGAATCTGCCATACAAATCGATTTATGTCGATAATTCTCTTATTTTTCAAAATTTTAAGCTGATACTTGGTGTGTCTGCGTGGGATACTTATATATTCCTAAAATGACAAGGTACAGCACGTAATTATATTTTAGATGGAAGAAATGATTTTTTTTCGATGATAAAATTTAACATGGGATTTGGCATTAAAATCGATTTATGTCGATAAAACTGTCATTTTTCAAAATTTTGAGCTGAGACTTGGTGTGTCTGCGTGGGATACTTATATATTCCTAAAATGACAGAGTCCAGCGCGTAATTATGTTTTAGATGGAAGAAATTTTATTTTTTTTCGATAATAAATTTACAGCGTGGACGGGTCATCGAGCTGGTTTTGTAAACAAACTTTGTCAATAGCAGTTTTGGTCAAACTAAACCTTTTTCGACCGGGACAGCACATCCGAATAGTAGCTAAGGTGTATTTAGATAGAATTATCAAAAGAAATTGACCGATTAGGGTGCATTTTAAGAGAATCGAGTGGAGAAATCTTGGTGACATGTTCACAAAAACACGCCGATTCGGCAATGACCTGATGACTGTATACTTGCAGACGAGCGCTCGTTAATATTCATGCCAAGAAATGCAGGCGTCAAACTCACCTTTTTGGAAGGTTAATCCGATATATACATGTAAAAACAATCCTTCCAAGATATCCACGAAAGTTTTAATAGCTCAGAAGACTGAACAGCCGAAATATGAATGAACTTAATAATCGCCATTGGAGGCTTCGCTTCGCGGTGATGATTGGCAATTATCGCAATACGATAGGGGAATACTTTGACGTTCGTACTCATATTTCACCAATTTTTGTACCTGGCTTGCCTATCCTAAGTTTCACGGGAAAATGGCTAGTTTGACTCTATTTGTCGTTATATACATATTATACATATTTATCACCCCATTTATTATTAATTTTCATAACAATAAAATAAAAGAAGCCGAAGATGACATGTTTAAACTGTTTGAAGCATGAATTTGGCGATAAGTTGTTATCAGACTCAGAGTACGTTATACTTGTGATAGTTACGTTACGCACACGGTGTTCCAATATCCTATTGCGATAATCGCTTAACCCTTCGGTTTTCAACGGCATTTCAATTGGTTGAAATTGAAATTTCTCAAGTTCCAGCTCAACCCGAATCTAGTTACCCAATTGGTAGAAATACTTTAGCAGTAATTCTTAGTTTTATAAGTTATAATTCTAATTTTATTGACGATACGAGCTCAACATCATACTATGTCACTGTTTATGGCGGTGTTATCCAAACGTGTGCTTTGATAATGATTATAATTTTATTTTGCGATCAAACGCCAGTGCAGCTCAGCAGAAACGCATAGGCACTAGTTCAATTCAGCAGAAACGCATGAGTCCTACGATTATAAATCTGCCGACAATTTGAGACTAGCCCACGAAGCACTGCAAGTCAGCCCAAATGTAGTATTTTCAGGAACGACCACGTGATCAATATAAATAAAGTCAGCAAGTCAGATGAACTTTTAAAAGCACGCCCAATTATTCTGCCGACCGCTTTTGGTGATTAGGTCAACACTTTCTGACGCCGTGTTCGTGTTACTGTCTGTTTTATATGGATATGAAAAGGGTGACCAAATTGATAGTTGACCAATGACTGAACATGATTTAGTGTAACACAGACGGGCTATGTATGTCTATTATTATGTAATGCATACGACTCACACGAGCGCTTTTATGCCAATAAATATCATAATATATTATCTATCTCTATTCTTGCTTTATAACGAATTTAATGTTGATCAATATGGTATATTGTTTATAATATTACTTGCAGGAATTTCTCAACAGTTAGAAATCTCATGCCTAATAATACAGTTTTCCCACCAATACGCGTGGGTATAGTTAAGCTATCTGATTCTCAGACCAATTGGGGATGTTATTCTAACTACTATATTCATTTCAAGCCTGTTGGATAGATATTTTCCAAAAGTTAATCAGATTAGTCTCAGCATAAACCAGTTGTTTATCTAAGATATACTTCCCTCAACTCCCAACGTTATGGGGGGCCCCGGTGGCTCAGGTGGCACGGTGGATAACGCAAAGATAAGCCGTCCAGCGATTGTTTGAATCCTAATAAGCGGCGATTGGCGATCCACACAAAGGTAAGCTCGCCTGATTCGTGTACTAAACCTTTTTTTTTATATAATTTTTATTGAAATCAAAACAAGCATAGTTTTACATGTATTATACAGTTTAGAAAATGTACATGTTTGTTAGTTGCTTTCTGTGGGTCAGTGGTTTCGATGAAACTACAGTAAACATCCAACAAACCAAACATCAACTCACAGCTTTTTGCACCGTGCGCACAATCAGTTCAGGTATAGATTAAACCTATATAGCTAACTCAACCAATAAATATAGCGGAGGGGTGAAGGAGCAGATCACTCGATCTGTTCGACCATCCAGGACGCTTCGCACCCAACCACTCGCCTCCAGATAGCGGATTGGCTATGTATACATTTTCACAAGCTCACTATGAATCCCTACCCAGACAAATATATGACTTCTAAGAAGATGTAAGTGTTCTAGTTGCTTCGGTCACCATTTTTCGAGACAACTCTGTTAGATATTCGGTTTTTGCAGTATCCGATATGAGTTATTTGGTATGGCTCATTATAGTCTAATAACTTGATGATATATTAGGAACCTGAGGAGAAAAACAAATGTTGATATTTCCATGAGTGATATCTTGCCGCCATTTCGAACAAAGTATGACGTAGGTTTCTTATACATGGGGAAATAATGTGAATGGCATTTCCTCTAATCGAGGCCCGGTTTTAGATTATATGTTTTATTCACACAATAATCAAATTACAGCAAAGCATGACTAATAATTCAAAAGTTTGGTGCAATTATTGCGAGGGAGTGGCATAATCGGGATTGACTGTCTTCCTGTCACCCCGGTGTCATATATAATAAATCATATCAATGGCACAATCTTGAGGTGCTAATAGCGAAATATTGGCTTCTGTACATATATATATATGTATAAATATATATAAGATTATGCATGTATGCATGTGCACGGCTGTTAACGAATTAACAGTTTAATATTAAGGTGGACCCTGCTTAAGTAATGCTGACTAGACATGTGATATAGAGACCGTGTAAGCAGGGTCCGATCAGGGCCAGATTTCAGGGTAGTTAGCACTCACAACGGGGGGAGGGGTGGCTTCTGAATTATTACACACGATTTAAGTATATGTCAGTTAATTGTGATTTTTGGGAGGAAAACAATCTCTGCAAATTTTGATTCTACATTTAAAGTTGGCACCGTAAGCGTTAGGAACCTTGGCATTTATTTGGTCTTTAAAATATTGTCCGATTTAAATTGCTTTAATATTTTTGTCAGCTTCATTCCATAATCTTGGAAATGAATGTCTGGGCAAAAACTCCGAGAATTTTGTTCGTGATTTCATTTCCTTTATTTGTCCACATTGTTTGATCGTATTTTATTGCCAAATGATGATAGGAATGGTGCCGGTAGGTTAAGATGTGTCCAGTCATACATAAACAGGATAACATGACAGATATGGAGATCTTTGAATTTCAAAATGTTTCTTGTTTTAAATAGAGGGTCAGTGTGACTATTATATTTGGCATAGTTTATTGTACTTAGTGGCCCCAAATTTGAATTCCATATAGACAGGACGGCTTTGAATTAAGGCATGATATTCATAATGTTCATACAATATAGGGCTCTTGCCATTTTGGAACATATCGCCGAGGTATGGTCTTTGAAGGTAAGGTTTTCATTGATTTTTATTTGAGAAATTTGAATGACGTTTCATCACTTTTGTTCATAATACGCTTGAGTTCTATGTCGTTTATGTATCTGTTTTAGAAAATTCAATTTGTCGTCGTTATTTCTAAGATGAAGAAGCATATATTTACTGTTAGCTGTGTTTATGGACAGGCTGTTACAACAACACCATTTGTAAACATCTTTTATAATTGTTCACGATTTTTTTTCCATAAATTGGTCGTTATTTCTGGATGTGTACAGCGTAGTATCATCGGCAAAGGATAACAATTTCAATGAGGTTGGAGGAAACATATCGTTCACGTAAATTAGGAAAATTGTCGGACCGAGTATGGATTCCCGGGGCACTCCTCTGAATATATCCTTAAGACTAGAAATGCTACCATTGAAGTCAGTGAACTGTCGTCTTTCAGATGGATAGTCTCTGAACCAATCATTTGCAATGCCACGTGTTCCATAATATTCCATTTTACTTAATAGAATGTCATGATTTATCGTATTAAAAGCTTTTGAAAGGTCAATACAAATGGCTAAGGTGGAGTCTCCAGTCGGCCGATAATTTTGTTAAAGAAAGTGCATAACGGGGTGGATTGTTAGGTGGCTTTATCTGAAACCATACTGATGTTATAAAGAAACATATTGAGATATCAGTGACGTTGTTATCCGTGAAGTATATTATATCCCATGTTTACAGTATCGAACTTTCCAACGACGAGGAATACAAATGTTTAACAATTTATGACTACCCGGTTGATTATCTACTTTGGCGCCACATATATTTGTATATCCATTTTCGCCTGAAGTGTTGAGATGACTGTGATGACGTATCAACAGAACGCGACACAACTGAATAGCTCCCCAAGGTATTCATACTTATAGAATATCAGTGAGAAAGCATGCAATTGACGACGCTTCAAGCAGTGTGTGCCCAGTTCGGTGCCAGTCAGTTGCTGTCATGTTCGAAAGTCTGGTTTACTCAATACACATGGGATTTGCGATCTCCGCTAACATTGTCAAATACCATATATTGGTTAATCCTATACTGCGACGGTGTATATCTGATCGACCAGCCTGTGGATAATAAGCTCAATATGAACGTATCTCAATACGAAAGAAGTCCAATATGGCACTATTTACACAAACAAATCATGTCTGTCTAGCAGGGAATTCGCCTTTAAATCTTATGTTTTCGTAACTAGTGTCAGAACCGCATAACAAAATATTGTCATATTTTAGACCACACCAAAAAATTCAAACTTCACTACATCGGGTTAATTCCTGTGCCAATAGTTATTTTACCTATGTGAAATCATAGGGAAGAGGTGTGATGATTTTTTATGCGAAAAGCACACAAGGCTATTGACCAACCAGGGCCCAGTGTCTATTTTATTCTCTCCGCTAGATGTCACTCCGAACCCTATTTACACCAGTGTAACCAGTGGCCCGCGCCATTCAACGGCATAACGGGTATAAGTTCACTATGAGGCTATTTCAGAAGCAAATGTGTCCAATATGAACATGTGAGCATTTACGTTCAATATGAAGTTATTTCACGAGAATATGTTGATCGACAACGCAGTTACCATGGATTTGGAACCTTGTACTACGTACATATACTAGATTAATGTTAATCTTGTATTTGAACATTATACAATTTTGTCCATTTAGGGCCTGTTTATATGAGACCAGAATAGCCCGGTTAACCGAGATGAGAACGTGAGGTATTTATATGGCAAAAAAGCTACCCCGGGTCATACTACCTGGATAAAGTTCGACTTATGGATTGCATTTGCAATCACCTGGTGTCGTAACGGCTCCATTCCGATAGGCACGTTCTTTTTATTAGCACGATGCGCATGTTTTATACTTTATCTCAATTATAAAGATATAATGAATCTATAAAATAGCGAACTATTTACAAAGATTAACTCAAATTTTAATTTACTTACAGAAGAAGCATAAACATAACGAGAACAGTATACGCTTGGTCTCAAAAGAGAATGTGACTTATCATAACATTTTCATTGGCAGATAGTTGAGTCACAACCACGCATATGTCTAAATCATATTCATATAATGTTATCGGTTGCTGTGCGTCATTTTGAAACATTACTCTGTCCAATTAGCTGCACCGGTCACTCTCAGTCCGGCTCCGAAGTGTATACATGAGAAAAAACTGGCTCGGTTAAGCACACACTAAAGTAACCCAGTCTGGCCTATGATGCGCCCTCTGATCGAACTACACTACCAGGCCAACGTGTTATGTCACTCACACAGGAGAGACAGGCGGGCATATGTATTGTACCATCATGAGATGAGGAGCCCCTACCGACCTTACGTCAACTGGATGACATTTCACCATCTCCATAGCGTATAAGCCCGGAATATGTCAGACTAAGGCAACGGGAGTCTATACAAGCACTAATCAGGCCACTAGATTATAATAGTTCAGTAGTTAAAGTGATATTCAAAACGACATAAACACACAATTCACAAACATAAAACAAAATAAGTCATAATCGCCAGTCCATGTCCGGAATGGGGATGGAGCTTTGCTTCTTGTGGTGGTACACACCCCATACAGAGTATGGGCAAACACCTACTGTGTATGGGCAGATATGAATTTATCCACAAACGTTACATATGCTTTTCAGCGGCGTTACAACATTTCCAAGGTGGGTTGTAGAAGACGGCTGACAGCCCTTCCAAGCCTTCCAGGGTTTCATCCCCAAACTCCCCACTTCAATTCGGTTAAGCGGGCTAGCCGGACTAGCTCGGTCTCTCTAGCGATGGCTCGGTTGACAGGTCTGGCTCGCTTTAAAAAAACGCAAACGACATTTAACATGTGTCAGTATAGGAGACCGGGCTAGTCCGGCTTACCGAGCTACGCCGGTTAGCCGGACCAGCTCGCCTATATAAACCCTTACGTAAATCTTATATACATGTATGTTATACAGAGTTGAAGTATTTCGCGAGGGAATAGGCGCCATTTAATTTTTTCCAAAGTGTTAATTTTACAGTGTAGGTTAATTATACTATAAATTTCACCCAGACATAGCTTATCCTATATATGCCGGTGGCTCGGTGCGTGGCAGACCGCAGTAACTCTCTCATCATATATACACAGACATCGATTTCTAACTTCACGAGTCTGGTTATTCATCAAATTTCTGAACTGAAACGGGTCCCTTGGAAATATCAGGAATAATCTTATTTCCTGATATGATTACATTGACTCTGTATAAACTAAATAATATCGAACTCCACACGCACATACATCGAAAACCGATTTATATTAGCTTGTGATCGGCACCGTTGCTTTTATATTGTCTGCACATATCGAGACACAGAGCTTATTCCTGCAATTACAATTCAGTAACGAAACACATCACACTGTGAATCCATTTAAAGTGTCTGATACCGTTCAGTGTTTGACTCTGTTGTAATCATGATCAAATTTTTCCTTTAAAAATAGGTTTTTGTGAACGAAGGGTAAATATTATAAAAAAGAAAAGAAGGCAAATTGCCCATGATATTTCCAAGGATACCTTCAGATATGATAACCAGGATGCGATGAAACTTTGGGAGCACAATCTCTTATATGTGTCCAATATATCTTATAACTAACAGTATGGTGTTCTTGGGTGAATATGATCAATCGAATATGGAGAGACAACTCTTCAAAAATCTCCAAATCACCGGGTTTACTGGGCTTATCTTCATTTTATACCAGGTTTGCTTATGGGCATTGCCTTTTCGGTGTAAAAACGCAATTTTACAGCTGTCCCGCAGCCTTCACTGTTAAAACTCAAGTGTTATATTCGTGTATACAGCACTTTCCACAGTGACAACAGTTTGAGTGCATGAACAGCGCCCATACCAGTTTAACACTATATATATAGCTGTTTGAAATTACAACACGAGTCATGACTCTTGATCAGGGTGGAATCACCACCAATATTAATCTATTGATCAATTTGCATCTTGTTTTATCATTTGCAACTGTGGTGTGTGGACTGTCAGTGCCAATTCAGTCATCAATCGGTGGTCCGAAGTTAAACGGCAAATGATAAAACAAGATGCAAATTTATCAATATTGGATGTGATTCCTCCCTAAGCAAGCGTCAAGACTCGGGTAGGACATGCATGTGGAAAAGGTAAAAATATACCTTGCTACCATGTATAGGTCTGATCAATACTTTAAACAATGGCGGACAAAAACAGTTTTAGGCCTACTCCGCATAGATAATTCCACAACGAGGATGGAATTCCAAGTGTAAGATGCAGCAATTTATGGGTTGGGAAAATGTAACACTCGGTTGGTGTATGTATTTTAACACTTGACTTTTTTGAGTGTTGATTTAGACAATTTTAGGGTATAGGTCAAATAATTAAACACCCGGTGAGTGGCGGGGTGTTATGTTTGGTTGGGTCGAATATCGAGCTTTTGTTAGACACCAACAAGGGTATCGCTAGGGCGTGGCAAAATACGCTTGTGGTAATTGCAACAAAGGGCCATAACTCTGGTGAAAATTGGCAGGCGGATCCCAAAATTCTAACTTGACTCACATTCCAAATCAGTTCAGACTTACTAAAGTTATCATCCGGAAACGAAATTGAGTGCAAATTCCAACAAAAATGGCCGTAACTCTAGTGAAAGTTGGCGGACGGAACCAGAATTCGACCTATAGTTTGTGCTAGTAAACCCACAAACCGAATTTAATTCCATTCAGTTCAGACTTTCTAAAGTTATCACCCGGAAACAAAAAAAGCGAACTAACGGACGGACGGTTCGTCGGACGCACAGACGGGCAGACCAATAACATAATACGTCCCGATTTTTTCAAAACGGGCGTATAAAACGAGCCCTGTGCGTGCTATATTCTTCGAGATATCGACCGTCGAACAGTTTGTCATTTTGTCCCGCATCCGGTCCCATCCGGCTGTTAACATTTGTAATGTCATGATTGTAAGTGCCGCAGAACGAAAACAGCTCACAAAAGTCGCCAAAATCATGCAATATCGAGCTGAGACATTGACATACTGTGACACACATTATGAAACAGGCATTAACTAAGAAAGATATTATATGCGTTATTTGTTCAATGTTATAAAGTCCCCCTATACAGAACATCAAAAAGTTCCCAGGCCTTGAACTGATAGAAATTATCTGCGGTGGCGTAGCTAGAGTAGAGATTCATGGCATGATATTGTCTATATATCTAAGTCTATCTGCATTAAATGCGTCCGTTTTTTTATAAAGAGTTTCAAGATCAAAGGAAATGTGCATATTTGATGTCCAGCTTTTGTTCAATGCACCATGCCACTAGTCACGTGGTCTATTAGCTTTTACTGGGGTATGAATATTGCATTTGCTTTCGTGACTGTTGGTTGCAGGGTTAGCAAAATTTCTTTTAATCGTTATTGTTCAACCCACTCAGATATTGAAGGTCACATAGCCCGACTGTTGTAGATCAACCGCATGCATGCACTCATCTGAATTTCCGCTATGGTCACAAACAGTCCATCTCACATCAGATAAACAAGTATAGTTGCCAACCATGGTATCCTGTTATGATGCGTGAATAGAGTGATTTGTGTGTGTGTGGGGGGGGGGGGGGGGGGGGCTAACACCGGGATTGTGGAAAGGGTCGATAGTCATATGTGATGCAATACACGTTAGTTGCTTTGTTCTTGGTGATTTAGCTGTGAGCCTTGGTTTGGTTTATGTGCAGGTACGTTTTAACTTATTACTGAGGGGTTAGTTTGTCTAGGACACACAGAGTACGCAGCCAAGACTTATATCCGCACTGTACGTCAGATTGGGTGTAAGTGCGTGAGTTTCCGCGAGATTGTGTGTGCCTGTCTGGTTTTTCTTTTACGTGTGCACGCGTGTCTTGAATGTCAGTTTTTGTAAGCGTGTATGTATGCTATTTATTAGGACGTGGTTCATATATATGTATGTTTCTTTTCTCCCAACTTACTTTTGTTATTTCTATTTCACTATATTGTTGTAACATTTGTATATGTTAACATGTATATGTATCACTCTTCAGAAAGTTGAGGATAATAAAGGTATATATATTACGATGCCCGAAACACTGGAGAGGTGAGGTTTACTATGTTTAAGTCGATGTTTGAAGAATATGTCTCGCTTTTACGGGTCCAACTAAAAAAATGTTTGCTTGCTTTTACCACATTTCAGGGATCAAAATAGGTAGATAAACACATGATATACGTGCACAACGTTTGGTGCATATATATGGAATATTTTCTTCTCGAAAAGTTTACTGAAGTGATTGATATTATCGAATCAGTGACAATAAAGAGCCCTTTTTGTTAGAATTATCATTATACATGTATGGTAATATTGAAAACTGCAAATGAATTGGTCACATTGATCCGTCTTTTAAAAGTCACCACAGCACGGTGCATGACGGTTTTAAAGCCCCAAATGACACCATGTAAAGATAACTTATGCTAATTTCTGGCCCAGTGACGGTTAACAATTTTTTTCGAGTTTATTTCAGATATATATATGAAAACTGAAAATAACTGAAAAAGTTCTACGACTTTGGTATGTGTTTTCCGAGAATATAGCGACTGCATATAACGGTATTTCGTGTACTAATATTGTCCCTACTGCCAAATAAGATATACCTTATGTTTTTAGGGTTCAGACTAACCATGTATGTTTATAATATGTACAATGAACAGATATACATATGTCATTTACTCGTGGTATCTATTTTCATCCTCACAATGAGACCCATTCGATCAATTACTGTGTTTATTTTGAGACATGAACGCTATGAATAGCTTTGAATTTTCTCCATCAACCAAACGTTGGAGACTGTACATAAAGTGATTTTGCAGCAGCATGTGCATTGGCTGGTTTATGAAGTGTTCGCCAGAATTTTGTGCGCTCATTGTTGTGAACGATATTTTGGCAATTTTCCCTCAAGAAAAGGTTGGATTTCTTGCATCTCATGTCCTCCCCAATTCGTTTGGATATAGAACACATTCGTGCCATGGATGCATGCATGGTAATTGCTTAATGGCATAAGTAATGCAAACAATTCACACTATATACCAATACACTCTGGTGAACAGCTGACAATTGTAGTAGTATGGTACCTACAATATATGTGGAAAAAGTAGAAGTGTTGGATCTGTTAGAGCGTTTTAAATATGAGTTGCCAAATGCTGAAAATTAATTGTAACATGTCTATTTCACTCTGATTGATGTGTGAGTATTTCTGTCTATTAATTTGCTCATTGATACGTTAGCTCTAAGTGTCTGAAGCAATGTGAGCCGTTGCCTCTACTCTGTGGTCGTTCGTAACTCGGTGATTACTTCAACAGGGCCTACATTTCGCACATGTGTTTCTACAACATGTTGCCAATAAGTAAGTGGACCTGCTAATTTGTTGTGTGTGAGATAGAGAGAGGGGGAGGGAAGGAGAGAGGGAGAGAGAGCGAGAGAGAGGGAGAGAGAGAGACAACGAGAGATGGAGGGAGGGGGGATAGATGGAGAGAGAGGCGAGTGAGGGAGAACGAGAGAGAGAGAGAGGGGAGGCAGAGGGAGAGAGAGAGAGAGAGAGGGGGAGACAGATAGAGAGGGGAGACACAGAGAGAGAGAGAGAGAGAGAGAGAGAGAGAAAAAAGAAGAGAGATTAAATCGCTTCGCTTGAACGAACATAATATTTACTGAATAACAACTGCAAATGAGATTTCATATTAAAGGAAAACGACTGAGCTGGTTGGGCGGGGGGGGGGGGGCAGGATGAGCGTTTTTTGTGTGTGAAAAACTTGGATTGTATACTATCTTTTATACTGATAAAACGAGTACATGGTCGGAGTATGATCGGACTATTGATTTGCCTTGTATTGATGACTTATTTGCTGGTGCAGCATGAAGCTGCTTGCTATTATGAGTAAAACTGAAAATTTCAGCATGGACAACGGAAGATAGCGGTTGGATAGATGCATTGTATTGTCCGCCAAAACCTCTATATATTGAAGCCAAGACTTTGCGATTATTCTCTCTGAATTAAACTCAATTTCTCACATGATCCGACCGAAGCCATGGGCTCTGGTGTCCATTTCATAGGCGTGTCCGGCGCCCCCAAAATCATCTTTCCGCCCAGATAACTCACAATATCATTTGCACAAACTTTCAGATAGAATAAGTTCATTGTTCAAACGCACTTTTTCATCATCACCATCAATGTTTGGAGAGTAAGTCGCCATGACATAATAACATACATCCATAGAATAAAATCTATATCTATATTTGCGAATGTCTGTCTGTCTGTCTGTGTTCTATAGAAATTTACAGGGGACCACCTATATGGCACAAAAGGGGTCTAATAGGGGTAACTTTTTACGAGAAAGATACCGGCGAGGGTTAGAATTTTATAATGTGACGCCGTTGTTGTCAGGGACAGAAAAGGGGGAGCGGCAGAAAAAAATATTGTCGTCGATTGCCACCAAACTTATATATAATCATCCCCATAATATGAGGAATCTAATGGTGTGGTTTAAATATGTCAAAAGTCGCGCCGTTCGCGTCAGGGATGCCCGGAAGGGGAGAGAGGCACCAATATTGATCAAAATGGGGTGGGTAATAAATCTGATAAGAATTGGTTTAGCCGCCGATTGCAACCAAATTTATACAAATTTATCCCCATGGTATGAGGTGTCTAATGGCGTGGCTTAAAGCTGTCAAAAGTGGCGTCATTCGAGTCAGGGGTGCACTGAAAGGGAGAGGGGCACCAACATTGATACACAATATTTTTAGCGCCAATTTCCACCAAATTGATACACATTCTTATCCATGATATGAGGAATATAATCGTGTGATTTTAAAGACATCGTATTGGTGCTGCTTTGCTGACAGATGGGGTGGGGTGGGTGGGCACTAAATGTGATAAAAATTTGTTTAGTCGCGGATTAGCACCAAACTTACAAATAATAATCTCCATGATGTCAGCAGTCTAATTGTGTGGTTTAAAGATGTCAAAAGTGGGGCCATTCGAGTCAGGGGTGCCTAGAGGGTGAGAGGGACACAAACATGGATAAACAATATGTTTAGCGCCGATTTCCACCTGATTGATACATATTCTTCTCCGTGATACGAATAATCTAATCGTGTGGTTTAAATGCACAAATTTGGGTGAGATATATGCAATGGTGGCCCTAAATTTGATACGAATTTGTATACTCGCAAATTTTCATAACTTTTATATATATTCATCTCTATAATGAGTCTAAGTGTGTGGTTTAATGATGTCAAAAGTGGCGCCGCTTGAGTCCGAAATAGGGACGGGAGGGTCACCAAAAACTTATAAAAATATGTTTAGTGCCAATTACCATCAAACTCATACACGTTCTTCTCAAATGACAAAATTAATCATATTTGCGAATATCTGTCTGTGTTCTATATATTACTTTAAGGGTACAATCGAGATTGCACCAAGGCGGTCTAACAGGGGTAACATTTTACGAGTAAGATAATGGTGCGGGTTAAAATTTTCTAAAGTGACGTTGTTGGTGTCAGGGGAGGGGCTATTTCTAGCGCAGATTTCGACTAAATTTATATATTATTCTTCTCCGTGATACGAGGAATATAAACGTGTGATTTAAAGACGCGAAATTGGTGCCGTTTGGGTGAGATATGGGGGGGAATAACTATCATAATAATTTGTTTAGTTGCCGATTACCACCAAACTTATATATAATCATCTCCATTATATACTGCATGCATGAGTCTAATAGACGTGGTTTAAATATGACAAAAGTGGCGCGGTTCAAGTCATGCATGAGGGGAGTAGCACCAAAGTTGATACAAATATATTTAGCACTAATTCCACTAAATTCATGCACGTTCTTCTCTAATGCTATGATGAATTAAATCACATTTGGGGTCGTTTGGTCATGGATGGCGAGAGGAGATTCACTAAGATTGTTCAATTCGCCGATATCCAACAAAGTTATATATAGTCATCTCACAGGTCATCTCCATGTCGTTCTAAGGAGTTTTTGGCATTCCAATTTCACAATCTCGACAAATGGTGACCATATTTATATGGGGATGGAAATCAGGGAATTCCTATAATGATCTAGCTACACAGATACATAGAAGAAAGCATTAAAAGTATATTTATATCAATCTATTTAAGAGATACATATATTCAGTCAAACTGAGGGACCTTGAATCGTCAGAGAATTGCATATTAGAATGGCTCATATATATATTATTACACGATTGAGTCTGTCCCATTCAATATAGTTTCCACAAAAAAAGTTACAATTGCCAAGAGATATGGAAATGTAGAGCAGGCCTGTTCAAAAATAGTGGTCACAGTGTGCAGTCAAATATGGTTACTTCTGAGATAAAGGAAAACACAGTCCGTAGCACATGACTTTTCAGGATCCTCCAATAGTGACATCTGACAAGATACAGAGGATTTCTTTCATTTTTTAGAATACTCATCGCCTAACATAAACAACTCAAAATCTCGCTGTGTCGGGCACATGTAGCTGCTATACGAGCATAACATCATTTCTTTTAAACTGAAAATGATTAGCCAGTATATAGCACCAGAACAGAGGAGCACCTGGACAAATCTTTAAAACATATGTATCTTCATGAAGATATGATAAACTAGACTGATTGATTGATTGATTGATACATCTCTATGTAAAACAGAATTGTCGTCTTTTATTTGTTCGAACTAATGTGCTTATGATGTTCATGTTTCATACTATAACGTCTGAAGTATACGCAGTTGTAAATAAATAAATGCTTCTTTATTGGTGGGACGGATTAAACGCGATAAACAAAATGATAATCGCTCCGACCTGACAAGGTGAGCCACTATACTTATATTCCATGTGTAAGAATAATGTTTTGTGATGCCATTTGGATATACAATTTAGGAGAATACGTGTAATACACTTTGAGAGCAAGAATATTCTCTATTCCCACCAAATATACACAGAGGGTTTCACATCACCTTAACCTGGGCAACGCCGGGTAACACTGCTAGTAAATGAATGAATGCAATTTTTATCTGTCCTTTAGTCCTACATATATGGCTCGTTACAAAATGTGTTATCAATTAGCTCCTTGATATGTTGAACCGATTCAGTGGAAACAATGTAATCTGGTAAACTATTCCAGTTTGTAATCGCTCTCTGCATGGGGAAAAGAAATATTTTAGCACATCTTTGACAATTACGTGCATTTGCATCTTATGCTTATGTCCACGTGTTCCTTTGTGGGATGCGTCTTCCAAAATACTCATCTGTCTATGTTGTACAATCCGTGTTTGCTTGTAAACTTCTATCATATCTCTCAGATTTCGCTGTATCTGAGACACGAGGCCACATTTCACAAGGCGATTATGATATGACAGATTCCAGAATTTAGCTATCATGTTTTATAAGTTTAAACCCACATCAGCCGTCTACTTAAACACAGTAAAGAGGGAATTGGCGTTTTGATCTATCGGTGGCTATAGTTGCTTGACATCTAACAGTGATAGGAGAGCATACATTCAACCAACCCACTGGACAGAGTTAGAAAACAGAAGAAGACAGATTGGTTCTGGACACGCCCTCAATTAAAGGCACGGGTGGCGTTCGTTGCAGAAATATTCCTATTTGTTCAAATCGCCATCAACAGAAGGATTATTGAAATATATATAGTTTTGTTCATATGCCAAACATAATCAGCGCGTAAATAGTATATTGTCGTCAAGACGCACGATGGTGTACGTAAACAAGAGCCTGCTCGTGTTACATAAGTTTTGCTTCTGTTTACATAACACAGCGCAATTCTATTGGTTAATCAAACACAAATGATATAAACGCTCTTTATTATTTCCATATCAGGAAAACAGTAACAAATAGCGCTCTTTATGTTTACCATATCCGGATCTAAACAAAAGCCATGTTCTGTAAGGTTTTTTTGCTTTTGTTTACATAACAACGGAAAAGCATTTGACAATAACATACTGTTTATGCCATATTTATGATGGTATAAGAACAAAGTCTGTATATATTTTACTATTCTTTCTGTTTTTGGTGGTTTTTGACGGAGGTGAATATTTTAACAGCATACCCACCGCCAACGCCGCCCGTATCTTTAACATCAACTGCACAGCTCGTGCCCTCTTGTCAAGTTGTCAACTCCTGACACGAATTGTGACTATATATGTCAATAAGTGCACGATATACATACTCGACATCAATCTGCATTAGTTATTGCTCCGACCATTTAACTGATTATTTAACAATTTAACCCCAATACTTACGAAGGACATATTCGTCATCTCCTAAATACGCCTTGTCATTGAGTCGCGGCCAATGTGGATCCACCCAGCCCCGGTCCGATTTTTAGTGCATATATGGAATTAATGCATTTTCAAAAGCTCCATATATGAAATGCCACTCCATAAATTTGACCTGTAGCACTAAAAAAACGGAACGGGGCTGGTGGATCCCATATGGCCGCGACTCAGTGACTAGGCGTATTGGTCTATAACATATCCGGGTTTTGTTGGACAGACGATTGGTCCGATTCAGGATGCCGTGTTATGGCAATAACCAAAGCGCAAAACAATCATCACAATTAATACAAAAACTTGTCTCATTCAATTGCAACTGCAAACCCCACATATATAATTCAGACAAAATTTATTGTTATCTTAGTTACTCGATTGATTGATTGATTGATTGGGGTTTAACGTCGTTTTAGCAACCAAGCCATATCACGACGAAATAGAGACACATGGCCGGGTTCTGCATTTCATTGAAAATGATTAAACCTACATGGACGGTCCAGCTAAACCTGGTCTAAGTGTGCGTTTTTGGTCGTTCATTAGCTGGCTGATTCGGTGAGATTTGCTGCGGACACACGTATCACAGTAGCGATGGCATAGTAGGTGTGACAATTTATTATGGCGGAGTTTGGTGACAATTGATCGTCATAATTAATATGCTATAGCCAGCCATGTTGCCCGCTGAGTTTCCGCACAATGAGTCGACTGGACCAATTAACCCATTGCGTTTCACCAAGGTTGATCTCTACTCATCACGTTTTGCTAAATTGTATTCGCTACGATATATAATTGCACGATCGATCGTCCAGAATTGTGTTTGACCGTGGCCTGGTGGCAAATCCTCATTCACTCACATATCATGCATGTGGTACGTTTTTTAAAATATGATCTCAATGCATGTTTATCTACTTATATTTATTTCATGAGTATTAAGACAGTTCCCCAATTGCGTTTTTTTATTTTGCGACGTTTATTGTTCTACGCATAAGGTTTGACTCACTTCCATTTGCTGAGAAATTACACGGGCGATTTTTTCATTGTAAGAAGAATCATGACTGTTGACAGAAATGGGTTATTCATTAAGTTAACAAGTGACTTGTGTGTTAGCATGCAAAATATAACACTGCGAGTTGAGTAAAGATCAACAGCGAAAAGACATTCAGATACCTCCTTGGGAGATCGACCGTCGCTGGTAGAGCTTGGTAGACTCATTGTGCGAATTTGCAGCAGGCGACATGTCTTGCTGTGGCATATTAATTATGACGACCAATTGTCACCAAACTCCACCATAATAAATTGTCACACCTACGATGCCATCGCTACTGTGGTATGTGTGTCCGCAGCCGTTAGAATTGCACCCAAACTACACAATTACCAGGCGGACCACAGTAAAGCAGGTCGATTGCATGATTATTAGCCCGCCCTCAACAAACACGAACAGACACACGCTTATAATATATATCTTCATTACCTCCTCTTTCGAGAGAGTGTAGTTCGTGAGATTGTGCTTGAGATGTGTATACAGGTTCATGTGAGAATTAATTAATTGTGACATGATACTACCTAACCACCACTCACGACGTCAATCGAAATGATTTACAGCATCACCCATTGAACTGATTTTACAACAATTCTAAACCGCGGTCTAGAAAAGACGGATTCGTCATCTCAGGTCTCGACTCCAGAAACCCGGTTTAACTGCATGGAATGATATAGGTTAATTGTCCGTTTGAAGTTATAAAACGCAAAAATATAATCTCAATTGACAATTTTTTTTTATTTCCACACACTCTACGTTGTGTGAGCGCTTTTCTCTTATAAATTTCCAATCAAAATAGGCTCTTTCGTAATTATCGATTTGTTTCTGCCGATAGAATGCGGTGGTGTGCATTATAGGGAAGTAGGATTATTTAGCTCGACGATATATATTAGAGACACTGTTGTTAACCCATGGGTCCTGCTGTGCCAGGTTTAAACCAGAAATGTCGAATGTATCACTTAGACCTGCAGTCTCTGGTTTAACCCACACATTTAGCTGACAAAGGGCGGGTTGAACCTAGAGGTCTACGAAACCAGGGTTAAACTGGAGATAATCGATCATTGACCCTCAAATTGAAGCTTTATAGGTGTGAGAAATATAACAGCTGCCCAATGTTTATTTCAGGCAACAGATGCTGAAGAATCTGACGTCACAAGATGTCTATGACCCAAATTTCCCACCAGAATATGAGGAAGGTTGGTATTTTATTTGTTATTTCTGTAACATCGAAATCCGGTATCTAAAATGGGACAAAGAATTATACAAAATTTCCCTCTTTGTTTTTGTGTCTATTTTCGTTAATGAACAAAGCAATCATTTTGAATCGTCTGGTGTTGGTGTCATGAACGGCTTTTCGAAATAGTATTAATCCGCGTGAATCAATGTAAAGTTTGTTGGCGCGATGCCAAGTGATCCCGGGAAGCACGCGCCTAGTGATAGATAAGGAAATATGTAATGGCCTTTTTAATGATATAATAGGGGTTTCATGTGATATACCAGAATATACCAACAATAAATGTGAAGATGGATTGCAGAGATGTCCTATAGCCAACTATTATTGTTGTTGAATATTTTTCATTAGGTCCATCACATCTACTGAACGGTCTGAATGTATCAATGTCAAAATGAACCGAGCGACGAAAAGAAATATAAACAACCCCGCAATATGTGCATATAAGCGATTACGACAAAATATATGACTGCGGTGACATAAAATGCACAGCCATTAACCCTCAGGTAGCTGCTAATTAAAAAATAAATGACGTTGCTCGTCGCTGAATTTCCTAGGTTACGACGTCAGGGCCGATATATCGCTCCCCGGCGGTCAACCGGGTGCAGTTATATCACCCCGCAGCGGTAATAGGGTTCGGAAACACGTTGACGCTAAAATTGCCAAAAAAATTGCAAAATGTAACCAACTGGCTAGCTATGTAAATTATCGTAAATGACATCGCATGGTGACGTTGATCGGGCGATTGAAGTTAAGCAACACCGAACATATAGTTGGTATTTTGATTGAGACATTTAGCCCAAATCGGAAAAATGTACTGGACCTTTTCGTGCCAACATGTGCAATGGACTGTCATTAAGAACATTATGCTTTTCTATGGTATCATCTTATCCCTGATACATGTACAGTAGTTGCGTACATAAACAGACACAATGATAGAGTCACCGATTCAAACTCATCAACTTGATTAGGCCAACCTGATCACTGGGACATGTATCTAGTATATTTAGAATGTCATTATGTGTTAAATCAATCAAACCATCACCATATTGGGCAATTATCTTGTAATAGGTGAAGACAAGCCAAAAGGATTCAAATTGCAAACCGGAATGTTTTCTCGACCTATGACCCACCCACCCTGTGGAAACACAGTTTTGCTCACCCCTGATAACGATAGTAATTCTTTAAACCACTGTTCTCCGGTGCAGCAAAAGTGCTCGTATCTCATAAATTGCTTCTGGCATTTTCTAAAAAAAATTGTAACGTTACAAAGTCAGATTAGACTGATTACGAATCAAAGCTCTAGAGCTTTTGGGAAACGAAAACATGCACGCTCTTTGTCACAGATGATGTTTGGAATATGTGCTCGTCTGACAAAGATGTCATGGGTACAATCTAATTAGATTATGGTATATAAAAATAATAAAACGCACCGATAGTAGTTTTATATAGTGTCATGTCGAATGAGACATCTGCGGTCAGATGCTCGTAGCCCGTTTATATATAACCATGGGTATATGCCAGATATAACCGTACAAAAAAACGCCGTTCTGTTGACAGTGTATCTATCCATGGCGTGTGTGTCTGTGGTTATCCGTAACCTGGTGCCCGGTGTTATTGCTTTGAAAGGTAATCATGTTCGACTGGTTTTGTGAGATTGGTAGTGAGATTAGCGGTTTCTATGTCTTGTCTGGTCATATTTACTGTTTGAACTTTGTCTGAAATATACTCACTTTTTTTACTAGAATTTGCGCGACAGGAGCGCAGGGAAATCGCACGTCGAGTTGGTTTAAGGGTTTTTAGAAAAAGTATTTATATGATACAGAGAGGCCAACAGACCGATACCATATATATATTATATGCGACTGCATCCAAGTTGGGTTTATTGGGATGTCTTTAGTGTAGTTTTGTGGTTATGGGAGCTCATTTCCCCCTGATTTCAGCTCCATATGTGGACTTCTCCTTTAAAATGCCTATATGATTCAAACAGGAGTGGCGCCAGGATATCCCTGACGCAGGGGCTATACGATTCCCCGACAGGGGGCCGGGCTTTATGTACCGGGCTGACCATTGACGATCTCACCGACAGGGGTGGGGATGTAGCCCCCTGACTCCTCCCCGGTGCCACCCAACATAATTTAGTATCGATGATTTCTCGCCTTCAGTGAATGCAAGACCGCACTCTTAGCATGGGGTGCCAAGCAGGGACGTTTCGAGAGGGGTGGTTATGCAGGGGTCTTACCCCCCGAAACTGTAGTCAAACCTAATGCAAACTTCACACGCAAATTTCAGTTGAAATTGTTCTCGTAGTTTGATTTTCCAACAATTTCTTAGTGACGAATTTGTTGTTTTTAGACAAACATTTGTATATTTCCTTTTCATTTGCAAAATTCTGGACTGAAATGGCCATCAGTTGGCAATTTTCAAACCTAAGGGTGAGTGTCAGGTTAAAATATCCCCGAATTGGAAAGCGTGAGGCCAGTCTAGATGCTAGGATTGTCAAATTTTTATGTTCAGATTTTCAAAATGTTCTCACATCGGGCCTAACCATCGGCTGACCCGTGTGTTCTGTGCCCTTGCCAGTAGTTACTTGCTAATTAATTAAAATAAATCGGGGGTGTAAATTTGTCTGACGTTATACCACCAGATGTTAGGATTTTTAAAATCTCATACTGGGTCGAACCATCATTTTCACTAGTAGTCTGTGAGGGAAATTTGGGAAAAATCAAAGCACCAGGGGGGGGGGGGGTGTTGTGCAAATTGAATTACGCCAACTTGTGAATTTGATGTGGTTCGATGGGGTGGGTTGCAGTTGGAAATTCCAAGGTGGAGACCACCCCAACGAAACCCTCTAGCCAAGTCCCGAGTGCCAAATATCCCAGACTCAACCAGGGGTGCCCCTCGCGACTTAGTTTCTGCTTTCGGCATTGACCTATTTGTTTTCTATCCGATAATACACTGCACCGGCGGCAATATATTGACCATGCTCTGAATGAAAACGCTTCCGTGGCGATCACACGGTAACGTCGTGCTGCAAGTAAGACGTTAATTGTGTTGTAGAAATGATACGGAAGACCGATTGTCAAAAAACGCAACATCAAAATACACAGGGAAAGGCTTATCATCCAAACTGTGGAGTGTTTTCATTGTGTATTTCTCGTATACCCATGTTATATATAAACGGGCTGCGAGCATCTGACCGCTGTATTGTATTCATTATATACAATGCTTGAATTAAAATACATGCGTGTTTAAATCTAAAATGAAACTAATGGAATACCCCCATGCGCTCATATATAACCCCAGTCTGGAGTAAACTACATACCCACATATAAAAAATAGTGGGTCTGAAGACCTTCCGTTCAGTTTTCATTTCCCAAACCCGGGATTCCTTGTAATTACCACCAATCAAAACTTAGCTCCAAGAAATGTGTGCCCCAATACAAAACTAGTAACATGTCACGTGCTTTCGGTGTGGAATTCCGAAGGTGTGGCTAAATGTTGTTAAAATAGTATCCATGACGTCATGTTATACCAGAAGAGAAATTCACAAATCGACAAATAAAGTAGATTGTTGACGAGCGGTCGAAAGTTTAAAATCAAGAATCACCGGAATTTGGACTGCAGGCAACTGTAATTAGGGTACAACTGGCCAATCGTTGGAGCTAATAATACGGCTGTGTAAGGTCGGGGGGTTTCGGTGGGGTTGGTGGTAGAATTGTGTTGCTCTTCGCTCGTTTTGGCTGCGGTGGTACTACTGCCGGTACTGGGGAACTGATAGATCGTTTTGTTATGTCATTTAACTTTTTTTTAGTTCTGGAGTTGTTTTAGCAAATAGTCCCGACATTCATGTATTTTTGATTCTTGGCCGTTGATTTGTGTTATTTTTTGACAACATGGTCGACAAATCGCCTGGCCAATCTAAAAAATAATTCGTTCTGAGTCCAAGAGATCCACATAAATTGACATTTTTTTTATAATTTCAAGAAGATCTGTCTTAGTTATTGTACATATTATTTTGGATCCCGGAAGTTAGCTGTTTCCCTTTATTGTCAGTAAAACAACCGCCGAACGAAAAGTCACAAACCCTGCAACTATTAATTCCGTTTCTTAGAATCGGCTTCACAGGGTTGAAGCGGCCATGACGGCACTGGCACGTGACCATGTTTACGCCTGTCAATCACAACTAATTTCAGATTTATATTTAGTGCCGTGTGACGTAATTTGGGGGAAGCCCACTACCGTTCAGAAATGAAAAGTTGATGGGAATGCAATAGACTCAGTATCAGTATGAATCTGAGTGTATGTTTACATAGACTGATATAACCCAAGACGTACTCAGACGGGCGTCTGTCTGCAGGCCAAGGACGTTAAGTCTGGGTAATTCTCATTGAGCTCTTATGGATTTCGATGCCGGGATAATAGTATTTTGAAAAACTCTTCTGGGCATCCAATTCTACCAAATTGCCGTTTATATGTCGGATGGTGTTAATATTTAAAATCCAATCACCGATCTGCTAGATTCGTGCACGTCTGAAAATAGTGCGTCTGTCATTTACAGAATGCGGTCCCAATAGGATGAATTCAGCGACGCTATCACGCGAACTGGACTGGCGTTACCAAATTCAACCTCTGGGAACCTCATTCTGCTTAGGCATCAACTGCTATGGGAGACCAAGGATCAGATTGAAGTTACCCAGTTGAAGTTGGTGATGTTAATCCATTAGTCACCTAGATTTTGCATTTTATCTGCTGCAAATTAGGGGAAATGGAAACATTCCAGAAGGGGAACTAAAACAATGTTAATTTGGCTTTATATACTTCACAGAAGATGAGGTCTAAACAGAATAAGGTTCACAGAGGGGGTGTGGTGATGTTCTGGGGACCTAATTCTGCAAATGACAGACACTCTATTTGCATACTTGGATTCATGTCCCAATGTCTCCCGTGCATGTGGCTCGCCAAGTGGAGAGGGAGAGGGAGAGAGAGAGAGAGGGTGAGAGTGAGAGGGATATGGAGAGGGATGGAGAGGAAGGGAGAGGGAGAGGGAGACGGAGAGATAGGGAGAGGGATGGGGAAGGGAGAGGGAGTAGAGAGGGAGAGATGGTGGGGAGGGAGAGTGAGAGGGAGGGGAGAGTGAGAGGGAGGGAGAGAGTGAGAGAGAGGGGACGGTGAGAGAGGGAGAGGGAGGGGGAGAGGGAGGGAAGAGGGAGATATGGATGGGGAAAGGGAGGGAGAGGGGGAGAGGGAGGGAGAGAGGGAGGGGAGGGAGAGAGAAGGGGAGAAAAGGAGAGAGGAGATAGAGAGAAGGAGAGAGACGAGAGAGAATGGTAGAGACAGAGAGAGAGAGAAGGGAGAGAGAGAAGGAGAGAATGAGAGGAGAGAGATAAGAGAGAGAGAGAGGATAGAGAGAGAGAGAGGAGGGAGCGAGAGAGATAGGAGAGAGATAGAGGAGAGAGAGAGAGGAGAGAGAGAGAGAGGAGTGAGAGCATATTCAGCGTGCCAGATATGCTCGATTTTGGTACAGAAAATGATACGCCTTTGTAACCGGTTTGCGGGGGGGTGGTGTACACATTTTCTGTGTTCAACTTCGCAGATATGATAACTACAAATATATGCCAGCATCCTGCAGTGTCGAGCCGCCCTGTGCCATGGGCTTTATTCAGTTATCGACTGAATGAACCCCTGGTCGGGGAGGGATCGGACGGCTTGTGATATTGCGATCCAAAGCAATTAGGATTACATTGGGATTGGGCTCTCTGGGTTCCAGTGCCCCTTGGTGGTTACCGTGATTTTCCCTATATAACTGAAGAATCTTCCAATATAGGAGAAAAATATTCTCCACAATCTCAAAAGTATCTGTAGACAGGTCATAGCATGTTAGCCATACGTTATATCTAAGAAATATGTGAATCAATACACGACGCGTCGGCGTTGATGTGGTCTTCTGTTAACTAGTTTTCAATCTCAATGCACAACGTCTGCCCAATAGCGGACCACGTGGATTACAACCCAATTCACGATATCCACAGGGGAGCGCACACAGCTGGACCATATAGTAATTTCCTGTATACATCGTCGGCAGCGCCATCTTGGGAAATCAGTGTTGTATGAGAGCATCAATGTAGATTACAAATATTGTATTTTCCCCACGCACAATTAACGTCTAATGATCAGCATTGACACTCACTTATGACGATATATCTGGCCATAATACTGCTAAAGGGATCACTCTCACCTTAAAAAAATGTTCTGAAGGGTACACATGTTTTGAAAATATGATGAAGGGCACACTGCAGGGTTTGCTATCGGCTCTAAAGCAGTTACTTCAACCGTGTTCCTGAATGAATTTGATTTCTGTTTATTTAAATGCTCATTGAAACAAACAATTCTCTAACAGAAATAATGGCAGTCGCGAAAACTAAACGTCATTTAGAACGATATTTCAAAACCTGTGTACCTTTCAGCACATTTTCAAAACATGTGTACCCTCCAGCACGTTTTGTGTGTGTGAGAGTGACCCTTTCAGCGATATACTACTTAATATATTTCAGAGAAGAGTTAGTAAATGCTCGCTTTATTTTTCAAGCCTCAAGATAAACATAGCAACTTGTTGTGTTCACAATAGATCGAAATATACTTGATGTACACATACACTGATTTCCTTTATAGAGGTAAAATCAACTCAGAAAAAAATTTGTAGTAGGAGTAAACGCCATTTGAAAATTTCGAAGCTTTGAAAACTCATTTTTATGTTATCTGAGCAAGCCTTCCGCATCATTTTGTGCCACTCATCATGGAAATAGGCATAATTTATGAAAATAACGATTTAGCGGTAAAGTTTTCTATCCGATTTTTTCTATCGCTTTCAAGATTATTGACCTATATAACGCACGTTACGTCTGAGGAAAATAGCACCATATTATAGTTGATTAATGTGAAGAAATAAGTCATTTATTTATCTGAGACGTGTGTAGGTTACAATTCATTCTGCTTTATTTTGAGAAACTGAATTTTCCATATTCATTTGAAAATTGTCTAAATCAAGCGAGAATGAATTGTAACTGACAAAACACGAACAATAAATATGTTAGATTTAATTAATAAAATACACATGCCGGCGGCGGTCAGATATAGCGTAGACACGGGACTGAACTCTGGTTTGAAGCTTGTCTCCATGGGCGTTACCCGAGGACTATATTGGTTCCAAGGGGAGACTATCCCGCAATGTTCACCGCATGAACAGTCATCATTTATTTTATTATACCGAATAGACATGTCCCTTGATATATGACTAAATATACCGTGGGTTTCTAGAGACTGTCATATTATATAACTAATAGTTAATATGACCTTCAGTTCTGACAAACAAAGGAATGGGTCTAAATGACAACACCATGCGTTAATGTTATACGAGAACGCGGAAATCGTTTGCTTGTAAAAAAACGTCATCTTCGGATATTTCCGTGAGCTACTTCGGGATATCTCGGTCTGAGTGGTAAACATTGCAAAATTGTTAACCGGCAATGTTTCATGGGAGAGAAACATTGCGAAATTAGTAATGGAATCCAATGGGGAATTAACAGTGTCTCGTGTGAGTTATATTAAAATTGATACAACAGTGTACTGTCACAGGTTTTTAATTCATAATCGTGCTGGAGAGTTGAGAGCGATCACTTTTAAAACATCAAGACTCCCGGACAATAGACTCCCGGACAACAGACCCCTGACAATAGACCCATGACAATAGACTCCCGGACAACAGACCCATGACAATAGACCCCGGACAATAGACTCCCGGACAACCTGCCGGTGCAAAAAAAATATTTTTATCAGCTGTTTTCGACTTTCCGCAGAAATGAGACAAGGCTAATAATAAAGCTGACTATTGTCATTCTCATCGGTTTTCTTATGTAGTTATACCATGCAAGTTCATCAAATATAGTGTACATAGTAATATTAATAAAGTGTTCATTTTAAATGACCACCTTCATAACGAAAAATATTTATATATTAATATGGTCAATATATATTCCTACGTACACATGTCTTTAAAATAAAACTAAGGGGTTTAAATATGCGTAAATATGTCACAAGTTTTCCCAACATGGGCTGACCTGGGTAACTTATTTATCGCAATCTTGGGGAAATTATAAACGTGCATTCATAGCATGTTGTTGGTGTTGTTGTTGGTTTTGTTGTTGGAGGTCGTGACGGGAAGAGAGAGCATTATTGAATTAAATACACTAGAACAAGTAGCAGAAAAGGATTGCACTGTGAAGGTACACATATGCAGGCATGTCGAGTCTTAAATGAAAATAACTATAACAAGTAAAAATAAATCCTTCATCTGTTTTGTATTGCAAATGTTCAGTGCGTTATAGTAGTAATATCATATCTGAGTTAGGGTTAGGCTGCACTATGGTAGAACAATTCATAGAACATCCAATATGTTTGAGTTCTGCATGAGCCTGGGTCTACTCGAATGGCGCATACATAGTACTGAATTGGCCGTTATCCATTATTTTTTTTGTACTCTTTGTCTCGTTTGTTTGTGGTTAATATTTTATTATTATCGCGTTGGTTATACAAATGAGACAACGGTGCTGTTGATCCACATCGATCGTTAAAATTATATAAACATTTGTCAATTTTATATCAATAATTTTCTTAATTGAACCAAATACCAGCCATAATTCCGAATCGGAGCATAATAAAATCTCGTTTGTTTGTGGTTAATATTTGACTGAACATTATCATTTTGGTTATATAAATGAGACAACGGTGTTGTTCATCCACATCGATTGTTAAAATTATATAAACATTTGTCAATTTTATATCAACAATTTTCTTAATTGAACCAAATGAAAACACTCAAATGACATCAACTAACCGAAAATTTCACAACCTGGAGCATAATAAAATACCAGTTTCGCGAACTTCATGTAAATTAGTGCCCATAACCATGAGATAACATCAATTCAGCATTAATACACACATAGTACCCATTACCGACGGCAAGGCACATGCTGTGGCATTTTATGTTGCTACTCAATGGGGACGCATTTTATGCCCTCACCCAGTACGGAAATACAGTAGCGGTTATATTGAACACGTCTAGGACCTATATAACTGATATAATTGACAAGTTCCTGGTGATATTGCTATTTAAGGAAATGAGGAAGTCCGACAGAATGTGTGAGCTTGGTCCCCTAAGACTGGAGGTGATAGGTTAAAGTTCCGATGAATCGGACGCCTTGTTAAATATATGGCAAGAGCGTGTCCAATGCAGAAAATACGGCAACAAATGACTTCTTGTCCATCTCTATACGAAACTAAACACATTGTAGAAACGCACATGCACTATATATACCCAATATACGTACACATTAGACTGCATATTTATACACGTATTTATAAACTTTTTGTGGGGTCCTGTTGTTATATCTACTGTAAAATATTGCATACCAAATAAATCTTATTGAATCCTGAATCTTGGAAGTAAAATACATTTGAATTAATTGAATAATAGACGTTCTTCTCAAAGTAGGTTCAAATGCATATAGTAAATGAACATATTACTAGATAAGATGTCGTCAAAATGGCCTTTTTTTGTGATGGCATGCTCTGAATGTATCTTGTTGAATAGACTGGTTCCTGATATACTCTCGTCCCTGACCCAGCCAGCTCCGCTCAATGATCCGTTCCTCCCCACGACGCCACGATGGCCATCTGAGTGATGCAGACAACGTTACAGAGTAGATTCATAGAGCTGGCTTCCGATCGTGGTTCCTGCAATTAGTTCAAAACTGCGACCATTTCAAAAGATAGTAATTGAAGCTATTTTTAAATGAAATTGTATTTACACTACATGTAGCAATGGCATACACACATAATCATTACATAATAAAACACTAGCTGTATTATTGACACCACAGACATGTGTGGTCCTTATACACGAGATCTTCGCTCTCCTTGCATACCATATATATATTCAAACTGCATACTCATTTATAAATCTAACTATCAGAAGTATCAATGTACATGTGACAGTATATAACATAACATCACATAAAACTACATCCACTGCCAGAACATATATGCAGTGACAATTCATGTTTTTATATTTGGAAATGCATCAATGTGAACATCTATATAATTTAACTGCACATAGGTTGGATGTATTGCTGGTACCTGTTCTTGTATTGAATGTATCATACTATTTGAATTGTATATCTATATTTATATGCATAGTCAGGCATTATTGTGCTATGGATTTCAAGAACAGTTTTGCCACACAATCCCACTCGTTCTGAAAGTTCAAAAGCCGATCAACTCCCAACGCCTTGAGACGGAACACATCTTGATCTAAACTCATGAGTTCGCCGTTTCCGGTTGGTACAGCGCATGGACGACGGTATATCATGTTCCATTATTTCTCTAAGCTCATGAATAAAACCAACAGGTTACCGTGCCTCAAAGTATGGGTGCGTGCTAACGTATCCGTGACAGGTCGAGAAGACCTACACTCCTAACGAGATTCCGCTGTTGTGTAATGAATGTAGAGCTCGCAGATTCGCGCCGAACGCACGACTCATTAATACCAGGAACGCAAACCTACGACCATGGTAATTTGCATGCCTGAACATTTCATGGGCTTGCGCACCAATTGAAAATAAAATGATTCATTAGTAGAATTGAATTCTGGTTTCTATTTACGGTCGCACTCACGGGAGCGAGTCACCGAGTTTATGAAGTTTTCTTTTGAATTCAATTACGGTTCTATTCCCAACCTTTCACCAGTTGTATCTGTTATTGTGGTGTAAACCAGATTTAAAATGCCTGAATCAATATTAGAATTGTGTGTGGGTGTGACGTAAAACCATAATTTGAATCAGATACAACTGTACCAAACGTGAGGCCACGCCACTTTATATTGGTTGGTTGATTTGGGAGTGGAATTATAACGTCCCTTCCAACAGTTATATACAGCCAAGTCACGACAATCCCAGTCCCAATTTTATTGGCTGCGAGTTTGATTGGGGGGGGGGCAATCCCGGGACATAGAGACAACTTCATTGCGAAATAACATGCTGCATTTACAAATCACCCACTACAAGTGACTAACACAATTACCCAGATAACCGAACAGGGTTCCATGATGGATGTTATGTAACTATAAGCAGACATCAGCCACACAGACAATTAATACAAATTCAGAAGAATTCCCCCATTCATTGGTATGAGGGGGTGTTTATACATTACCCGGCGAAGATCGTATTCGCTTTAGCCGGTGGCGATAACAATGGAGTGTTTATACTTCGCCGGATAAGAATTACGGCTATCCGGATACTCAGCTATACGGTTTTCAACTTTTAGATAAAATTATTTAGTACAATCACCTGATTGTCGTATGGATTCTAATTCGCTCTGCGGTTAAGTTAGATGTTTATCTGGGATCATGCCGTCATGGGTGATTTCCTTTCAACAATTAACTCGAACAATATTATTGTGCAATCGCTGATAGACCAGCCCGCTTTTCACCTGTGTATATATTGGTCAGTGTGCCAGTTTGATTGTCTCTGATCAGCTGTCCGTCGGTGGTCACGCACCTTGGTTATAAGCTATTATTATAAATACTAATTGATGATGGTACACGTACTCTGCATGTGCATGGTACATTTGTTGCGCATTCGAGGGAATTAAATGTGCGTGTTCATGTACATGTATGTTCATATATCTATATGGAAGAAATATGATGGCACGTTTCAATGGATTCAAACTTAATGGACAATTAGTTCAATAATCTAAATATGAGTGCGCCGTGGACATATACACAGGGACGGGTCTGGAGGGCTTGATTTGGAGGTGTGGGACTGTTCAACTTTGGAATTTCCAACTGCACCAAACCTTGAATCTCACCAAACTCACAAGTTCGCGTAAACCAATTTACGCACCACGTTGGGAACTTAGGTTCTAATCTAACTTTCCACTCACAATAATCCTCTCGACTGCCCCGTATTGAGCGATTTCCTTTAGATCTGAACCTGTGTCTAAACCTGGAAATTGCCCAATCATAACATGTTTAGTGGTCTGACTCGTGACGTCAAGCAGCTTGAACCCAGATTTGATTCAGTTAAATTAAATTAGATAGCTGTTTACCTGACAACGGGGGCGGGACCAAGACATAATATTATCGACCGACCATGGTTATAGCCAGGTGTGAGAATTGTTTTTAATCTGAACCCTGAAAATTGCAAAATCCTAGCATCCAGCCTTAAGATTTCCAATGTTTTCAACATATTGCTGATGTCAAATTTCCAACTAATGCCGTGTCAGGTATGAATTTCCAGCTTTTGAATATTTTGATTAAAGTTGGGATGAGACACCCCCATCGCCACGGCCCTACATACATGGACATGGTGAATGTCCAATTAAAATGAAAAACATATTTTATTGTATAATGTACACACGGAAATGTGTCACATTTGATTCGCGATGTTGAAACTTATATATATAATATAAAATCCAATCCGAATGATTAGACACCAATTTGTAGATGTATGCGACGAAAATATCTCAAAACTGACAATGACCATGCTTTTGGTGCGACACTCACTTCACAGGCTGTCTATGAACTCAAACAAACCATTAACAATGTTGTTTAAATATCTTTAAAATTACCAATAGCAATACCTGAAAGTTTGAGTTGGATATTAATAATTTCGCATTTCCATTTCTAAAAAGTTTCATTGCACTATACTGCCCAACCATACCTCTAACATGAAGCGGCTAGATATTTACAAGATGTTTATCATATTGCAGTTCAGTGAGAACTAAAACGAAAACTACAAACAAGTAAAGGAGACACATGAATATATGCGTATCTGCGCCGGCGATGTGTAAACACTCTGCCTAACCTTCGTCGGTTAACGGGTTCGCCGGGTAACGGCTTCACCGGCTATGTGTAAACGTCACCTCAGGTAATAAGTTTTAAAAATGGCATATGTTCCGGAGGGACTACTCGTCAATGATTATTTAGTATAGAAAGAGTTAATGTAAATGACTGCTTTCTGTTTACAGATCGGCCGACGACGGTGAAAGTTTCTATGAACATCACTAGCTTCGATTCTGTAGATCAGGTTAACATGGTAAGTTATAACATTTACTATTCAATTCAATGTATTGTATAACCCATCGTAGTATATTGACATGCAGGGTAATATAATTCAAATAATATAAAGTTATTATTATCCATCCCTTAACTAACACTATTTCTGATTGGGCAAATGCCGCCACGTGATAATCCGGGAAAAGGGCATATTGGAATCGAGTCCAATATGACTTTTTATCTGGACTCCATGACGTCACAAAGTTAATCCATTGCCAAATGAATCGGTGAAATTGTGGTGCGCGCGCAGTACATTTAGTTGTGTACATTTAGAGATATAGGTATAGAGTCTTTGACCAAATATATATAAATGCATGTGTGACGTATATGTATGACGTATATGTGTGAAAGGTATATGGTCTTTAACCAAATATATGTACATGCATGTGTGTATATAATATACACACATATAATATGATATGACTACGATACAAAATATAGTCATTAAATTTGTTTGTTAGTTTAAAATCGCGGGGGAGGGGTTTATGAGAGAAAAAAATAAGTAGTGGTGGGTGTGGTGAACTGTGAGCCTCATGACTTGGACGTTATATTTTGGGCTTTTTTAATATACAGCGCGAGGTTTACTAGTGTTCGTCTATTTTACATTCACATTCACATTTGAAGAATTCGGCTAGTTTCAATATATGTTCGGTCTTCTGTAGTAATATGGGGTTTCAATCTCAGTTGATTCATGCAGAAATGGGCAGACTAGAATAAAATAAAATTCACCCATAAAAGCATCTTTACATAAAGTTCGTTGTATGGAGTATCTGTCCATGAGTCAGTTTCGACTGGCAGTCGGTGGTTTCTGGTACTTCTGAGAAGGTTATACCCCTGGCTATAAGTGGGTCAGTTAATCTGATGTTAGTGGGTCCCGCTGATTTAACATTGATATTGGTGGGATAAGTTGATGCTTTTAAATGTGCCCTGCCGATCAGATACCATAAAACCCACTAGCTGTAAGTTGTTTATACCACATAATAATTATCGATCGGACGCATCAGCCCATTATTATGTTTTGATAGCCAGACATCTATTTTAAAAAGAATGAATATTTAACACGTTTTTACTTTTTGTCAGCCAAGTAAAAATTAAAGTGATCGCCTCTTATAACTAGCGCCCACTTTTTCGTAGTCCAAAAACGATAACTTATAAAGATGGTTCTCAATTCTGATATTTTGTACTCGTTTTCAACTTATATGCATTTTCACGATGGTTATTGCAAGTATTTTTCATTTTTCATTTTTCCATGTGAATATTTTACTAATTTGTGTCACATCGGACAGATTATAGCTAACAGTATATGCAGTCTGTATATTAGTATTTCATGTATTGTTCGACCTATTGTAATCGCCGGGTCTTTCGAATAGTAAGAAATAACTTTGTCTATAATGTCTATATCTTGATGCTATTATACGGACTTTATATTCCACAAAAAGACTCATTCGGTCAGGTGGAGGCGGAATATGTTCCGGACACGAAGGCGTGGTGTGTCATCATCAGCTCAATAAAAAAAAAAATCTGCAAGATGAAGTTTTTTCCTCATGCCTTTTTTTCAAAATATGTCATCAAGTTTGACTCAGAAATAAAAATAAACATTGTCCCGTGTCTTCTCACAGGACTATTCCATCTCATTCCACTTGCGGCAGCACTGGCCTGATAAGCGACTGGAGTTCGGAGACAGGATCGTTATCAGTAAACTGGAGGTAGACACCAAAACCATCGAGAAGATCTGGGTACCTGATATATACTTCACAAACGAAAAGGAAGGTGTTATACACAAGATTACAGTACCCAATAAACTAATGCACATATCAGAGGACGGTGACGTCACCTACTCAATGAGGTAACATTAAAGATGCATTATCCGAATTAACGCTCCTAATTTATTATTTCTTTGGCTTCGGGGGTAAGAAATATTTGATTCGAGTCGAGGAACCCACCCATCAAAGCTCAGAGTGATCAGATATCGATTTTTGAAGTTTGTTATTTCTCGAGATGTTCAATTATTTGTGGCCCAGAAACACGCCGTCAAACGGACGGTCTAGGTAAAAATTGCGGATGAAGTTGGATAACTCTAAAAACAAGTGGCAATACGGCCAAATTACGTGAATACTCAAGTGATAATACGGCCATATTTCGTTGAACAAAATGTTGATAAATAACACGTTTTGGGAAGTTTTATACCATAGTTGACAGGGGTTAGCATTATTTTGTTGCAATTAATCGATTCTGATAACTAGAGCGTATTTTGAAGAAATGTTGTTGTTGTTGTTGTTGTACATTGATGATATGGGGACCATCTGATCGGATTAAGTACCTTTAATAAGATGCTACAACATGGAAGTGGTTCGAGGGTCGCCACAATCCATTGACGATATCCGACTTGACTTTCCAACTGAACCCCCTCATTTAAAGGTACTCAATCCGATTCGATGGTCCCCATATAATAAGATTCCAACAACAACAACATTTTTTAGAAATGCCGCTTCAGTTATCAGAATCAATTAATTTCCCAAAAAAATAATGCTAACTACTGTCAACTACAGTATAAAATTGCCCGAAACGTGTTATTTATCAACATGTTGTTCGACGAAATTTGGCCTTATTATCAACACAAAGACTCTTGATTTTAGAGTTATCCATTTTCATCCGCAATTTGGTCCGAGACCGTCGACTCGTCGACTTTTTACTGGGTCACTAATAAATATCCATGATGAAAAATAATAGATTTCAAAAATAGATATCATTGATAGGTGGGTTCCTCGACTCGAATCAAATGTGTTTTACCCCAGAAACCAAGTAAATAGTAATTGAGGGGCGCTTAATCGGACTATGCATCTTTAAGCAGACATAAAAGTCCGGAACCCCCTCCCCACCCCCGGTTGGCTCTTCCAATATTCAAACTGCATACTCATTTATAAGTCTAACTATCAGAAAAAATGTTGGTACGAAACTGCGTCAGGGATGAAACTGTTGAAAAATTCGGGGGGGGAGGGGGGTGAAACGCTCATAGACCCCTGTCGCTACGTTCCAATTCCAAGATAAAACAACATTTTTATATACACCCATAGCATGCATGTTGACATCAGACAGTTGCAAATAGCACGCAACTCATGACAATTTATGAATTACATTCATGCCTTTATATCAATTTTATTCCAGAATCGTCATCATAATTATTAATTTCCCTTTTTACAATTCTTTCCCATTCGAAAGAATAAAAGATCGTGTTGTACTCTTAATTTATATCATTCATCTGATCTTAATCTTCTTTATGAAAGTGGATGTGGAGTACCAGTCAGAAGAAGTGGTATATTAAGGCGTGCATTTATTGCGATATTGAGCGCAATACCAAAAATCTGTCGCGCTTATTATTGCGATATTAAGCGCGCAAAAGTTCATAGGGACCCGATAGTTTTATATTTATATTAGATAAATACTGTGCATATAGTGTACATATAGTGTACATATAGCATTTACAACTATAATTATATACAAATCTAAAACATTGTCTCTATTTATGCAATAAACACTATATATAGAAGAAGCAATAATTTGCTTTAAATGTCACAATTTTGAGCGCACGATGTCGCAATATTTAGCGCGAAATATTGCGATATTAAGAGCAACATATTGTAATAATATCGCAAGCGGCGCGCTTATAAGCGTTTCCACTTGCAATATTATTGCGATATTGGGCGCGAAAATATCGCGCTTAATATACCACTTCTTTTGACTGGTACTGTATATACATAATCAACGTCATTTGGTAGATCGCGATCGAAGATAAAACAAAACACCCAAAACAATATGTTAAGAATACCACCAACAACCGATGATCTTTATTACTGGACGCTAATTGGCAACGAAACAATAGACGCTCTTTATCATATACGAATATATTAGTGCCACCGCAGACGCTGCGATTAAAATCGTAAGTGGGGAAAATCGCAGGTGGAGAAAAGTGGCTTTCCCGCATCTGCGATTTTATCCACGTGCTCGAGCACATGATAGCATGTAAACTGTGAGACCAGTGCGATCATGGTCATGTGACAACTGCGATCGCGCGAGTTGTCAAGGTCTGTTTCTGGTAAAAATAAAACATTGCTTGACCGCTACGATATGGCTGCGATATTGTCATGAGCATGCGCAGTGGATGCTCCACCTGCGATTTCCCCCGCTTACGATTTTAATCGCAGCGTCTGCGGTGGCTCTAAACAGTTGGACATCCGACCAACAGTAAACAATAATAAACTTGCCTTTCTCCTGTTATAGCCTGACCTTCCATCAATGAGCTCATATATTTAAGTCAGTTGTGTCTGGTAATACCTACATATACAGTAGTTTGGGGTGTCAATATGATGGCCAGGTATACGTGGCTAGATGGTCTTAATTTGGGCTTGTTGAATTTCGAACATTTTTGTCACCCCCGATTGGTTGGAATATTCCATCTGCTATATCAAGCTTCCAACTGGTGCATCGGTTTGACCGAAATTATAGGAAAATATTCGACTTGCAGTCTAAACGCGACAAATTTCACACTAGATTCTGGTTAGAAAATCAAACTATCAGAATATTTTAAACATTTTGACCACAGTTGGGGCTGAGTAACCTCCAAAAACCCACTTGACATCCTTGTGCAATATTTCTCGGAGGATATTTTTATTTTCAGTGAAAATAGATTCTGATGATAATTCTGTGTGCGGATGTCCCTGTTGATAATTTTACCTCGTTAAGTTTGAATATTCTATAAATAGGGTCATGTGAATGTTCGGGATTCCATTCGATACCGATGCCGAATCGGTCTGCTGATTCCGTATATTTCTGATCGACATCATAAGGCGCCGTCGCCTCTTCTAGTGTTGAAATAGCACACTGACAAAAATCCAGTCACAAAAACTATATACTACTAGGGGCATATGCCAAATAAAAACGCAGTATACAGAAAGCAAAATTAGAGAGAATACGGATTAAATGAACACCACCCGATCCGAGATTCGATTCGATGTCGATATCGGAACGGCGATTCGATGTCGAGATATTCGATCCGCGGCAAATCCACGATTCGCAAGACACATTATATAAACCCTTGATAAAAGACGATGGTGGCCGCATCTCGGACAGTTTCGCGGTGAAACAAGGAACAAGGCGGGGGGGGATGTATTATCCCCTTTTTGCTACTTAATCTACATTAATGACCTTCTTGTGGCTTTAAAAGATTCAACAGTTGGCCTGCAGATTAACGGAGTTTCGTTTTCTGCTCCCACAACAGCAGATGATATAACATTATTATCCCTATCAAAGTCCGGACTCGACAAACTTTTACAAATATGTCACACATACAGTTTGAAATGGAGATTTAATTGTATTCAACGAACACAGAAAGGCTCCGGTTGGTGGACATAGGACGTGAATGCTTGGAAGCCAGGTTATCGACGAGGTGGCTGACTACGTCCATTTGGGTGTGACACAGAATAAATCTGCCACATCGTCTTCTGTCGCGTCGCTCGTCTCTGAAAAATTGAGAAAATCATTCTTTGGAATCATGGGAAGCAAAACCCTCCAAACGATCACGCCGATAACTATGTGCACGATCATTAAAACCATAGTTCTTCCCAAAGCATTGTACGGAACAGATCTCATACCATTTCAACAATCAACAGCATTAAGCATCATGGACAAATCGCTAAGAACTTGTGTAAAATATGTACAGTCATTTCCAAAGCGAACATCCACTAAATTGTCAATCGGTTTATTAGGACTTCTGCCGGTTGAGAGTGAGATAAACATTCGAAAATTGTGCTTTGTCGGGCAACTCATTCGCCTGCCAGAGTCACATCAGTTACCGCTCCGGATCTTTGTAACGAATTGTCATATATATAGACTGTTCAATCGCCAAGCTACTGGCTCTGTTTCAGATATATTCGCCACTATGGACAAATATAAATTGCGTCACTACTTGGATGAATTCTTGGATGAAGGGATATTTCCTGTAAAATCCGCGTTGAAAAACATTGTCAAGACTGCTGTTCAACACACATATGTTTCTTCTTGGCAGTCATCTGTCGCTAGTGATCCTGCTCTAGCTGTTCTCTGGAAAACACATCCGTATCCTTTGACATGTTGGTCTTTTTGGAAACGACTGCATGGTAATGATCGTCATAGTTCAGCGATAAAAAATCTTGCCTTCCTACTGCACAGAACCACATACCCGAACAACCTTCAGTGCCGTCTTTGCCAATCAAAATATAACAATGAAATTCAGCACATATTATTCACTTGGCAGTCATTACCTCTGCTTTTTCTTCGGAACCAATTCTGGGACGGAATACTGACACGCTATGGCGTGGTCACTTCGATGGAGCTGCTTGCTCTTGACGAAATTCATCTGTTCGCTATATTTCTTGGTAGCACACTTCAAACACTCACCGAGAAGTTCCTGGATTGCTTGGAAGACTTACTTCTGGACGCTGCTACATTTCTTCTTATAGCGTGTAGACTAATTCGTACAAGATCTATGTTCTAGTGCGCCATTGAAGCTCTGACACCACTATGGACTTCGTAATGTTCTCCGTTATACTTTAGCCAGCCTATATATAAATACGAACACATGCGTGCGACAATTGCCAGGGACAATAGAGCACATCGATATGTCGTATAACCGTATGCATGCGACATATGACTCTCTGTATATAGTGATATTTTATTTGATTATTGATCGCTCTTCCACTGTATATGACTAGGACCGCATTAGTGCGATGTTAATCTGGGACAATGAAGCGCTCGTTGAGCCGTATGCATGTGACATATGACTCTCTCTGTTAATATCAATATGTTATTTATTTGTGAGGGTGTGTGTGGTTTTTTTTATTTTTTTTATATATATCTATTTTATTATTATTATTATTTTTGTATGCATGTATTTGTTATGTAACCCTTGCATGTCATACTTCGTGTTGTCTGATTTGTACATATTACCAGTCGCTCTCCAAACTTGGAGGTCAATAAATAAATAAATAAATTGTCGTGAGCATGCGCAGTGGATGCTCCACATGCGATTTCCGCCGCTTACGATTTTAATCGCAGCGTCTGCGGTGGCTCTAAACAGTTGGACATCCGACCGACATTAAACAATAATAGACTTGCTTTTCTCCTGTTATAGCCTGACCTTCCACCAATGAGCTCATATATTTATGTCAGTTGTGTCTGGTAATACCTACATATACAGTAGTTTGGGGTGTCAATATGATGGCCAGGTATACGTGGCTAGATGGTCTTAATTTGGGCTTGTTGAATTTCGAACATTTTTGTCACTCCCGATTGGTTGGAATATTCCATCTGCTATATCAAGCTTCCAACTGGTGCATCGGTTTGACCGAAATTATAGGAAAATATTCGACTTGCAGTCTAAACGCGACAAATTTCACACTAGATTCTGGTTAGAAAATCAAACTATCAGAATATTTTAAACATTTTGACCACAGTTGGGGCTGAGTAACCTCCAAAAACCCACTTGACATCCTTGTGCAATATTTCTCGGAGGATTTATTTAATTTCCAGTGAAAATAGATTCTGATGATAATTCTGTGTGCGGATGTCCCTGTTGATAATTTTACCTCGTTAAGTTTGAATATTCTGTAAATATAGGGTCATGTGAATGTTCGAGATTCCATTCGATATCGATGCCGAATCAGTCTGCTGATTCCGTATATTTCTGATCGACATCATAAGGCGCCGTCGCCTCTTCTTGTGTTGAAATAGCACACTGACAAAAATCCAGTCATAAAAAAAACTATATACTACTAGCGGCATATGCCAAATAAAAACGCAGTATACAGAAAGCAAAATTAGAGAGAATACGGATTAAATGAACACCACCCGATTCGAGATTCGATTCGATGTCGATATCGGAACGGCGATTCGATGTCGAGATATTCGATCCGCGGCAAATCCACGATTCGCAGGACACATTATATAAACCCTAGATAAAAATTAGTCCATGTTAATTATATAAAACGAACTAAATATTATCGTCACGATCATACGAACTACAATTGTCCGGTCCATGGTTGTAGTTGTTTATTCGTCAAGAGAATATATATAATCTGTGTGCAAGGGAACGCACATCAAAGCAGCACGAAATAGACATAATTCCACGCTCGTAACACATCTACTGCTGACTAATATGTCGGACAGAATGTTAACTCATCAGTATATATATAGTTTGAAGGTTCGCGTTGATGTGGTACGCGTGTTCTGTTAACCCTTTACCCAACAGAACGACCATGTGCTAATGCATTCTCTTATATATGCGAGTCGACCATAGGTCGCCTCGCATATATAAGAGAATGCATTGGCTTAACACATTAAAAATTATAAAATTGTTAAAGAATGTAAGAAAAAATGGTAAAAAGTGTTAAAAAAAGATTTGTTTTAGGCCAATGCATTCTCTTATATATGTGAGGCGACCTATGGTCGACTCGCATATATAAGAGAATGCATTGGCACAGGGCATAACTGTAACTATCACAATGTGATCAAGGAGCCGGTTCCAATGATATCCATATTTGCATGGTTCTATTGAGACAGACCGAAGATATTTTAGGCTGTTGAAGCTTTATTTGGCCGGTTTTGGCCGTTTTGTTGGGTAAAGGGTTAATGTCGGTTAGTTGATGGAACATTTTAAATACCTTTAACCCATGACTGGAGCTTCCTAAAATTTTGCGAAAACCCTGTGCCAATGCATTCTCATATACACAGAATACACTGGCATAACAATTGTTACCTCGACATTGTAACCCAGTGAATTCTCTTATATAAGCGAGTCTCATTATGGGAGACTCTATAAGAGAATGCACGGACATAGGGTCGTTAATGCTGCACCAGCGCAGCTGCCGTCATGAAAGTGTTAAGGTGGCATGCACATAACCTGGAAATATTCTGATAGTTGGCCATGGGACATTGAGCTTCAAGTTCCACAACTGTCAATCAATTATTTAAGAGCAGATATATTCAACCAATCAGCAACTGAGCCGGTGGTTTGTTACATTGAAAATCCGACGCCATCTTTGTTCACCCTAATTTGGATATCCGTGCACACTTAGGGTGTTAAATTGGCTATTTTCAAACAACGTGTTTGCTGTCAAATCGTAATGTACTGAACTTGAGATGTGTGCAGTTATGTTGGAATTGACTTTATTTCACAATCGTTGACGCGAAGCACATGTATTCAAAGTAATCACAGCCATGGAATACATACTTTTGTATTCCACAAGGGGAATACAAGCCGGAACTACTTCGCGTTAACGTTGTTTCCAAACGCGATGACGTACAATAACGTCAAAGATCCACTCCTGGTGATGCACAGATACTTACCGGTTTTCGTCAGACTTAAATCAGAATAAAGGTATAGTTATAGCATCAATGTTGGTCATTGCCATTGAATAAACTTATCCGACACAAGGGGTGTGGCATAAATACAGAAAACAACGCGCATTTTAATCGAAAATATTTTGTCAAATGAGTTGCGGACAGCGCACGGATATATTTCACTAAATCCATGACTATAACACTGTCTTTCATTTTACGTGACACTAATTTAAATTATCACGTTTACAGAGGATAACAAAGTATATGTTCTTAGGTGCGTAAAACAGCATAAGCACAAACTGGTAAAGTCATTTATTTTATTTGAGCAGACGTAGTTCTCATAGCAACCGCTATGCCCCACCCCTTATGCCTGACTGTGGAATCGTCATAGTCACAAAAAATTGGGATTCCGCCGGGCTTCATTAGTATTTGAACCATGCACTAATTCAGTAGATTGTTGGCCATATTTCATGTTGTGTTTAACTGAAGGCAACGCAGTGGGACATCTATACAATAAAATGTATAGGAATGATATGTAGGATTTCACTGTCACCGGAACTGATCACACAATTAATCAATGGAGGATCCACTGCGACGAATGAACCGAATGATACCCCACATTGATTGAGTTGTCACATGTACAAATATATCAAACCGAGTTCCCGGTTCCCACCTCCATAACCCACTGAGCGATTATATGGTCCGCTTGAAATGCGCATGGCTCGATGCCCGATTAATAAAACCGCCACACAAAATCATTTATTTCGCTATAAATCTATCGATCCAGGGATATATTCGAGGCATACGAAAATGATGGCGTAATATGTCGAATGACGTCAGAATAGATACTCCAGTACATCCTGGCCTGTCGTTATTGTCTGGCCCCAAGTGTGAAATTCACATAAATTCTCCCGTACAATTCGGATGCTACATAACGACCAAAGATTGATGAAGTAAATAGCCTAGGTATCGATGCATCTAACGACTTGCATAGTTTATTGTATACCATGTTCACGCTAGGCCGAAAACAGTTTTGGCCAATTTTTTGCCAATTCTGATTTTTTTATGGCCAAATTAAATCCTCATTTTCTGGTCTCACAATTAATGACTAGTTTTGTTTTATTTAACATATAACTATATATAGTTATCTCCATATCGTCAAATGCCGTGTCTAATTTTCTTTAATCCCACCATTGTTGCTTGAAAATATCCCATGACTACCGACCATCTACCATTCAGCCTTATTATATGACAGACAAAGGATTCATTAGTGTTAATCCTCATTACTATTTTAATACATTGTTTGATAGTGCACTGCCATGGGAAATTGGCACGGAATACGGAATCTATATATAAACATTCGCGAGCAATAGAATCTGTCCGAACGTGGGCTACCAAAATGATAGCTATATTCTGCCATCTGTCATATCATAATCGCCTTGTGAAATGTGGCCTCATGTCTCTCAGATACAGGGATAGGATAGGATAGGATAGTTTATTTACAATACACACGAATGATACAGTGGCAGTAATACATAATAAATTATAACAGTGTATTGTCGGGGGTAGCTTAGCCCTATCGGGCTGTCTTCCTGCTACCCCCTAAAACAAGTATAACTATACGTAATAGCATAGATGCTTGTATTTCAGATCCACGCACTTGTACAGACTATAGTCATATATAAAACTTTTTAGAATCTAGTACTTAGCAGAATGAGGTCCCCAGTTGAAGTTTGCCATGTTCACACATTAGTCACCTCGATTAACCATTTTATCTCCCGCAAAATAGGGGATATAGAAACTTCCCAGAAGGGAAAAAGTAACTAAAACAATGTTATTTCGAAACAATACAGATACAATATACTTCACAGAAGATGAGGTATAGAAGCCTATTATGAGAATTTTGTGACTAGCCCGATGTGCGGGGCTCTCATCACCAAATGGAGACCTCATTCAGAAAATGACAGGCACTATATGCAGGCTTGTTGACAACGTTAGAGTGGTCCTCGCTGGCCAAATTTAGTCAGCAATCTGCATGCGCATTAGGTTACCATATACAACATGAAGCTGGTTCTATTTCTAATTCCCTCGGATTCGCAATCCACTCAATTGGGTGGTACTGATTCGAGTATCTGGATAAGTTTTTATGTTGCTTACATGATCGGATCGGTGGCTTGTAATTTATGTGGAGTTAGTTGGCAGTAATAGCTGTCCTCTATATGTATGTGCGGTCTTTCGACAATGAACCTTGACTATATGTGCTGTCTCTGTATGGCTAACATGACGATAACCCCAAACAGGATAACAAACCAAAACCAAATAACCGTAATGCAATGCAAACCGTAAATACATTGTGCCATACTTCGATTAACCTTGACTGTATGTTACAGTTTGGGAAGTCAAATAGGCTGAAAATCACACTTTAATTTCAGAGACACATTAATTGCTTTAAGTTTTATTCAAGAACTCTGTCATAAAAGAGGGCCAAACTATACATTCTACCGATAACATTTTTATAGTAGAAGAATAGGAGCCTCGTTAGCCTCACATCTAAAAATAGAATCTTTGGTTCTAAAATTGGTTGTGGGTGTCTCGTTCGCCCCACTTCTAAAAATAGAATCTTTGGGTCTAAAATTGTTTGAGGGTAAAATTGTTTGAGGGTAAATTGTTTGAGGGTAAAATTGGTTGTACTAAAATATTCTCAAAACTTCCAAAATATCAAAACCCAAAACTTCCAAAATTTCAAAACCCAAAACTTCCAAAATTTCAAAACCCAAAACTTATTTTTCCAAAACAAAAAATTTCAAAACCCCAAAAAAAAATTTCAAAAATTATTTTTTCCAAAAAATTTCAAAATCCCAAAACTTCCAAATTATCAAAACCCCAAAATTTTAAAATTTCCAAACTTCCAAATTATCAAAACCCTCAAAATTATTTCACTAAAAAAAAAAAGTTTAAATAAAAAATTTATAACGAGTTTTCGGTTTCTGATAATCTCGATATTAAAAAAATGTCGAATGTTAAATTATTTGCGCGTAATATCTTTCGTTATTTTTTTTTGTTCAACCAATGTTTCAATGTATTTATTAATCGATGTTTAGAAATAGCTTTATTGGACATTGTGACCATCGATATGAATGCATACATTCCAGTGTTTTATCGGACGCAGTTCATATAATTGTCATACCTGAAAATAGACACTATTACTTTTACATAAATAATAAAGAGCGTTTATTCTTTACACTCTCTCTCTATCCCATATGACAGGTGTGTATTATCGTGAATTATTGGAAGTATTGAGACTAACGGTCGAAAATTGTAATGTGAAATTACAACCCTCCAGAATGAATTGTCATATTCGCTGTACACGCAATCACACACGCGACATTGGTGGTAACAATGTGTCTTTCACACCTTTGCTTTACCAAATGAATTATATTATTTCCCCGTTCACAGTTATATGCTATTCAGAAAACATATCGATTTAATGTCTGAACAAACGGGTTAGTATCAATTAAGGTTGATAAACTGTGTCATTCACACGATAATTAGTTAGCCAAAAACATGCATACGTCCAGGACACTCAATTATAGAAATTGCTTTGATGACATTGTTATAACAACATTACGTAATAACCACTTATCACTCCACATTCATACTTACGCTTTGGACATTTTATCAGTTTATCACGTGATCACTAAATGTGGCAATCGGGTATCCACCGATGCCTGCAATATATTATTTATAATAATTGGACTCATTGATCTCACGTGAATAATACTCTTAGTTGTTCCAATAAAATAGTTATCAAATTCGATCACCAATAGATTTGACTGTGGAATGTAATGACCTTTAACTTATTTATCGATCTAAAGGGACACTCATTATGAATGAATGTTAACAATACAAACGCACGAATGAAGAGCGTTGAACATATACGAAATTACTACACGAATGAATTGAACCTTGAAATTTATATTTCACATCTTACCAACAACAGCTACAGACATAATCATAGTATTATACTGTCTTGCATGTACACACGCTATGACATCATTAAAGGCGGACAATCCACTCACGGTGTGACAACAGATACGGACATAGGCATAGGGTTATACAGTCTTCTATGTACCCACGCTATGACACCATTAACGTACATTGGATGTTAGGTCTATGACTCTTGAGTATGCACCAATCAATGAGCAAATGAGCAAAAAAATGAGCTAATGAGCAAAAAAATGAGCAAATGAGCAAAAAAATGAGCAAATGAGCAAAAAAATGAGCAAATGAGCAAGAAAATGAGCAAATGAGCAATAAAAATGAGCAAATGAGCAAAAAAATGAGCAAATGAGCAAGAAAATGAGCAAATGAGCAAGAAAATGAGCAAATGAGCAAGAAAATGAGCAAATGAGCAAGAAAATGAGCAAATGAGCAAGAAAATGAGCAAATGAGCAAAAAAATGAGCAAATGAGCAAGAAAATGAGCAAATGAGCAAGAAAATGAGCAAATGAGCAATACAAATGAGCAAATGAGCAAAAAAATGAGCAAATGAGCAAAAAAATGAGCAAATGAGCAAGAAAATGAGCAAATGAGCAATAAAAATGAGCAAATGAGCAAAAAAATGAGCAAATGAGCAAGAAAATAAGCAAATGAGCAAGAAAATGAGCAAATGAGCAATAAAAATGAGCAAATGAGCAAGAAAATGAGCAAAAAAATGAGCAAATGAGCAAAAAAATGAGCAAATGAGCAAAAAAAATGTAATTCTGCTGTGGTTAAGCAGTCCATTATTTAGGGCATACCTGTATGTAGGCCTATCAGTGGATGAATAGTCTGCCGGAGAAGTACTGTGTAGACAGGTCTTGCCGGTAAGAGATTCAGACGAGAAGTGAAGGCTCGGCTATTAAAACATAGTAATGCGATAGCGAACATCAAACGAGTCTGCGCACGCATATCTGTCAAAAGGATACAATAGCAGCCATTGGTCAATTTATCCCCGGTGTCAGCTCAGTAACCAATCGGGACGAAGCCTAAGGTCAACTCATTTTTTTTTGCTCAATATAGTACGTCACTTGGACATTTTATCAGTTTATCACGTGATCACTAAATGTGGCAATCGGGTATCCACCGATGCCTGCAATTTATTATTTATAATAATTGGATTCATTGATCTCACGTAAATAATACTCTTAGTTGTTCCAATAAAATAGTTATCAAATTCGATCACCAATAGATTTGACTGTGGAATATAATGACCTTTAACTTATTTATCGATCTATGTTAGAACATGGTCTTAACAAAAAACTTGACCATAACAAAAATTACCTTACATTTATGCATGAATCTAATTAGACCATACGTAAATATTGTCAGCTTATCGTCTGATGAGCAAATCCGATGTTTATCAAAAATAGTACAACTTCCAGTTGGTAATTACTCTTACGAATGAAGAGCGTTGAACATATACGAAATTACTACACGAATGAACTGAAATTTATATTTTCACATCTTACCAACAACAGATACAGACATAGTCATAGTGTTATACTATCTTACATGTACCCATGCTATGACATCATTCGAAGGGGCAATACACTCAAGGAGTTAAAGTGACACGAAACAAGGGACGTGATGTAATATTGGTGTTTGAATCTTAAAGGAACACAAGACACTCTAAAGGGACACTCATTATGAATGAATGTTAACAATACAAGCGCACGAATGAAGAGCGTTGAACATATACAAAATTACTACACGAATGAATTGAACCTTGAAATTTATATTTCACATCTTACCAACAACAGCTACAGGCATTATCATAGGGTTATACTGTCTTGCATATACACACGCTATGACATCATTAAAGGCGGACAATCCACTCACGGTGTGACAACAGATACAGACATAGGCATAGTGTTATACAGTCTTCTATGTACCAATGCTATGACATAATTAAAGGTGGATAATACACGCACGGTGTGGAATGTTAAAGTGACACGCGGTAAGGGACGTGATGTAATATTGGTGAAACCCCCTCCCCACTTATAGATATATAACGAAGACGAGAATAACATGTTGATGAAGTTTATTGAAATTTAATCATTGTCTGAATCTTCGACCGTTAGATTTACTTCTAAGAGTTTCTTGAATTTTCTCATCGCTTCATCTGCAGCCCATTCATTATTATATCCGTGTTTGGTCAGTTTGACCATTTTCTTCATGATCATGGTATGTATGCGTGATGTTTTCAATCGATACTGGTATTCTATTAATCGTCTATAACTTTTGAGAAACAGAGCAAACTCTGTGTCGATGGTATCCTCTTTTCCCGACATGCTCTCATCTCCCGAAATGCTCTCTTCTTCTTTCACATCATTGGTGACGCGTTTCATCATACTTTTGAATGTGTCCATCTCGTTGACACATCGCGCAGCTTTCTTAAGACCGAATACCGTTCTACTACCGACGCCATTACCATCTTCTGAATCTGATAGCGTTCCACGTTCATCTTCATCTGAATCTAGAACCGCTTCGTCAGATTCATCGGTATCTTCTCCGAAGAGAGTTGGTTTTGTCTCGGACATAACTCCGTGTTTAAGCTGTTTATGTCTTTGTAGATTGTAGTTCGTCGATAAAATAATGCCACATAAATCACACCCGTGCATTATCGCGAATTATTGGAAGAACCATCACTCTTATAAGTAGCGATAAAAAGAGAGAATAAGGTGTGGTATACAACCGTCGCTCTAAGAGTACGTTCGTCCCGGTGCTAGGGTATAGATATTTGACCGCCGGTGATTCAATTAATGCCAATTTATCAGTATGGTACTCTATGTATTCATTCATGATTTGGCTAATCGTATGACACTGGTCTTTTCATTTTCTTCTTATTATTAGACAAACCTCCATCAGACACTCTCTTGTTGGTTTGTTTGGACGCTTTACGTGTGTTTGTCAACTTATTTGCTGCAACTTCAGCCTTAGCCATTTCAATCGCTTGAGCGATGGGTGTCACCACGTTAATAAGTGGTTTTAGAACGTCTTCTTCACTATCACTAGTTTTAGTTCTGTCAATAAAGTATCGACCCTGATTATCTGGCATTAACTTCCCATCAACCATATCTCTGAAATGTTTTCTCCACATTTCAAGATCTGCTGGAATATACGGGATCGACATGTTTCTTCAAAATGTACAAGTCACTCTTTTTTCTGCATTTTATTTTAGAAAGTTTATCGCCTCTTATAAAAATCTATTATTGGCCATGAATGCCAAATGCACCATGATAGTTATCGATGTCAATAATGCGTTTCGTTGAGATCTTGATTGAGTATGCACCAATCAATGAGCAAATAAATGAGCAAGCAGGATGTTATGTCGCTTGGTGGCGGAGGTAGCATCACCAAATTACCCTCGGGGGACCTCATTCTGCCATCTAAAAATAGAATCTTTGGGTCTAAAATTGGTTGTACTAAAATATTCCCAAAAACCCAAAACTTCAAAAATTTCAAAAAACTTCAAAAATTTCAAAAAATTTCAAAAACTTCAAAAATTTCAAAAAATTCAAAAATTTCAAAAACTTCAAAAATTTCAAAAAACTTCAAAAATTTCAAAAACTTCAAAAATAAGACCCCGGCGGCGGCGCCGGTATTTTACTGCGGCGGCGGTGCCTCCGCCGCCGCCGCCGGCGGACCCCGCAGTAAAATACCGGCGGCGGCGCCTCCGCCGCCGCCGCCGGGGTCTTATTTTTGAAGTTTTTGAAATTTTTGAAGTTTTTTGAAATTTTTGAAGTTTTTGAAATTTTTGAAATTTTTTGAAATTTTTGAAGTTTTTTGAAATTTTTGAAGTTTTGGGTTTTTGGGAATATTTTAGTACAACCAATTTTAGACCCAAAGATTCTATTTTTAGATGGCAGAATGAGGTCCCCCGAGACTAATTTGGTGATGCTACCTCCGCCACCAAGCGACATAACATCCTGCTTGCTCATTTATTTGCTCATTGATTGGTGCATACTCAATCAAGATCTCAACGAAACGCATTATTGACATCGATAACTATCATGGTGCATTTGGCATTCATGGCCAATAATCGATTTTTATAAGAGGCGATAAACTTTCTAAAATAAAATGCAGAAAAAAGAGTGACTTGTACATTTTGAAGAAACATGTCGATCCCGTATATTCCAGCAGATCTTGAAATGTGGAGAAAACATTTCAGAGATATGGTTGATGGGAAGTTAATGCCAGATAATCAGGGTCGATACTTTATTGACAGAACTAAAACTAGTGATAGTGAAGAAGACGTTCTACAACCACTTATTAACGTGGTGACACCCATCGCTCAAGCGATTGAAATGGCTAAGGCTGAAGTTGCAGCAAATAAGTTGACAAACACACGTAAAGCGTCCAAACAAACCAACAAGAGAGTGTCTGATGGAGGTTTGTCTAATAATAAGAAGAAAATGAAAAGACCAGTGTCATACGATTAGCCAAATCATGAATGAATACATAGAGTACCATACTGATAAATTGGCATTAATTGAATCACCGGCGGTCAAATATCTATACCCTAGCACCGGGACGAACGTACTCTTAGAGCGACGGTTGTATACCACACCTTATTCTCTCTTTTTATCGCTACTTATAAGAGTGATGGTTCTTCCAATAATTCGCGATAATGCACGGGTGTGATTTATGTGGCATTATTTTATCGACGAACTACAATCTACAAAGACATAAACAGCTTAAACACGGAGTTATGTCCGAGACAAAACCAACTCTCTTCGGAGAAGATACCGATGAATCTGACGAAGCGGTTCTAGATTCAGATGAAGATGAACGTGGAACGCTATCAGATTCAGAAGATGGTAATGGCGTCGGTAGTAGAACGATATTCGGTCTTAAGAAAGCTGCGCGATGTGTCAACGAGATGGACACATTCAAAAGTATGATGAAACGCGTCACCAATGATGTGAAAGAAGAAGAGAGCATTTCGGGAGATGAGAGCATGTCGGGAAAAGAGGATACCATCGACACAGAGTTTTCTCTGTTTCTCAAAAGTTATAGACGATTAATAGAATACCAGTATCGATTGAAAACATCACGCATACATACCATGATCATGAAGAAAATGGTCAAACTGACCAAACACGGATATAATAATGAATGGGCTGCAGATGAAGCGATGAGAAAATTCAAGAAACTCTTAGAAGTAAATCTAACGGTCGAAGATTCAGACAATGATTAAATTTCAATAAACTTCATCAACATGTTATTCTCGTCTTCGTTATATATCTATAAGTGGGGAGGGGGTTTCACCAATATTACATCACGTCCCTTACCGCGTGTCACTTTAACATTCCACACCGTGCGTGTATTATCCACCTTTAATTATGTCATAGCATTGGTACATAGAAGACTGTATAACACTATGCCTATGTCTGTATCTGTTGTCACACCGTGAGTGGATTGTCCGCCTTTAATGATGTCATAGCGTGTGTATATGCAAGACAGTATAACCCTATGATAATGCCTGTAGCTGTTGTTGGTAAGATGTGAAATATAAAATTTCAAGGTTCAATTCATTCGTGTAGTAATTTTGTATATGTTCAACGCTCTTCATTCGTGCGCTTGTATTGTTAACATTCATTCATAATGAGTGTCCCTTTAGAGTGTCTTGTGTTCCTTTAAGATTCAAACACCAATATTACATCACGTCCCTTGTTTCGTGTCACTTTAACTCCTTGAGTGTATTGCCCCTTCGAATGATGTCATAGCATGGGTACATGTAAGATAGTATAACACTATGACTATGTCTGTATCTGTTGTTGGTAAGATGTGAAAATATAAATTTCAGTTCATTCGTGTAGTAATTTCGTATATGTTCAACGCTCTTCATTCGTAAGAGTAATTACCAACTGGAAGTTGTACTATTTTTGATAAACATCGGATTTGCTCATCAGACGATAAGCTGACAATATTTACGTATGGTCTAATTAGATTCATGCATAAATGTAAGGTAATTTTTGTTATGGTCAAGTTTTTTGTTAAGACCATGTTCTAACATAGATCGATAAATAAGTTAAAGGTCATTATATTCCACAGTCAAATCTATTGGTGATCGAATTTGATAACTATTTTATTGGAACAACTAAGAGTATTATTTACGTGAGATCAATGAATCCAATTATTATAAATAATAAATTGCAGGCATCGGTGGATACCCGATTGCCACATTTAGTGATCACGTGATAAACTGATAAAATGTCCAAGTGACGTACTATATTGAGCAAAAAAAAAAGAGTTGACCTTAGGCTTCGTCCCGATTGGTTACTGAGCTGACACCGGGGATAAATTGACCAATGGCTGCTATTGTATCCTTTTGACAGATATGCGTGCGCAGACTCGTTTGATGTTCGCTATCGCATTACTATGTTTTAATAGCCGAGCCTTCACTTCTCGTCTGACTCTCTTACCGGCAAGACCTGTCTACACAGTACTTCTCCGGCAGACTATTCATCCACTGATAGGCCTACATACAGGTATGCCCTAAATAATGGACTGCTTAACCACAGCAGAATTACATTTTTTTTGCTCATTTGCTCATTTTTTTACTCATTTTCTTGCTCATTTGCTCATTTTTATTGCTCATTTGCTCATTTTCTTGCTCATTTGCTCATTTTCTTGCTCATTTGCTCATTTGTTTGCTCATTTGCTCATTTTTATTGCTCATTTGCTCATTTTCTTGCTCATTTGCTCATTTTTTTTCTCATTTGCTCATTTTTTTTGCTCATTTGCTCATTTTTATTGCTCATTTGCTCATTTTCTTGCTCATTTACTCATTTTCTTGCTCATTTGCTCATTTTTTTGCTCATTTGCTCATTTTTTTGCTCATTTGCTCATTTTTTTGCTCATTTTCTTGCTCATTTGCTCATTTTCTTGCTCATTTGCTCATTTTCTTGCTCATTTGCTCATTTTCTTGCTCATTTGCTCATTTTTTTGCTCATTTGCTCATTTTTATTGCTCATTTGCTCATTTTCTTGCTCATTTGCTCATTTTCTTGCTCATTTGCTCATTTTTTTGCTCATTTGCTCATTTTTTTGCTCATTAGCTCATTTTTTTGCTCATTTGCTCATTGATTGGTGCATACTCAAGAGTCATAGACCTAACATCCAATGTACGTTAATGGTGTCATAGCGTGGGTACATAGAAGACTGTATAACCCTATGCCTATGTCCGTATCTGTTGTCACACCGTGAGTGGATTGTCCGCCTTTAATGATGTCATAGCGTGTGTACATGCAAGACAGTATAATACTATGATTATGTCTGTAGCTGTTGTTGGTAAGATGTGAAATATAAATTTCAAGGTTCAATTCATTCGTGTAGTAATTTCGTATATGTTCAACGCTCTTCATTCGTGCGTTTGTATTGTTAACATTCATTCATAATGAGTGTCCCTTTAGATCGATAAATAAGTTAAAGGTCATTACATTCCACAGTCAAATCTATTGGTGATCGAATTTGATAACTATTTTATTGGAACAACTAAGAGTATTATTCACGTGAGATCAATGAGTCCAATTATTATAAATAATATATTGCAGGCATCGGTGGATACCCGATTGCCACATTTAGTGATCACGTGATAAACTGATAAAATGTCCAAAGCGTAAGTATGAATGTGGAGTGATAAGTGGTTATTACGTAATGTTGTTATAACAATGTCATCAAAGCAATTTCTATAATTGAGTGTCCTGGACGTATGCATGTTTTTGGCTAACTAATTATCGTGTGAATGACACAGTTTATCAACCTTAATTGATACTAACCCGTTTGTTCAGACATTAAATCGATATGTTTTCTGAATAGCATATAACTGTGAACGGGGAACTAATATAATTCATTTGGTAAAGCAAAGGTGTGAAAGACACATTGTTACCACCAATGTCGCGTGTGTGATTGCGTGTACAGCGAATATGACAATTCATTCTGAAGGGTTGTAATTTCACATTACAATTGTCGACCGTTAGTCTCAATACTTCCAATAATTCACGATAATACACACCTGTCATATGGGATAGAGAGAGAGTGTAAAGAATAAACGCTCTTTATTATTTATGTAAAAGTAATAGTGTCTATTTTCAGGTATGACAATTATATGAACTGCGTCCGATAAAACACTGGAATGTATGCATTCATATCGATGGTCACAATGTCCAATAAAGCTATTTCTAAACATCGATTAATAAATACATTGAAACATTGGTTGAACAAAAAAAAATAACGAAAGATATTACGCGCAAATAATTTAACATTCGATATTTTTTTAATATCGAGATTATCAGAAACCGAAAACTCGTTATAAATTTTTTATTTAAACTTTTTTTTTTTAGAGAAATAATTTTGAGGGTTTTGATAATTTGGAAGTTTGGAAATTTTAAAATTTTGGGGTTTTGATAATTTGGAAGTTTTGGGATTTTGAAATATTTTGGAAAAAATAATTTTTGAAATTTTTGAATTTTTTTTTTTGGGTTTTGAAATTTTTTGTTTTGGAAAAATAAGTTTTGGGTTTTGAAATTTTGGAAGTTTTGGGTTTTGAAATTTTGGAAGTTTTGGGTTTTGATATTTTGGAAGTTTTGAGAATATTTTAGTACAACCAATTTTACCCTCAAACAATTTACCCTCAAACAATTTTACCCTCAAACAATTTTAGACCCAAAGATTCTATTTTTAGAAGTGGGGCGAACGAGACACCCACAACCAATTTTAGAACCAAAGATTCTATTTTTAGATGTGAGGCTAACGAGGCTCCTATTCTTCTTATAGTGATAGACAAAACATTCACGTTAGCCATAAATCTACACATTAACGGTGTACTTTACACTAAATCCGGCCATTTATGGGACCATCTCATTTTATACTCAACAGACTCAAGTCTTAAAACTCATTTTCGTTATAATTATCATGTTGTTTGCATCGTTCATAGGCACACGAGCATATTTTGCACTAATCCATGGCTCAAATTAATTTATTTCTTGCATATATTCTGTTGAGTATAAAAGGAGATGGTCTCACACATGGCCGGATGTGCTGTACAGTACCCCTTAAACCCACACTCTGCTGTGTATAAAACAACAGAGAAAGTTCATCGTTAGTCTCCATGGTGTCAATTGATGAGTTTAGATAAGTGTTTTCATGGTATACACCAGTTCTGATTAAAATCACAATCAAACTTTCCACGTACCGAGTCTGTCGAAATTATGTGGGCAGCAGGTATTACGTCTGTGCCAGCCAATCGCAATATCTACCAATAAAGCGGTGCAACCACTCAGTCGATAGTCGCGTTGAATCCCCAAGACTATATATGGGTAATTCCCTCAGAGAGCGCGTTCCAGTAAATCCCACCCACAGATAAAATTATAACCCAGCTCCTTTGTTCTACCCGTTCTATTTCCACGAATGTGCATTTTATACTATGCTTTATACCACAAGTCGACATTCGTAATCTAGAATGGCATATCTCCCAACGTATGCACAACTAACTCCAACCGGGGATTTCTATTTGAGAAATAGTTCTCTTCAAACACCGCCCACAATAACAAACATCTGCATATAAAACCCACATAATACAATTCCTTGTCGGAAAAGACAGCATGCATGTTAATTTGTATACCAGTTGTATCTATTACCTTCAAACATAACACGTCATCATAATAGAGTTACTAATCTTCTGCGCTGAACGATACTACTTTGATAATTCATGAGTCAAAACTATCCTAAAATGCATCCGTGCCAAGATACAGATAATTGCGTCAACATAATATATTACGTATATATGCTGCGTTATATTTACAAGAAAACACATATTGTATTTGTTTTCTAACAAATCTGTTCTGTACTGTACAGTTGGGTTTTCCTGGACAATTGTTACCGCGACAAAATCCACGTGCAATTTCCACTCACACGAGCCGTGTGCGGTGTGGATATGCTGTCTCCGAAGGACTATTTTCCCCCAGAAAAAACGTTCGTTAACGTCTCATTTATCGATAGTTCTCGGAATTGTTCATTTATATCAATGTAATTTCTCCTTGTACATGATAAAACTGGGTTCTAAATGGGTAAATTGACTCGCTACTGGACATTATACGCCACGCCCGCGACCATCTGGTTTACGAATGTCTAGTAGCTCGTCCATTGACCCTGACATATATAGCGTAAGAACTTTTCCACCGCATGGCTAAATATTACACACACATTGTTTACACATTCAGAATTTCTTTTGTGAAAACAAAATTTGTTTGCGGAAACGAAACCTAAAGTACAGCATGTCAATCAAAGCTATTTTAAATAAAAATGTCGGCGGTGACGTCATACTGTAATGGTAGCACGTGGAAGTTATTGATAGTGACGATAACGCGACAAATAGAGGATTTCCTCAAACTCAGTACGTGGAGCGTTTGAGTGTGATTTTAATCAGAACTGGTATAAACAAGATGTAACGTATTTTTCACTACATCTTGGTCGCCGTGAATGTCACAAGAACGATAGATTACTAGCTTTGTCTTTAGAATTGAAAATTAAGTTGTTATTTAAACATAATTAAAACTCCCTGTTTCCCTTCCACATTATTTATGTATATTTCTAAACTTTGTTTTAAGTTAATGACACTCGGAACTAAAAGGTCTGGCCCCCTTCGTGGACCTGAACTTCTAGTTTCCGAATGTCCAGTCGCTCGTCCATTAACTATGATGTGTCTGGGCCTTTGCATAGCTTTGTGTCATATGATATAAATTTCACTTTCGGTATTTTTCAGACTTTCGTTGAAGCTGGGATGTACAATGGACATCCAAATATTCCCGCATGACGTTCAATATTGCCAGGTTATTCTTGAAAGCTGTAAGTGTTTCTTTAAGTGGCATGCTTGTATTAGCCACTGATTTATATTGTATCCTCTGCATCCACCAACCAGACACGTCGGTAATGTAAGGCTAATATGAATCGTACGTGACACGTAGTGGAGCAACCACACATGCTCTGCCTCAAATTTGCATTTTATCGGCGACATAGCGCTAAGAATAATTTATGTAACATCACGCAGTGATCACGACGGAGATGACATGTCAACTTGACAAGACGTGTCGTGCATTCTTGTCTGGATTCTGGCCTACAAATCCAAAATGACGTCAGAAACTGTGTCATGACGTCTTCATTTTTCGTTTTTATTAAGCTAACCAAAGAAATTGGTCTTATTGAAATTAATAGACCTAAATCACGTGTGAATTCTTCGTAAGTTGTAAATTAGTTACTTTCATTTTTCATCGCGATACTTCATTCCCAATTCCGCGTTTTTTGCAATCTCCACACTGTTGCTAACCGAAAGTTACATAATAATTTCTCCAAAATCCATACCCGCGATCTAAAAAAAATCACTGATAGATATAGAAAAAAATATATGACGTCATTCACCTGCCTAAGGTATAAGCACCCTTGATGGTTGCTATAATCACACACTGACAAATACCCATGGAAATTTGTTGTAGAAAGGGGGTATGTGCTACAACAGCGATACACAGCAAATACAATGTAGGGGCATCACCTTTATTACTATAAGTGAGCTGTAATTTATCTCTACTTCAAAGATTCGCGATTGCATAAGAGACTGTCTTAACACCAGACTAGTTGGATTACAACCATATGATCACTACTCGTCTGTGCACCGACGAAACTGGCATACATTTGAACATCTCATTAATAATGTTTATTACATGATCCTACCCTTATTCCAGTCAGTAAACCCATTCTATAAATTGTGACATTAAACGTTCGTTTAATAACAGGAAATAGTGCCAGGTGACCTTTGACTTGCTGTGTGTCGTCTGTTTACATTCCGTACGCTACGTCTCAAAATACTATGGCTTCCAATATTTTTCCAACAAGTTATAATAAATATTTGAAAAGTTATGTCATGAACTATACGCCATTAAATACGTCAGATAGTCTTTATTTATCTGGGAATATTTCTTTACGCGTGCAAACAACGCATAGTTACGTGAAAAGTCATCGCATGCTTTCTAGAAGCCGATGTTAGTTTCGTGTCCCATTTGTTGATTTAAGTATGCTTTGTCGAGGTTTTTTATCATGTAATAAATAGAATATACAACTGGTCCCCAGTTTATAGCGGAATTTACAAAACTCGTCTAGTAAATTAAGTTTGGACCTCGCCAAAGGCTCGGCCCGTACCTAATTTACTGGACTGGTTTTGTAAATTCCGCTATAAACTGGAGACTCGTTGTAGATCCTCTATATATAGAATTGGGTAACATTTAGTTAACCATCGTTACAGGAAAAGGGTCAAATTATTAAATGCGCAGTTCCCTATTTAAATAAGTAAACAGGCATATATAAAACTTAGCTGCATGCATGATGATATAACACGCGCATGTAAAATAACTAGGAACATTGCCAGTATTGGACGAGACATTTTCCATTGGCCGACACCCTGAGCCATCTGTTTTATTTCAGATACATACACTGACCGTAATGTCAATTTGGAATGGGACGAACCAGATGTAGAAGTGCCATCGTCGCAAGAGTTACCGCAATTTACAGTCAGCTTGGTCAGCACATCAAGAGGCATCGCACATTACCAGAACAGTAAGTTACAAGTAAACCATAGTCAGAAATGGTAACGCCCCCCAAGATCATATTATTAGCCATAAATATACATTATAATATAAAATATATTGGTTACATTAATGCACCGCATCAGAATTCCGTTAAAACAACTAATCCTTCAAATTATTACAAAAAACTACGGCTTATTACTGCAGGTTTTTCATTCACCAAACCAGAAAGCTTCTAAATTCGGATCAAAAATTGTGTTCCCGCCATAAAATCTTCAAGTTTGCATGGCCCAGCCATTGTTCATACCTAAACATCGAACGCAATTAACGCGGTCATAATAGTTACACACTGCAACTATAAGACATCCAACGAATACACACCCCACGAAAAACCGAAATGTGTTGTCCTGCGAGATATCCCATCGCTATAGCTCAATTTGACACGGCCAGATTAGCCTTCCTACAATATTCTAAAACAATAAAGCTTCTCAAATCATCGGCATAGTCAGTAGAACTTTCACGAACTTGGACATTCCAACTACAGCTTTTACCGGACTTGGGGTAGCAGTACAACTTTAACGCGTCCCAAAATAACCGGAAAAAAACAATTATCTATTTATAAAATCCTCATGGGACCACATATTTCTAAAACAAACTTTGTAGAACAGTATACACCGGTGGCGTCAACAACAGGTGCATGGCATCATGTCTCGCGCTCGGTATACATCTGTATAGGGCAAACGACATATAAAACCCGAGCCATTTTACCCAAACCCCAGTGGAGCACAACAACTCTGGACAAGAAACCAGATTTACATTGATATTTTGTCTGAGGTGCATGTGTTCTGGGTTTCTGTTATGCCTGATTTGGATTTCTTTTGAGATGATCCGTATTTTTTTTACGTCGTTCGCCTATACCTTTTGTGTTCATACTCGATTACCGAGAGTTTACTTTATCTTAAACTCGTAGCAGATTAGAGGCTCTCATGATCTTCAGCCCTAAAATTTGACATTTTAATTGATCACTTTTGTCATGTTCTCAGGATAAGTCGCTAAACACTCGAGAAAGTATCCACTGACAGACTTTATGTACTGTAAAAAGTATTTATTTCCCCATACCAGGAAAGGGGTAACGCGAAACGCTCTTTCCTGCTCCATACCACTGAAATAAAAGACCATTTTCCTTAAGGCGATATATTCTATGATTCCAATAATTTTTCATAGATAAATGTGTCATTCTCTCTTATGGGGCGCAATTGGACTTGGAAAAATGAAATTAGTCAAGATGATATTTTTTGGTTGTGTTTGATACCATTCTTGAACAAATCATTTTTTCAGCAACACCATTCAAAGGGATTTTGACAACGAACACCCCAAATGGAGGGTGATACCAATTGCTAAAATAACTCTGATACCTACGTTACCACTTAGTTCTTCTTAAGACGACAAATCATATGTGAATATTAAAAAACTCTGTTTCACAAGAGAAACTCTCGAACAAACCCGGATAGCCATTCGCGTCTGCATATAGTGTCCCTATCTATTTTCCGTATGCTCAACTGAAAACAGTTATAATATTTGTTGAAATAATAGATCACATGTCGCACAGTTGAGGTTTATGCTGGATTAACTGTCCAGTGAATACAGTTTATTGTTAAACCTTATACTGAGATATTAATCTCATATGATATCCATTTATGACTATTGTTTTCACTACATATGTTGACTTTTTCACCAGATTAGGTTCAATCCTATATGGTAACGTATGTGGGCATTTTTCAAAAAAAGTGGCTTATTTCTGTCCATCACCATTTTTTTTTTAGAAAAGTGTATTAATAGTCACATTTTTTTATTTTGAGATATAAAATGGGATGGGGTCGACTTGTTGCAGACCGTATATCATCCGCTCCTTGATATCTCTACAATCCAGAGGCTCGGAATATGGCAAAAATAGCTATTTATGCCTGTCCCATTTTCCGAAATCCCCCCAAAAACAGACATTTTCGTATAAAATATGACCATTAAATACCACTTTGTAAGACAATTTGCATCATATGTAACTTGCCTGATCATAAAATCACAAAATATGCGAAATTTTTACCAAGTCAAGTGACATAATTTAGGTCACAAAACTGTCCCACGATTGGTGGTCCCTACTGTTACCAAGAGAGAAACACATAATACAACAGTCTTGGCATTGGCGAATGAGGAAGTTCAAATTGGTTTCCAGTACTATTCATCAATACACATGGCTAAACAACTGTTATCCGCTGGTCGGTGCAGTTAATTTGCCCGTATTTGACCGTATCATTCATCAAACAGGTGAGTACAGTGGGAGTGTGTCACTACTGTTACCCATAGATACAGGTCTGTGGGTTTATTATTACACAAATGTTTCTCTTCTTAGTTTTGTCCAATGTGATCCCCGTGAGGCAACACATACATTTTGTTACATTCCAATGGACGACCAGTGGGAATCGCCTGTATAGACCCGAAACGTCCCTACTGTTACCGTCCCTACTGTTACCCTTTAAATTGTAACAGCAGTGAACATTTTGGTAACAGCATGGACAAAATTCAAAATAGGCATGAGTATCTATTAGTTTGCATGTCGTAATGATTTTAACATCACCATGCTCTGGTTTCTGGCTTATAACATCAATATTTTCACAGATTTTATCCGTCATCCCTGTCTTATTCAGATAATGCTGGAGGTGGTAACAGAAGGGACATTGCGGTAACAGCAGTGACAATCCATTACACAGTTGTTATTTTTGGCAGTGAATTGACATATATTTGTATTTCCTTGCAGAACGCCATTCATTTCTGTATTCCACACACTCATTTTGGTAGAGATGTTTTCTATTATACTTGATTGAGATCCAGTAAACGAAAGTATACATGCTCATTTGCAATGATCGAACAGTTTTCACATACATTCACTTAGGGCACATTCCCATGCCCAACACAAACCCGTGTAAATTGTCAGATATAGACACACCCCAGGTCAAGTGGTCCTGCTAATATGCTATAATGCATTGTTGGTAGACCTGCTGATTTTCTATGATTTCAAAAACTCACGAAATTGAATGACTGCGTTCATGCCCACGGTACATGTATGTGAAAGGTCATTTAAGTGAGGTACTCTATTTTAAATCCAAACAAAGTATATCCATCATTCCATTTAGTCATCTACGGAATACATGAAATATACAGAGTTTACTATAGTCAGTATTTAACGAGACCGCTACTCTTGCGTAGACAAATAGCAATGAGCAAACAGTGTTAACTGGATATTAGCTATCAACATATTAGTAGTCAAAGGTCCACTACCATTGTACATGATCAACTGCCATGCTGCAGAAGTCACAAGTTGTCTAATCTAAACCTGTCTAGTAACCAAATCAATTTTTTTATTAAAGCCAGTTACAGCAGGTGGGGTGCACGGGGTCTGCAATTTTTTCCGAACATTAGGCGGGGGTGGGTGGGTGGTTCAGCAGCCCGGCTGACACATTTTTTCCTGGCCCTGTAATTTTTTTGCTAGTCATTTTTCTACAAAATAATGGGACAAAAGATTTTAAGAATGCTTCTATTATGTACTTAGGTACATGTATGCACTTAACTCTTGGTATGAGGGGTTTGATTTCACCATCAGTTAATAATGATGGATGACACCAAGTGGCAATAAAAAAGTCACCTTGCCAATTGTTTTCATTAAGGATCTATCAATGTACATTGACATGGAAAGGCTCAGATTTAAATAGTTCTAATAGAAATTATTTATTCAACCTTATATAAATGAAAACAACACAAAAACAGATTCTTAAAAAAATGTAAACTCTTCACTGAACTCTTCAAATAAAAATAGAATATTCCAAAAACCATAATAAAATAAAACAAAGGTGTTAAAATAAACTTTGACCGATTTCAACGATATTCGGTATATGGGTCTAGGGTCACCTCTAGATGGGAGTTGCCAAATTTGAAAGATTTTTTATGAAAAATATGACCGCTGGAAGCCATCTTGGATTTTGCTCTTTGTATGACCAAATCCATTAGCGCACCTTTAAGGTCACGTTTCTCATCCAATCGTCATGGATCTTCGAAGTGACCTCTAGATGGGAGCCTCCATGTTTTCTCCAAAATTGTTTTCAAACAAACATGGTCATCTTGGATTTCAAATATCAATCCATCAGCATACCATGCAGCCCACATTTATTGGAGACTTGTTTTGAAACTTTACGGTTGGTAAATAAAAAGAAGGCATGCTTCTATAATCATGGCACGGAACATTGATCAGACAAGATCATGAAAACTGAGTAAAATAGCCATTTGATCACTATCCCATAATCGGGAAAAAATATTAGGGGGTGGTGAGTACCCAGAGGGCGGAAAAATTAAAAAAGCGCCTGGTGTTCGGACCTTTTTTCCTGACCCCTCCCCCAGTGGAATTTAAAATAAAACGTATTTTGTTCACAGTACGACAGATGTACAATTCGTCGGACGAAGGTAATTTCTTCAAATTTTGCGCAGGGTGTCAATGAACATCGTGCGAAATGTATTATTGTATTATCATGTTCAATACTATATTTAACCCTTAGAGCTCTTTCCATCAATGTATCACATTATTATAATCAATAAATTTGAAAAATGATCAAGGAAATATGGGTTGATACAAAAATCGGACTTGGCGCTGAAAGGGTTAAACACAATGTTCATGTGTGTCTTGCTTATTATCAATTATTATCATATGCCACTACCAGTGTGTTATCTATGTTTATAGTTAAAATTGTCACACAGTTCTGCAATAATACATCATACGAAAAATAAATCCACCGTTAAAGTCTGACAACAAATATGAATTGCCAATATGCCATAGTTACGCTAATGTCCTTCCTGTTACCGGAGACTAATTACAGCGTGTATGTCATAAATTTCATCAATGGGACCTATATTTTCCCACCAGAACATTAGCTTTTAGTTATCCTATGCCGGGTCACATACTATATTGTGTTGTTGGTCACATTTGATATGTGTGTGTCCTTCCTGTTACTACCAGTCCTTCCTGTTACCAAATGATAGCCTAATATGCATCAGACTATCGGTTAGTATATTTTGTTTCCAGTTGTGGTGCGCATTTGGTCCAGTTGGATCTCGTTCACTTATGGAAAGTGACATTTTGTTTTATTGTTGGAGATAATGTTTCCACAAGTATGTACATAATAAAACTGTCCCTTCTGTTACGTCAAGTGTCTCTCCTGTTACTGGCTTGTCCCATCTGTTACCGTCAAGTTTTTCTGTCGTATCGAGGTTAATTTGAATTGGATTCCCTCATCCCGATAGGATTGTGGAGTATTTACCTTAACCTTCGGAAAAATATATGGCCATAATCAAACAGAGATGCACATCATTCCATGTCGAGAAAACTCGATACCTGGATATCGGAAATTTATGCATATCACATATACATTATCTTAACTCGTTATACTCATCATGTTTTGGTGTTTATTTTTGCAAATTATGATTACCACACAATGTACATGTTGCGCATGTGTTATTTTCCACCACTATATCACACAAAATCATATTTATATTGAAAACATTAATGGCAACAGTAGGGACACTAGGTGTGTGTGCATCCTCATTGTACCTGATCTGGACAGGATCTAGGTGTGATTAAGGATGCACTTTACTATCTTCTGATCTACTGGATACCCTCAACCACGAAAAGCGGTTCAAATATGTTCTTTCGTAGAAATAATTTTTTTATTCTTGAATACCCAAATCGGCCACATTTTTTGAAAAATGCCCATGTACAACACAACTACCATTTAGTTGCTTTGTGATGAATTTAGACTGCATTGTAACGTAATGTGCAATTTACATGGTATGTAAATTAGTTATGGTATTGATTCGCTGCTACTGTGGTATTATGTTTTCATATCACACACAATTATTGCCATGTATACATGTTGCCTACCTTGATACGCTAAGTCATCTTGGTGTGTAATAAAGTAAAGTATGCATAATGCATAGTCTGATAGTGGAAACATGTCGAGGTCCTATCACAGGAAGTAATACATCACTGGTTCACTAACTTCCCAATCTTTTGAAAAATTAAATTCTTATTTAAAGACATATTATGGACTTGTTCGGGTGCCTGAACTCGATATGTTAGTACGCATGCGCTATGTCAACTGCAGGGATGTATAATTCTACTAACATTGCAGACAATTTCAAAGAAATCGACCACACCACTCCATAGAAAACATCGTCTGAACTACGCTCAATTGTAAATATTTACATCTTGATTCGGGACGCAACTATCGTCGATAAACTGACACAAATGATTTCGCCGTCGAGAGTCATTGCATTTAATTAATATATAACAATGACGGTGTGTGTTGTCAATTTGGATTAATATTCATAAAAAATAACTACTTTGAACAAGATAATTCCCAATTTCTATTTGATCACCCTATTGGAGTGTTTCACATCACTTTAAAACTTAAATTTAAATTAAGAATTAAATATAGCTTGCTCACTATAATACTACTGGTATAATTATTAGTCCACATACCGTATAGGTTGTCCATTTTCGTAGTAACGTAATTATCACATAATCAGTGTAAGTACATTATTTATACATGTACCCCATATCCTCCTTACTGGATGTTAAGAACTGTTCTGCAATCTAGTGGACCACAGTCCTGCGGACTAGGACAATACGTATATTTTGGCATCCAAAATGAAAACACGCGAGGGATTTCTCTCTAGGTTATTTTCTTTTTGCATATTGTAAAGGAACAACTAGAACATGATGGTATTACGCGTTGATGATAGTGTTGCGATAATCCAGGACTTGGGTTGAATGTCCAAAATTGATCATATATAGAATATACGCATAGTGTTTCTGAATAACAAATTTAATCCACGAGTGGGATTGGCGATTTACACCACGAGCTTCAGCTAGTGGTGTAAATCGCCAATCCCACGAGTGGATTAAATTTGTTATTCAGAAACACTATGCGTATATTTTGTTTATGCCACGTTCTTTACAATGTGATGGATAAACAATTTTCCGTTCAAATTGTATGGAGAAAGTTCAATCCACTCTGCGAAGTTTATGCCACGATCTTTACAATGCGATGGATAAACACTTTTCCGTTCAAATTGTATGGAGAAATTGTAATCCACTCTGCGAAGTTTAATCAACAGTAGGAACGTTTAATCAACAGGTGTTGATTAAATGTAATATTTAAACAGATGGCTTTATTTATATAGTAAGATAGGCGATCGTGGTATAAATAATCTGTATCGTGCACCGATAGAAATATGTTTTTTAATTGGACCAGCATGATATTGCCATGCACTTGCAGTGGGTCGAAATGACCGACTGTAGGATGCAATAATTAGTTTAAATTTCCATTATTCACTCTAGCCTGTCCCAGTTAGAGATTTATATGTTACTAGAAGGGTAACCCGACTTCGTCCGGGGACGGAAAGGCGCGATTTGATCTTGAATTGACAATTTTCAAGGTCAAGGTCAGGTCGGAGTCACGATTTGACCCGTTCAAAACACTCCCCGGACAAAAGTACCCCCCCCCACTGTCCCCTAGGTATAAAATGTCGTCGAAATCCGTCCGTTTTACCCGATTTGACCTTGAATTGACAATTTTGAAGGTCAAGGTCAGGTATGAGTCACGATTTGACCCGTCCAAAACACTCCCCTGACAAAAGTACCCCTAGGTATCAAATTTCGTCGAAATCCGTCCGTTTTACCCGAGTTGACCTTGAATTGACCATTTTGAAGGTCAAGGTCAGGTCGAGGTCACGATTTGATCCGTCCAAAACACTCCCCGGACGAAAGGATCCATAGGTATCAAATTTCGTTGAAATCCGTCCATTTTACCCGATTTGACCTTGAATTGACAATTTTGAAGGTCAAGGTCAGGTCGGGTAACGATTTGACTCATCCAAAACACTCCCCGGACAAAACTAACCCTAGGTATCAAATTTCGTCGAAATCCGTCCGGCAGTTTTCCCGGCCATAGCTAACAGACAGACAAACAAAATTCCCAAAATATATATTAGATTCATGGGATTTATAACCGCTGTAATTGACGGTGACATAATGAATGCCTATAAATGAATGACGCATTGTATAATAGGCACAGATAGAACTAGATTGCACTCAGAGAGACGCCAACGTGCGCAAAAATGTAATAAACAATAATTTAAAAAATAATTTCACTGTATTTTACTTAATTTATTTAATTTAATTCAATGTTAGCAAAAAAAGACAATTACCATTTCTCATTTCATCACAGATAAAAGGCAAATTACTATATTAATCATTTAAGTAATTAAAACCAATTCCATGTTGCCGAAAGGATGAGGCTTTAATATCGATTACATTTTTTTCAGCGGCACATTTTCATTTTCATTTTCCGATAGTCAAAGTTGATCAAAGGAGCAATTATAAGAAATAATTAATACCATTTGTGTAAATATTGATAGCAGCCAATATGCAACAATAAATATCAATAATTAATCAATAATTAATCAATAACGATCATTTTATGTAATAATAAACTCTTCAAACGTTGTTTGTGTCAACAAATGCGTTTTGTTTTGTGTTACGTTATTCGTCGTATTTGACCCGGAACTCGGCTGAAGGTTAGGCTATTCAGCCTATTGCGTCGAATTACGAAATCGCGTTTTGAATGTCTCTCTTTTCCCGCACGATAAAAAGAGGCCTTCGCACGAACCAAAAATGATAAAACTTCCCAATTATAAGTAAAAATACCCAAAATGAAGGAGTCTATGTAGGTCCCGAAGGAGTCTATAGACTCTTTGATATAGAGTTCTGATGGAGAAAATGTAGGTCGATCTATTTTTGTCATAACTCTGACGTATTTTGACCTGGGAGAACAGATCGAAATCGAGGCTCACTACGCGCATGCCAGTTTTAAATATAGAAACAGGGAATCCCGACAAATGGCGATATCGGCGACAAACAAATAATCGAAAACAACACATAAAATAAACATAGCAAAAACGCGGCACAGTAAAAATGTCAGAAGGCCACGAGGTTTTACGTCGTTTTTGGTGACGCCATGGAGTGAAACGGAGTAGGGTGACACCAACGTACCTACGAATCTGTCTGATCGCAATACTGTTGCGCGAGCGCACGTAATAACAATTGCTGAGCAAGAGAGAAACCAAAGAAAAATTAGGATAACTACTATGTAATATGTGGGTGGGAATTAATTCCAATGTGATATAATCTTCCAGGATAAGCGAAGCATTCATTAATTGGAGACCCCACAAGGGCTTATAATGTGTTCAGCCCCTCCACAATTTCTACGCACATACACACATTATTAGACATAGTCAGTACGGAGATACTGCACTGTTTGTTTGCAAACCTGACTAACATCATCAATGTGAAACACTGATAAATATGAATGATGATAGTGAACGTTTGGCAAAAATACAAAAATGGAATTGTTTCACAGTAACGTTGGTATCGGTAACGTAGATATCGAAAACACTACCTTGGACCCAACACATACTGTATTATATAAATATCACCAGCCGTCCATCTGCTGCGTTTATTGGAGTGATTTTACCAAATTTGCAATGACCAAATACTAGAATATGGCAATATGGGGTGTACGTGTTTGGTATCGGCAACTTTACAATATTGTGTTTAGAATCATACCGGCCCCATTTCTTGCTAAATAAAACAAGCATGGCCATATATAACCATATTACGTAAACATCAACTTAACGAACTTAAGTTTCTGACATTCTTATGTTTAAGAATTATTACCCACATGTACTTGTGGTAACGTAGGTATCATGGAACTGGCTTCGGCGCGTCTTATGGGCGAAAAATGGGAGTAACCAACATAGAAACATAAAACTGTAAATTTCCAGACGAAATCCATTCATATTGATTATTTAGGACAAACGAATAGGACTGGAATTTTTTTAATCAGCCATAAGTTGCTTATGTATTACTTAAGAGAGCTATGGCTTCAGTAACGTATGTTATGATTCTTCATATTGAAAGCACCACGCTTCCCATGGTATTGCATGCGAGACAAAGAGCTATATTTTTCTTGGAACATTCGTTGTGGCTAACCTTTACTGTTTAAAGTGCAATGTATTGGCTTAACCAGTTGTGCACGTTAAAGGAGAATGACCAAAATAGGATGCGCATGTCAGTATTTCATAAACTTATATAGCTTTTGAATCACCAGAACGCGACAGAAGCGGTAAATTACACTAGTTGTAACCTAGGCCATGTATATAATGAGTAGGATGTTAGTTTACCATTACCTTGCTTTTTGTCCATATTGATATACCAGTTAATGGACTCAAATCGATAGTATTCGTCATATTACGTTACGCTGCACTAAGCGATCAGCTAACATCGCCATAGCAATGGCAATAGCAGGATCAACCAACAACCGTGATGCTGCAAGTATTCCTTAAAATAATAGGTAATCAAATCTAGTAAAGTGGTCCTGCTATACTGTTGGACTGTTCTGCAAATTTAGCTTTGGTGTGGTGAGGCAACGCGATGCCAACACGAAACGCTACCGTAATTTTCAACGATGGATCGGTAAATAATCATTGTTATGGTAGCATAACTTCAATCTATCTATGCATTATTTGAACTCCCTCATTCAAGCGGCATATATTTAGAGTTATTATAGATTACTATAACCTCAAGTCACCACAAAATGGGTTTCCCTAAGGAAACTACGGCGTTGCTTTGATGGTATATTTCCGTTCGGATCAGATTCTTATTAAGTGGCGGTGCATGGGAAGATGAAAACTATATTGACAACAGCTATTGTGAACGTTTCCCATCGGTGGGATTCTAGAGATGTAGATGATTATACGATCTATGCACAAGTAATCGATTTCAACCATATAATAGCACAAAACCTCGAAGCCGGTGTAATAATTATTCTAACGCCACTTTGAATGGTTTCTCATGTTATGCCCTGGGCTTCTGTGTAATCTTATAGAGACAGTGCAAGAGTGAATTAAGGGATCCATAAAATATCGATTTACCATCATTTCCGGTTGCATCGTATTACAAGATAGATAATTCGTTGTAATTTTAGCTGCCCATTCTCCCGCGGGGGTAACCAGTTTTACATGTAGCACTGCCGGTTGAAACCATTCCATGTGACTGGCGACGCGCGCGAATAACGCGGCGTCACATAATTATAGAATATAGCCGATGTAACGAGTGCTTGCAAGGATTCGTCGCCCATGCAGTTAGCTCGCAGTTGTAATTTAATCACAACTAACCATTGCATACGACATTGGATGCTAATAAATCACCCGATTCGTTAACATACGTTTTTGCTCGCTGCTAATAATTAAATAAAATTCATTTTTTAAAACTATTCTTTTCCTTTCAGGCAGTAGAACACAACTGACAATTAACTTTAGGTTCGACAGAAAAGTTGGATATTACGTTATACAAGTGTACATTCCAAATGTGATGATCGTCGTTCTGTCATGGGTATCTTTCTGGCTCGACATCGATGCGGTACCGGCCAGGGTGTGCATCGGTATCTTAACGGTACTCACCCTCACCACGATGAGCTCCGGAATAGGACAGTCTCTACCGAGGGTTTCCTATATCAAAGCAATTGACATTTGGTCTTTCGTTTGCTTGTTTTATGTTTTCGCAGCGTTGTTGGAATACGCATACGTCAATGTTCTGGCGCGTGTTCAAAAGAGGCGGAGTTTCATAAAGGACACCGGGAGGGCAAAAGATGAGACAGAACTGAACGGGATCAAAAGGGTAGGTTTATTAAACCATTGGCGAAAAACATTTCTTGCACCAAAAGCGCTCATGCTCGAACAGTTTCAATCAGTGATATTTTTTTTACTTTTAACTTAAACTTTCATAATTGACTCCCACAGAATGCTCAAAGCGGCTGCATTGGGTATGATGCCTTACATGCTATCAGACTTCATTTTAAACACCAAACAACACAATACATACTTACATGGCAAATACAAAACAATATAAACGGCATCTTGGGTGTTGCTTCATATAGAGATACACAAAACAACACAACATTTACACAACAAAGACAATATTATATAAACGGTATCTGGAGTGTTAGCTTTTCCTTTTGATATGGACGTGACATTACCGAAACGAGAGCTCTATGTATGTATGGTATGCACACATAGACTGAGGTTACTTAACTAATTTCTGTATACACATTAATTTTACGCTATTCTGATTAATACATGTGTGGTTTCTGAAAGTGTTCTATGTAAAAGTGGAGATATATATATATGGAAAGAGCCATCGTTTGTTTCAGTGGGAGGATTTATAAGCTTATAATCCATATTTAATTGCTAAATATTGTTTTCCACATTTGCCCCCGCAATTTAAAGATTAGAATAGACTTAGTTTTGAATCAATTGACCGATAAATTCAAACTTCAAAAGATAATAAAATCAGCATTAAAATAAACGTTTAATGTGGTTAACTACTAAAGTTCTGTACTTTAATTATATTCCATTAAGCTGTAGATCTTTATCCAAATTAAATAAGTATATCAAGATTTAATCATTATATAATAATCCTATTTCAAACCATATATAGATATATATTTATATTTATACTTATACAGACCACTGAAAAATAAAGGATTTTCATCAATGATAATCAGACTCATAAATGTCATGAGGTGTTATAAAATAAATATGCTATTTTAATAATCGTGATAAGGCTACAGGTTTAGTTATATCATTAATATGTAGTAGTTAATTCTTATTATATTTTTTCTGGGAAAAATAATGGAAAACATACATGCACTGTGAATTATAGATGTTAATTACTACTGCACGTTTGCCTCTTCTGTCTGTTTATTGGCGCTCGACCAATGCCCCTTGTTTAATAAACTGGTTCCTGGTCTACATCTCTGCGACAATCTCAGTAACTCGACTAGACCAACGAATGTGGCGGTGTGTGAGCGGACTCATTAACGTTAACACCATTACAAGTCCGACACTCTAACATCTGGGCTACCGAACTCCAATAACATTGACCTGCATTTCGAAGTGTTCATTCAAGTATAAACAATTGTTTTCTAAAAATATCGTTTTCCATTATTGTTGTGCCTCTTCTGTGTGTTTATTGGTGCTCAACCAAGACCTCTTGTTTAATAAACTGGTTCCTTCATCTGTGGCAATCTACACTTCTTGGTGTAAAGAGTATTTATTCCATATCGGTGTGACTAATTAGTGCCCGGGCGAGCCCGGACAAGCCCGGGCGGCCCCATGGGCCCGCGGACAGTGTTATGTGATGGCTTATGGTAGTAGGATACAAAATAAGCATATATTATGAAAATTGACTTGCTGTGTCATTCACCGGCGGATTTATTAACCCATTAAATGCCGATATTGACTAAAAGAACCCGATTGAGTCCGGGCAAACAGGGACCCGATCAGATTATATATTGATCACTAATGGTAGTGAGGCACTTACTAAATGTATACTGTGAAGATTGACTCGCCATCTCGTTCACGACCGCCTTCATTAACCCCATTAAATGACGATACGCACCAGAAGAACATAGGAGAGCCCGGGTAAGCCCGGGCAGCCCCATTGGCAAATGGACAACATACTATGATGCCATATGGTAGTGGGATACATACTAAGTATAGGTTGCGAACGTTTTTCGCTGTGTCATCCACCGCCGGTTTTATTATCGCTTTAAATTCCGATATTGACTAAATAGTGGAATAGATTAGTAACAAAATTGTTCACTTTATGACTAACGTATGAAATTTTGCACATATGTACATATTCACACACTAAATTGATATTAGGTATTGAACCACGCTGAAATTTCACTTTAACCAGGGGGGCCGAATTGTTTTTACGAGACATGAGGTGGGGGGTGGATGGGTACCCGATGCCGGAAACAGTTTTTGACCACCTTTTTTGAATTTTTTTTTCATTGACATATTTTCAACTTTTTTAAACATATTTGTTTATATGTTGTGGCTTGTTGCAATATGAGAAGTACTAATACATTCAATATTGTTATAATTACCCCCATAAGTTGATATAAAATGGAAAAATAGTGAATATTGTGGGGATGGGTCCCAAAATTTTCATTGATTTTTTTTGCGCACAATTTTTTTTAATTGTGTCTGTTTCAGTTTATTTGGCAGTTTTTATATTGAAATTTGTCTAGTTCACGGTGTAGATCAATAAAAAAAATACTTCAGATAGCTCTAGGGTAGGGTGAACTTAATGCAGTCTGACAATATCAGCTGACAACTCATGACAGAATATTACAATAATTATTATAGTTCATGACAGTCTCTTTACTCATACAGTTAGTTGATGCATGAGTGTAATGTATGAAATAAGTATTTGTATCATTGTTTGTATACTAAATTGATTTTTAAATATACTTTGTCAAATAATTATTTGAACTGTCAAATTATTAGTTTCAGTGTTGTTGACAACCATCAATAAGTAAATAAGTAGACATGCAATATAGTTTTAATAACATTTATTGAAAGAAAAAAAAATATAACCTTCCTTGGATAGTCTTCTGAAAAGTATAAAAATATTATTTAAATAGATGTGAAGAGGGGCCAGGACACATTTCAGTTTTGTTCACATTGTAATTATTACATGTATATCCTATAATTACCTGCATATACTACAATGTAAATGACACTTAATATCTAATTCAGGCTAATTTGAAAGTTATCAAAGAAGAAAAAATTAATTTACTTAATTATTGTATATTTATAAGATGATGTGCATGCAAGATGGTCTAGTTTGAAGGCACACATAAAGGTCATGTACACAATGTGTGTGAATTTATTATTGCCCATGAACTCCATCCAGTACGTGACCGAAGTTCAGCTCTGATTGTCCAAATGAATCTCAGTAATATACATCCGTGTATATGGATTTGGCACTAAATTGACAATCAACGTTCAAACTCAAAGGGTTAAGCCATTATTTTAGGAAAAGTTCTAAGTCGTAATGAGAGGTCGGGTCGGTGGTCATGCAGGCATACATAAAATTTAATTCGTAAACTGGTTCATATGCACATTTTCCTTTTGGGTATTACTATAGGCTCTAGGCCTACTAGTTGATGCTGGTTGATGTCTGAAAAAAAGATAAATTTTTTATTCTACTATAGGCCCTAACACTGGCCCTAGTTATTATACTTCCATGGTGTAACCAAGGAAGTATATTGTTTTTCTACTGCGGCCGTTTTCTGTTTAATTGGAAATACTCAGAAACTAATGGGAGGAGGACCGCGAAATCTCTAGCGAATGAAGGCATCTAAGGTCTACTAAAAATAATGGTATCCGGATGTTGGTCCAATATCTTTTAACAGAGTTATGGCCCTTTTTCGATTATTTTTCATTATTATTATTATTATTATACTACAGTATTTTTCAACGCCCAAATCTCGGAATGTATTAGTACTAGAAAACTCAAGTTTGGTAAGTATGTTGGGGTAAATGAGTTCTATGCCTTTGGCTCATAACGGATATTGTCCGCATTTACCCCGTAGAGTTATCTCCCTTTATATGAAAAAATGTCATTTTATTATCTCGGAAATTATAAGGAGCAGAGCATCGAAAATTGGACTGTATACACATCTCGATATGCCCTACTGCCCACGGGCATCAGAACTTGTGTCCGCGCTTTCCCTGAGGAGTTACCGCCCATAGTTGGCAAACCTCTATTTGATTGTACTCTGTTGTCCTCTTGTATCATTCCAGATAACTGCATGTGGTTTTCATAGTCGTGTTGACCGTTGTCAGTTTAGTCAGAGAAGGAAATTTTGACAGGGTCAGACATATATTTTGACACTGGGGTGGGGGGCAAATTGTTTGTAAAATAAAATTTTGATTGACATTCATATATTTAAGTTTATGTATTTCCCGAACGAAAACAAACTCATACCGGAAAGGATTTTTGAAATCCGAGAAGAAATGCAAGAGTTACGGGCCCTCAAAGTTTGCAATTTGGGCCCATGTGCTTGTCCTCACATCTCCTCCGAAGATATCGAACATAGGATATCATCTGATACGCCAACGTGTGCGGACGGAAGAGAGCACGCGGTGGGCCAAATTTTGCCAGTGTCTGTTCATTATTGTGGGTCTGGGGAGGGGTGGTCCGTGGTACCAATTTTTAATTCTTCTCGGAATCAGATGAAACTTGGAATATAACATCTGCAACATCAGCCGATCTAGAAACTGGAAGAATTTCGAAAATCCATCGAAAACTAAAAGAATCGCGGGCCCTCAAACTTTGCAATTTTGGGCCCATGTGCTTGATAACACATCTCCTCCGAAGATATCGAACATAGGATGTCATCTGATACGAAAATGCGTACGGACTGGAGACGGCACGCGGTGGGCCAAATTTTGCCAGTGTCGGTTCATTATTGTGGGTCTGGGGAGGGGTGGTCCGTGGTGCCGAATTTTAATTCTTCTCGGAATCAGATGAAACTTGGAATATAATATCTGCAACATCAGCCGATCTCGAAGCTGAAGACAGATCGTAAATACGTTGGAAAATGGCGGAGATTTTGGCCGTACAAGTTTGAATTTGGGCCCATATGCTTTCCAATAATCAAAGTGTTATCCGTCTCCAAATCAGATGAAATTTATACTATGCAATCTATGTCAGCCGCAAATCACAAAACTGGAAACAACTTTAAAATCCGTTGGAAACTGACGAAGTTACGGGGCCTCAAACTTAGCAGTTTGTGCCAGGGGTTGATGTTTTCCCAATCCCGTCACCCAATTTCGAGGCAGGGGTGGGGTCACGTCCAAACACTTGAGATCAACCTACACATATTAGGACAACATATAATCACCATACTTCATATTTTCCGTCCATAAACTGCGATTCTTTCCACTCATGATTGATCCTATTATTATACTTCCATGGTGTAACCAAGGAAGTATATTGTTTTTCTACTGCGGCCGTTTTCTGTTTAATTGGAAATACTCAGAAACTAATGGGAGGAGGACCGCGAAATCTCTAGCGAATGAAGGCATCTAAGGTCTACTAAAAATAATGGTATCCGGATGTTGGTCCAATATCTTTTAACAGAGTTATGGCCCTTTTTCGATTATTTTTCATTATTATTATTATTATTATACTACAGTATTTTTCAACGCCCAAATCTCGGAATGTATTAGTACTAGAAAACTCAAGTTTGGTAAGTATGTTGGGGTAAATGAGTTCTATGCCTTTGGCTCATAACGGATATTGTCCGCATTTACCCCGTAGAGTTATCTCCCTTTATATGAAAAAATGTCATTTTATTATCTCGGAAATTATAAGGAGCAGAGCATCGAAAATTGGACTGTATACACATCTCGATATGCCCTACTGCCCACGGGCATCAGAACTTGTGTCCGCGCTTTCCCTGAGGAGTTACCGCCCATAGTTGGCAAACCTCTATTTGATTGTACTCTGTTGTCCTCTTGTATCATTCCAGATAACTGCATGTGGTTTTCATAGTCGTGTTGACCGTTGTCAGTTTAGTCAGAGAAGGAAATTTTGACAGGGTCAGACATATATTTTGACACTGGGGTGGGGGGCAAATTGTTTGTAAAATAAAATTTTGATTGACATTCATATATTTAAGTTTATGTATTTCCCGAACGAAAACAAACTCATACCGGAAAGGATTTTTGAAATCCGAGAAGAAATGCAAGAGTTACGGGCCCTCAAAGTTTGCAATTTGGGCCCATGTGCTTGTCCTCACATCTCCTCCGAAGATATCGAACATAGGATATCATCTGATACGCCAACGTGTGCGGACGGAAGAGAGCACGCGGTGGGCCAAATTTTGCCAGTGTCTGTTCATTATTGTGGGTCTGGGGAGGGGTGGTCCGTGGTACCAATTTTTAATTCTTCTCGGAATCAGATGAAACTTGGAATATAACATCTGCAACATCAGCCGATCTAGAAACTGGAAGAATTTCGAAAATCCATCGAAAACTAAAAGAATCGCGGGCCCTCAAACTTTGCAATTTTGGGCCCATGTGCTTGATAACACATCTCCTCCGAAGATATCGAACATAGGATGTCATCTGATACGAAAATGCGTACGGACTGGAGACGGCACGCGGTGGGCCAAATTTTGCCAGTGTCGGTTCATTATTGTGGGTCTGGGGAGGGGTGGTCCGTGGTGCCGAATTTTAATTCTTCTCGGAATCAGATGAAACTTGGAATATAATATCTGCAACATCAGCCGATCTCGAAGCTGAAGACAGATCGTAAATACGTTGGAAAATGGCGGAGATTTTGGCCGTACAAGTTTGAATTTGGGCCCATATGCTTTCCAATAATCAAAGTGTTATCCGTCTCCAAATCAGATGAAATTTATACTATGCAATCTATGTCAGCCGCAAATCACAAAACTGGAAACAACTTTAAAATCCGTTGGAAACTGACGAAGTTACGGGGCCTCAAACTTAGCAGTTTGTGCCAGGGGTTGATGTTTTCCCAATCCCGTCACCCAATTTCGAGGCAGGGGTGGGGTCACGTCCAAACACTTGAGATCAACCTACACATATTAGGACAACATATAATCACCATACTTCATATTTTCCGTCCATAAACTGCGATTCTTTCCACTCATGATTGATCCTATTATTATACTTCCATGGTGTAACCAAGGAAGTATATTGTTTTTCTACTGCGGCCGTTTTCTGTTTAATTGGAAATACTCAGAAACTAATGGGAGGAGGACCGCGAAATCTCTAGCGAATGAAGGCATCTAAGGTCTACTAAAAATAATGGTATCCGGATGTTGGTCCAATATCTTTTAACAGAGTTATGGCCGTTTTTCGATTATTTTTCATTATTATTATTATTATTATACTACAGTATTTTTCAACGCCCAAATCTCGGAATGTATTAGTACTAGAAAACTCAAGTTTGGTAAGTATGTTGGGGTAAATGAGTTCTATGCCTTTGGCTCATAACGGATATTGTCCGCATTTACCCCGTAGAGTTATCTCCCTTTATATGAAAAAATGTCATTTTATTATCTCGGAAATTATAAGGAGCAGAGCATCGAAAATTGGACTGTATACACATCTCGATATGCCCTACTGCCCACGGGCATCAGAACTTGTGTCCGCGCTTTCCCTGAGGAGTTACCGCCCATAGTTGGCAAACCTCTATTTGATTGTACTCTGTTGTCCTCTTGTATCATTCCAGATAACTGCATGTGGTTTTCATAGTCGTGTTGACCGTTGTCAGTTTAGTCAGAGAAGGAAATTTTGACAGGGTCAGACATATATTTTGACACTGGGGTGGGGGGCAAATTGTTTGCAAAATAAAATTTTGATTGACATTCATATATTTAAGTTTATGTATTTCCCGAACGAAAACAAACTCATACCGGAAAGGATTTTTGAAATCCGAGAAGAAATGCAAGAGTTACGGGCCCTCAAAGTTTGCAATTTGGGCCCATGTGCTTGTCCTCACATCTCCTCCGAAGATATCGAACATAGGATATCATCTGATACGCCAACGTGTGCGGACGGAAGAGAGCACGCGGTGGGCCAAATTTTGCCAGTGTCTGTTCATTATTGTGGGTCTGGGGAGGGGTGGTCCGTGGTACCAATTTTTAATTCTTCTCGGAATCAGATGAAACTTGGAATATAACATCTGCAACATCAGCCGATCTAGAAACTGGAAGAATTTCGAAAATCCATCGAAAACTAAAAGAATCGCGGGCCCTCAAACTTTGCAATTTTGGGCCCATGTGCTTGATAACACATCTCCTCCGAAGATATCGAACATAGGATGTCATCTGATACGAAAATGCGTACGGACTGGAGACGGCACGCGGTGGGCCAAATTTTGCCAGTGTCGGTTCATTATTGTGGGTCTGGGGAGGGGTGGTCCGTGGTGCCGAATTTTAATTCTTCTCGGAATCAGATGAAACTTGGAATATAATATCTGCAACATCAGCCGATCTCGAAGCTGAAGACAGATCGTAAATACGTTGGAAAATGGCGGAGATTTTGGCCGTACAAGTTTGAATTTGGGCCCATATGCTTTCCAATAATCAAAGTGTTATCCGTCTCCAAATCAGATGAAATTTATACTATGCAATCTATGTCAGCCGCAAATCACAAAACTGGAAACAACTTTAAAATCCGTTGGAAACTGACGAAGTTACGGGGCCTCAAACTTAGCAGTTTGTGCCAGGGGTTGATGTTTTCCCAATCCCGTCACCCAATTTCGAGGCAGGGGTGGGGTCACGTCCAAACACTTGAGATCAACCTACACATATTAGGACAACATATAATCACCATACTTCATATTTTCCGTCCATAAACTGCGATTCTTTCCACTCATGATTGATCCTATTATTATACTTCCATGGTGTAACCAAGGAAGTATATTGTTTTTCTACTGCGGCCGTTTTCTGTTTAATTGGAAATACTCAGAAACTAATGGGAGGAGGACCGCGAAATCTCTAGCGAATGAAGGCATCTAAGGTCTACTAAAAATAATGGTATCCGGATGTTGGTCCAATATCTTTTAACAGAGTTATGGCCCTTTTTCGATTATTTTTCATTATTATTATTATTATTATACTACAGTATTTTTCAACGCCCAAATCTCGGAATGTATTAGTACTAGAAAACTCAAGTTTGGTAAGTATGTTGGGGTAAATGAGTTCTATGCCTTTGGCTCATAACGGATATTGTCCGCATTTACCCCGTAGAGTTATCTCCCTTTATATGAAAAAATGTCATTTTATTATCTCGGAAATTATAAGGAGCAGAGCATCGAAAATTGGACTGTATACACATCTCGATATGCCCTACTGCCCACGGGCATCAGAACTTGTGTCCGCGCTTTCCCTGAGGAGTTACCGCCCATAGTTGGCAAACCTCTATTTGATTGTACTCTGTTGTCCTCTTGTATCATTCCAGATAACTGCATGTGGTTTTCATAGTCGTGTTGACCGTTGTCAGTTTAGTCAGAGAAGGAAATTTTGACAGGGTCAGACATATATTTTGACACTGGGGTGGGGGGCAAATTGTTTGCAAAATAAAATTTTGATTGACATTCATATATTTAAGTTTATGTATTTCCCGAACGAAAACAAACTCATACCGGAAAGGATTTTTGAAATCCGAGAAGAAATGCAAGAGTTACGGGCCCTCAAAGTTTGCAATTTGGGCCCATGTGCTTGTCCTCACATCTCCTCCGAAGATATCGAACATAGGATATCATCTGATACGCCAACGTGTGCGGACGGAAGAGAGCACGCGGTGGGCCAAATTTTGCCAGTGTCTGTTCATTATTGTGGGTCTGGGGAGGGGTGGTCCGTGGTACCAATTTTTAATTCTTCTCGGAATCAGATGAAACTTGGAATATAACATCTGCAACATCAGCCGATCTAGAAACTGGAAGAATTTCGAAAATCCATCGAAAACTAAAAGAATCGCGGGCCCTCAAACTTTGCAATTTTGGGCCCATGTGCTTGATAACACATCTCCTCCGAAGATATCGAACATAGGATGTCATCTGATACGAAAATGCGTACGGACTGGAGACGGCACGCGGTGGGCCAAATTTTGCCAGTGTCGGTTCATTATTGTGGGTCTGGGGAGGGGTGGTCCGTGGTGCCGAATTTTAATTCTTCTCGGAATCAGATGAAACTTGGAATATAATATCTGCAACATCAGCCGATCTCGAAGCTGAAGACAGATCGTAAATACGTTGGAAAATGGCGGAGATTTTGGCCGTACAAGTTTGAATTTGGGCCCATATGCTTTCCAATAATCAAAGTGTTATCCGTCTCCAAATCAGATGAAATTTATACTATGCAATCTATGTCAGCCGCAAATCACAAAACTGGAAACAACTTTAAAATCCGTTGGAAACTGACGAAGTTACGGGGCCTCAAACTTAGCAGTTTGTGCCAGGGGTTGATGTTTTCCCAATCCCGTCACCCAATTTCGAGGCAGGGGTGGGGTCACGTCCAAACACTTGAGATCAACCTACACATATTAGGACAACATATAATCACCATACTTCATATTTTCCGTCCATAAACTGCGATTCTTTCCACTCATGATTGATCCTATTATTATACTTCCATGGTGTAACCAAGGAAGTATATTGTTTTTCTACTGCGGCCGTTTTCTGTTTAATTGGAAATACTCAGAAACTAATGGGAGGAGGACCGCGAAATCTCTAGCGAATGAAGGCATCTAAGGTCTACTAAAAATAATGGTATCCGGATGTTGGTCCAATATCTTTTAACAGAGTTATGGCCCTTTTTCGATTATTTTTCATTATTATTATTATTATTATACTACAGTATTTTTCAACGCCCAAATCTCGGAATGTATTAGTACTAGAAAACTCAAGTTTGGTAAGTATGTTGGGGTAAATGAGTTCTATGCCTTTGGCTCATAACGGATATTGTCCGCATTTACCCCGTAGAGTTATCTCCCTTTATATGAAAAAATGTCATTTTATTATCTCGGAAATTATAAGGAGCAGAGCATCGAAAATTGGACTGTATACACATCTCGATATGCCCTACTGCCCACGGGCATCAGAACTTGTGTCCGCGCTTTCCCTGAGGAGTTACCGCCCATAGTTGGCAAACCTCTATTTGATTGTACTCTGTTGTCCTCTTGTATCATTCCAGATAACTGCATGTGGTTTTCATAGTCGTGTTGACCGTTGTCAGTTTAGTCAGAGAAGGAAATTTTGACAGGGTCAGACATATATTTTGACACTGGGGTGGGGGGCAAATTGTTTGCAAAATAAAATTTTGATTGACATTCATATATTTAAGTTTATGTATTTCCCGAACGAAAACAAACTCATACCGGAAAGGATTTTTGAAATCCGAGAAGAAATGCAAGAGTTACGGGCCCTCAAAGTTTGCAATTTGGGCCCATGTGCTTGTCCTCACATCTCCTCCGAAGATATCGAACATAGGATATCATCTGATACGCCAACGTGTGCGGACGGAAGAGAGCACGCGGTGGGCCAAATTTTGCCAGTGTCTGTTCATTATTGTGGGTCTGGGGAGGGGTGGTCCGTGGTACCAATTTTTAATTCTTCTCGGAATCAGATGAAACTTGGAATATAACATCTGCAACATCAGCCGATCTAGAAACTGGAAGAATTTCGAAAATCCATCGAAAACTAAAAGAATCGCGGGCCCTCAAACTTTGCAATTTTGGGCCCATGTGCTTGATAACACATCTCCTCCGAAGATATCGAACATAGGATGTCATCTGATACGAAAATGCGTACGGACTGGAGACGGCACGCGGTGGGCCAAATTTTGCCAGTGTCGGTTCATTATTGTGGGTCTGGGGAGGGGTGGTCCGTGGTGCCGAATTTTAATTCTTCTCGGAATCAGATGAAACTTGGAATATAATATCTGCAACATCAGCCGATCTCGAAGCTGAAGACAGATCGTAAATACGTTGGAAAATGGCGGAGATTTTGGCCGTACAAGTTTGAATTTGGGCCCATATGCTTTCCAATAATCAAAGTGTTATCCGTCTCCAAATCAGATGAAATTTATACTATGCAATCTATGTCAGCCGCAAATCACAAAACTGGAAACAACTTTAAAATCCGTTGGAAACTGACGAAGTTACGGGGCCTCAAACTTAGCAGTTTGTGCCAGGGGTTGATGTTTTCCCAATCCCGTCACCCAATTTCGAGGCAGGGGTGGGGTCACGTCCAAACACTTGAGATCAACCTACACATATTAGGACAACATATAATCACCATACTTCATATTTTCCGTCCATAAACTGCGATTCTTTCCACTCATGATTGATCCTATTATTATACTTCCATGGTGTAACCAAGGAAGTATATTGTTTTTCTACTGCGGCCGTTTTCTGTTTAATTGGAAATACTCAGAAACTAATGGGAGGAGGACCGCGAAATCTCTAGCGAATGAAGGCATCTAAGGTCTACTAAAAATAATGGTATCCGGATGTTGGTCCAATATCATTTAACAGAGTTATGGCCCTTTTTCGATTATTTTTCATTATTATTATTATTATTATACTACAGTATTTTTCAACGCCCAAATCTCGGAATGTATTAGTACTAGAAAACTCAAGTTTGGTAAGTATGTTGGGGTAAATGAGTTCTATGCCTTTGGCTCATAACGGATATTGTCCGCATTTACCCCGTAGAGTTATCTCCCTTTATATGAAAAAATGTCATTTTATTATCTCGGAAATTATAAGGAGCAGAGCATCGAAAATTGGACTGTATACACATCTCGATATGCCCTACTGCCCACGGGCATCAGAACTTGTGTCCGCGCTTTCCCTGAGGAGTTACCGCCCATAGTTGGCAAACCTCTATTTGATTGTACTCTGTTGTCCTCTTGTATCATTCCAGATAACTGCATGTGGTTTTCATAGTCGTGTTGACCGTTGTCAGTTTAGTCAGAGAAGGAAATTTTGACAGGGTCAGACATATATTTTGACACTGGGGTGGGGGGCAAATTGTTTGCAAAATAAAATTTTGATTGACATTCATATATTTAAGTTTATGTATTTCCCGAACGAAAACAAACTCATACCGGAAAGGATTTTTGAAATCCGAGAAGAAATGCAAGAGTTACGGGCCCTCAAAGTTTGCAATTTGGGCCCATGTGCTTGTCCTCACATCTCCTCCGAAGATATCGAACATAGGATATCATCTGATACGCCAACGTGTGCGGACGGAAGAGAGCACGCGGTGGGCCAAATTTTGCCAGTGTCTGTTCATTATTGTGGGTCTGGGGAGGGGTGGTCCGTGGTACCAATTTTTAATTCTTCTCGGAATCAGATGAAACTTGGAATATAACATCTGCAACATCAGCCGATCTAGAAACTGGAAGAATTTCGAAAATCCATCGAAAACTAAAAGAATCGCGGGCCCTCAAACTTTGCAATTTTGGGCCCATGTGCTTGATAACACATCTCCTCCGAAGATATCGAACATAGGATGTCATCTGATACGAAAATGCGTACGGACTGGAGACGGCACGCGGTGGGCCAAATTTTGCCAGTGTCGGTTCATTATTGTGGGTCTGGGGAGGGGTGGTCCGTGGTGCCGAATTTTAATTCTTCTCGGAATCAGATGAAACTTGGAATATAATATCTGCAACATCAGCCGATCTCGAAGCTGAAGACAGATCGTAAATACGTTGGAAAATGGCGGAGATTTTGGCCGTACAAGTTTGAATTTGGGCCCATATGCTTTCCAATAATCAAAGTGTTATCCGTCTCCAAATCAGATGAAATTTATACTATGCAATCTATGTCAGCCGCAAATCACAAAACTGGAAACAACTTTAAAATCCGTTGGAAACTGACGAAGTTACGGGGCCTCAAACTTAGCAGTTTGTGCCAGGGGTTGATGTTTTCCCAATCCCGTCACCCAATTTCGAGGCAGGGGTGGGGTCACGTCCAAACACTTGAGATCAACCTACACATATTAGGACAACATATAATCACCATACTTCATATTTTCCGTCCATAAACTGCGATTCTTTCCACTCATGATTGATCCTATTATTATACTTCCATGGTGTAACCAAGGAAGTATATTGTTTTTCTACTGCGGCCGTTTTCTGTTTAATTGGAAATACTCAGAAACTAATGGGAGGAGGACCGCGAAATCTCTAGCGAATGAAGGCATCTAAGGTCTACTAAAAATAATGGTATCCGGATGTTGGTCCAATATCTTTTAACAGAGTTATGGCCCTTTTTCGATTATTTTTCATTATTATACTTCCATGGTGTAACCAAGGAAGTATATTGTTTTTCTACTGCGGCCGTTTTCTGTTTAATTGGAAATACTCAGAAACTAATGGGAGGAGGACCGCGAAATCTCTAGCGAATGAAGGCATCTAAGGTCTACTAAAAATAATGGTATCCGGATGTTGGTCCAATATCTTTTAACAGAGTTATGGCCCTTTTTCGATTATTTTTCATTATTATTATTATTATTATTATTATTATTATTATTATTATACTACAGTATTTTTCAACGCCCAAATCTCGGAATGTATTAGTACTAGAAAACTCAAGTTTGGTAAGTATGTTGGGGTAAATGAGTTCTATGCCTTTGGCTCATAACGGATATTGTCCGCATTTACCCCGTGGAGTTATCTCCCTTTATATGAAAAAATGTCATTTTATTATCTCGGAAATTATAAGGAGCAGAGCATCGAAAATTGGACTGTATACACATCTCGATATGCCCTACTGCCCACGGGCTTCAGAACTTGTGTCCGCGCTTTCCCTGAGGAGTTACCGCCCATAGTTGGCAAACCTCTATTTGATTGTACTCTGTTGTCCTCTTGTATCATTCCAGATAACTGCATGTGGTTTTCATAGTCGTGTTGACCGTTGTCAGTTTAGTCAGAGAAGGAAATTTTGACAGGGTCGGACATATATTTTGACACTGGGGTGGGGGGCAAATTGTTTGCAAAATAAAATTTTGATTGACATTCATATATTTAAGTTTATGTATTTCCCGAACGAAAACAAACTCATACCGGAAAGGATTTTTGAAATCCGAGAAGAAATGCAAGAGTTACGGGCCCTCAAAGTTTGCAATTTGGGCCCATGTGCTTGATAACACATCTCCTCCGAAGATGTCGAAGTTTGGATGTCAGCTGATACGCCAACGTGTGCGGACGGAAGAGGGCACGCGGTGGGCCAAATTTTGCCAGTGTCGGTTCATTATTGTGGGTCTGGGGAGGGGTGGTCCGTGGTACCAATTTTTAATTCTTCTCGGAATCAGATGAAACTTGGAATATAACATCTGCAACATCAGCCGATCTAGAAACTGGACGAATTTCGAAAATCCATCGAAAACTAAAAGAATCGCGGGCCCTCAAACTTTGCAATTTTGGGCCCATGTGCTTGATAACACATCTCCTCCGAAGATATCGAACATAGGATGTCATATGATACGAAAATGCGTACGGACTGGAGACGGCACGCGGTGGGCCAAATGTTGCCAGTGTCGGTTCATTATTGTGGGTCTGGGGAGGGGTGGTCCGTGGTGCCGAATTTTAATTCTTCTCGGAATCAGATGAAACTTGGAATATAATATCTGCAACATCAGCCGATCTCGAAGCTGAACACAGATCGTAAATACGTTGGAAAATGGCGGAGATTTTGGCCGTACAAGTTTGAATTTGGGCCCATATGCTTTCCAATAATCAAAGTGTTATCCGTATCCAAATCAGATGAAATTTATACTATGCAATCTATGTCAGCCGCAAATCACAAAACTGGAAACAACTTTAAAATCCGTTGGAAACTGACGAAGTTACGGGGCCTCAAACTTAGCAGTTTGTGCCAGGGGTTGATGTTTTCCCAATCCCGTCACCCAATTTCGAGGCAGGGGTGGGGTCACGTCCAAACACTTGAGATCAACCTACACATATTAGGACAACATATAATCACCATACTTCATATTTTCCGTCCATAAACTGCGATTCTTTCCACTCATGATTGATCCTATTATTATACTTCCATGGTGTAACCAAGGAAGTATATTGTTTTTCTACTGCGGCCGTTTTCTGTTTAATTGGAAATACTCAGAAACTAATGGGAGGAGGACCGCGAAATCTCTAGCGAATGAAGGCATCTAAGGTCTACTAAAAATAATGGTATCCGGATGTTGGTCCAATATCTTTTAACAGAGTTATGGCCCTTTTTCGATTATTTTTCATTATTATTATTATTATTATTATTATTATTATTATTATTATACTACAGTATTTTTCAACGCCCAAATCTCGGAATGTATTAGTACTAGAAAACTCAAGTTTGGTAAGTATGTTGGGGTAAATGAGTTCTATGCCTTTGGCTCATAACGGATATTGTCCGCATTTACCCCGTGGAGTTATCTCCCTTTATATGAAAAAATGTCATTTTATTATCTCGGAAATTATAAGGAGCAGAGCATCGAAAATTGGACTGTATACACATCTCGATATGCCCTACTGCCCACGGGCTTCAGAACTTGTGTCCGCGCTTTCCCTGAGGAGTTACCGCCCATAGTTGGCAAACCTCTATTTGATTGTACTCTGTTGTCCTCTTGTATCATTCCAGATAACTGCATGTGGTTTTCATAGTCGTGTTGACCGTTGTCAGTTTAGTCAGAGAAGGAAATTTTGACAGGGTCGGACATATATTTTGACACTGGGGTGGGGGGCAAATTGTTTGCAAAATAAAATTTTGATTGACATTCATATATTTAAGTTTATGTATTTCCCGAACGAAAACAAACTCATACCGGAAAGGATTTTTGAAATCCGAGAAGAAATGCAAGAGTTACGGGCCCTCAAAGTTTGCAATTTGGGCCCATGTGCTTGATAACACATCTCCTCCGAAGATGTCGAAGTTTGGATGTCAGCTGATACGCCAACGTGTGCGGACGGAAGAGGGCACGCGGTGGGCCAAATTTTGCCAGTGTCGGTTCATTATTGTGGGTCTGGGGAGGGGTGGTCCGTGGTACCAATTTTTAATTCTTCTCGGAATCAGATGAAACTTGGAATATAACATCTGCAACATCAGCCGATCTAGAAACTGGACGAATTTCGAAAATCCATCGAAAACTAAAAGAATCGCGGGCCCTCAAACTTTGCAATTTTGGGCCCATGTGCTTGATAACACATCTCCTCCGAAGATATCGAACATAGGATGTCATCTGATACGAAAATGCGTACGGACTGGAGACGGCACGCGGTGGGCCAAATGTTGCCAGTGTCGGTTCATTATTGTGGGTCTGGGGAGGGGTGGTCCGTGGTGCCGAATTTTAATTCTTCTCGGAATCAGATGAAACTTGGAATATAATATCTGCAACATCAGCCGATCTCGAAGCTGAACACAGATCGTAAATACGTTGGAAAATGGCGGAGATTTTGGCCGTACAAGTTTGAATTTGGGCCCATATGCTTTCCAATAATCAAAGTGTTATCCGTATCCAAATCAGATGAAATTTATACTATGCAATCTATGTCAGCCGCAAATCACAAAACTGGAAACAACTTTAAAATCCGTTGGAAACTGACGAAGTTACGGGGCCTCAAACTTAGCAGTTTGTGCCAGGGGTTGATGTTTTCCCAATCCCGTCACCCAATTTCGAGGCAGGGGTGGGGTCACGTCCAAACACTTGAGATCAACCTACACATATTAGGACAACATATAATCACCATACTTCATATTTTCCGTCCATAAACTGCGATTCTTTCCACTCATGATTGATCCTATTATTATACTTCCATGGTGTAACCAAGGAAGTATATTGTTTTTCTACTGCGGCCGTTTTCTGTTTAATTGGAAATACTCAGAAACTAATGGGAGGAGGACCGCGAAATCTCTAGCGAATGAAGGCATCTAAGGTCTACTAAAAATAATGGTATCCGGATGTTGGTCCAATATCTTTTAACAGAGTTATGGCCCTTTTTCGATTATTTTTCATTATTATTATTATTATTATTATTATTATACTTCCATGGTGTAACCAAGGAAGTATATTGTTTTTCTACTGCGGCCGTTTTCTGTTTAATTGGAAATACTCAGAAACTAATGGGAGGAGGACCGCGAAATCTCTAGCGAATGAAGGCATCTAAGGTCTACTAAAAATAATGGTATTCGGATGTTGGTCCAATATCTTTTGACAGAGTTATGGCCCTTTTTCGATTATTTTTCATTATTATTATTATTATTATTATTATTATTATACTACAGTATTTTTCAACGCCCAAATCTCGGAATGTATTAGTACTAGAAAACTCAAGTTTGGTAAGTATGTTGGGGTAAATGAGTTCTATGCCTTTGGCTCATAACGGATATTGTCCGCATTTACCCCGTGGAGTTATCTCCCTTTATATGAAAAAATGTCATTTTATTATCTCGGAAATTATAAGGAGCAGAGCATCGAAAATTGGACTGTATGCACATCTCGATATGCCCTACTGCCCACGGGCATCAGAACTTGTGTCCGCGCTTTCCCTGAGGAGTTACCGCCCATAGTTGACAAACCTCTATTTGATTGTACTCTGTTGTCCTCTTGTATCATTCCAGATAACTGCATGTGGTTTTCATAGTCGTGTTGACCGTTGTCAGTTTAGTCAGAGAAGGAAATTTTGACAGGGTCGGACATATATTTTGACACTGGGGTGGGGGGCAAATTGTTTGCAAAATAAAATTTTGATTGACATTCATATATTTAAGTTTATGTATTTCCCGAACGAAAACAAACTCATACCGGAAAGGATTTTTGAAATCCGAGAAGAAATGCAAGAGTTACGGGCCCTCAAAGTTTGCAATTTGGGCCCATGTGCTTGATAACACATCTCCTCCGAAGATGTCGAAGTTGGGATGTCAGCTGATACGCCAATGTGTGCGGACTGAAGAGGGCACGCGGCTGGCCAAATTTTGCCAGTATCGGTTCATTATTGTGGGTCTGGGGAGGGGTGGTCCGTGGTACCAATTTTTAATTCTTCTCGGAATCAGATGAAACTTGGAATATAACATCTGCAACATCAGCCGATCTAGAAACTGGAAGAATTTCGAAAATCCATCGAAAACTAAAAGAATCGCGGGCCCTCAAACTTTGCAATTTTGGGCCCATGTGCTTGATAACACATCTCCTCCGAAGATATCGAACATAGGATGTCATCTGATACGAAAATGCGTACGGACTGGAGACGGCACGCGGTGGGCCAAATTTTGCCAGTGTCGGTTCATTATTGTGGGTCTGGGGAGGGGTGGTCCGTGGTGCCGAATTTTAATTCTTCTCGGAATCAGATGAAACTTGGAATATAATATCTGCAACATCAGCCGATCTCGAAGCTGAACACAGATCGTAAATACGTTGGAAAATGGCGGAGATTTTGGCCGTACAAGTTTGAATTTGGGCCCATATGCTTTCCAATAATCAAAGTGTTATCCGTCTCCAAATCAGATGAAATTTATACTATGCAATCTATGTCAGCCGCAAATCACAAAACTGGAAACAACTTTAAAATCCGTTGGAAACTGACGAAGTTACGGGGCCTCAAACTTAGCAGTTTGTGCCAGGGGTTGATGTTTTCCCAATCCCGTTACCCAATTTCGAGGCAGGGGTGGGGTCACGTCCAAACACTTGAGATCAACCTACACATATTAGGACAACATATAATCACCATACTTCATATTTTCCGTCCATAAACTGCGATTCTTTCCACTCATGATTGATCCTATTATTATACTTCCATGGTGTAACCAAGGAAGTATATTGTTTTTCTACTGCGGCCGTTTTCTGTTTAATTGGAAATACTCAGAAACTAATGGGAGGAGGACCGCGAAATCTCTAGCGAATGAAGGCATCTAAGGTCTACTAAAAATAATGGTATTCGGATGTTGGTCCAATATCTTTTGACAGAGTTATGGCCCTTTTTCGATTATTTTTCATTATTATTATTATTATTATTATTATTATTATACTACAGTATTTTTCAACGCCCAAATCTCGGAATGTATTAGTACTAGAAAACTCAAGTTTGGTAAGTATGTTGGGGTAAATGAGTTCTATGCCTTTGGCTCATAACGGATATTGTCCGCATTTACCCCGTGGAGTTATCTCCCTTTATATGAAAAAATGTCATTTTATTATCTCGGAAATTATAAGGAGCAGAGCATCGAAAATTGGACTGTATGCACATCTCGATATGCCCTACTGCCCACGGGCATCAGAACTTGTGTCCGCGCTTTCCCTGAGGAGTTACCGCCCATAGTTGACAAACCTCTATTTGATTGTACTCTGTTGTCCTCTTGTATCATTCCAGATAACTGCATGTGGTTTTCATAGTCGTGTTGACCGTTGTCAGTTTAGTCAGAGAAGGAAATTTTGACAGGGTCGGACATATATTTTGACACTGGGGTGGGGGGCAAATTGTTTGCAAAATAAAATTTTGATTGACATTCATATATTTAAGTTTATGTATTTCCCGAACGAAAACAAACTCATACCGGAAAGGATTTTTGAAATCCGAGAAGAAATGCAAGAGTTACGGGCCCTCAAAGTTTGCAATTTGGGCCCATGTGCTTGATAACACATCTCCTCCGAAGATGTCGAAGTTGGGATGTCAGCTGATACGCCAATGTGTGCGGACTGAAGAGGGCACGCGGCTGGCCAAATTTTGCCAGTATCGGTTCATTATTGTGGGTCTGGGGAGGGGTGGTCCGTGGTACCAATTTTTAATTCTTCTCGGAATCAGATGAAACTTGGAATATAACATCTGCAACATCAGCCGATCTAGAAACTGGAAGAATTTCGAAAATCCATCGAAAACTAAAAGAATCGCGGGCCCTCAAACTTTGCAATTTTGGGCCCATGTGCTTGATAACACATCTCCTCCGAAGATATCGAACATAGGATGTCATCTGATACGAAAATGCGTACGGACTGGAGACGGCACGCGGTGGGCCAAATTTTGCCAGTGTCGGTTCATTATTGTGGGTCTGGGGAGGGGTGGTCCGTGGTGCCGAATTTTAATTCTTCTCGGAATCAGATGAAACTTGGAATATAATATCTGCAACATCAGCCGATCTCGAAGCTGAACACAGATCGTAAATACGTTGGAAAATGGCGGAGATTTTGGCCGTACAAGTTTGAATTTGGGCCCATATGCTTTCCAATAATCAAAGTGTTATCCGTCTCCAAATCAGATGAAATTTATACTATGCAATCTATGTCAGCCGCAAATCACAAAACTGGAAACAACTTTAAAATCCGTTGGAAACTGACGAAGTTACGGGGCCTCAAACTTAGCAGTTTGTGCCAGGGGTTGATGTTTTCCCAATCCCGTTACCCAATTTCGAGGCAGGGGTGGGGTCACGTCCAAACACTTGAGATCAACCTACACATATTAGGACAACATATAATCACCATACTTCATATTTTCCGTCCATAAACTGCGATTCTTTCCACTCATGATTGATCCTATTATTATACTTCCATGGTGTAACCAAGGAAGTATATTGTTTTTCTACTGCGGCCGTTTTCTGTTTAATTGGAAATACTCAGAAACTAATGGGAGGAGGACCGCGAAATCTCTAGCGAATGAAGGCATCTAAGGTCTACTAAAAATAATGGTATTCGGATGTTGGTCCAATATCTTTTGACAGAGTTATGGCCCTTTTTCGATTATTTTTCATTATTATTATTATTATTATACTTCCATGGTGTAACCAAGGAAGTATATTGTTTTTCTACTGAGGTCGTTTTCCGTTTATTTCGAAATACTCAGAAACTGATTGCAGTAGGAACGCGAAATCTCTAGCGAATGTAGGCATCGAAGGTTTACTACATATAATGGTATCCGGATTTCCGCCCAATGTTTCTTGGCGGAGTTATGGCCCTTTTGCGATTATTTTTCATTGTTATTATTATTATTATTATTATTATTATTATTATACTTGACACTTTTGTAATCACTATTACTCGAAAAGTACAAGAAGTAGGACACTAAAACTTGGTAAGTAGGTTGGGGTACATGAGTTCTATGCCTATGGCCCATAACGATTTTGTCCGCGCTTTCACCGAGGAGTTATCTCCCTTTATTTGAAAAAATGTCAGTTTATTATCTCGGAAATTATAAGAAGCAGAGCATCGAAAATTAGACCGTATGCACATCTCGATATGCACAATTGCCCACGGGCATAAAAACTTGTGTCCGCGCTTTCCCTGAAGAGTTACCGCCCATAGTTGGCAAACGTCTATTTTATTGTACTCTGTTGTCCTCCCGTATCATTCCAGATAACTGTATTTGGTTTTTGTAGTCGTGTTGACCGTTGTCAGCTTAGTCCGAAGAAGAAAATTTGACAGGGTTGGCCATATATTTTTACACTGGGGTGGGGGCAAAATTTTCGCAATTTTTTTTTTTTATTGACATTCATCTATTTAAGTATGTAGATTCCATGAACGAAAACAAACCCATACCGGAAAGGATTTTTGTAATCCGAGAAGAAATGCAAGAGTTACGGGCCCTCAAAGTTTGCAATTTGGTCCCATGTGCTTGTGCTCACATCTCCTCCGAAGATATCGAACTTAGGATGTCATCTGATATCCCAGTGCGTGCGGTCCGAAGAGAGCACGCGATGTGCCAAATTTTGCCAGTGTCGGTTAAGTGTAGTGGATCAGGGGAGGGGCGGTCCGGGGTACCAATTTTTTATTCTTCTCCGAATCAGATGAAACTTGGAGTGTAACATCTACACCGCCAACCGATCTAGAAACTGAAACAATTTCGAAAATCCATTGAAAAATGACGGAGTTGCGGTCCTTCAAACAATGCAAATTTGGGCCCATGTGCCTGTGACCTCATCTCCTCCGAAGATCACAAACTTAGGATGTCATCTGATAACGCAGTGCGCGCGGTCTGAAGAGAGCACTCGATGTGCCAAATTTCGCAAGTGTCGGTTCAGTGTTGTGGGTCAGGGGAGGGGTGGTCCGAGGTACTAAAATTTAGTTCGTCTCCGAATCATATGAAACTTGGTATATAACATCTACCTTATACGTTGATCATAAAACTGAAAACAGATCGTAAATCCGTTAAAAAATGGCGGAGATTTGGGCCCTCAAACTTTGAATGTGGGCCCGTATTCTTTCTAATAAACAAAATGTTATTCGTCTCTGAATGAGACAAAATTTATAACAAATAATCAATGTAACTAGCTGATCACAATACTCAAAACAATTTTAAAATCCATTGGAAAATAACGGAGTTACGGGCTCTCAAAATTCGCATTTTGGGCCGGGTTTGACTATTTCCCAATCCCGTCACCCAATTTCGAGGCAGGGGTGGGGTCACTTCCAAACACTTGAGATCAACCCACACATGTTAAGGGAAAGATATAATCATCCTACTTCATATTTTCCGTCCCTTAACTGCGATTTATTGAGCTCATGATTTGGCCTATTATTATACTTCCATGGTGTAACCAAGGAAGTATATTGTTTTTCTACTGAGGTCGTTTTCCGTTTATTTCGAAATACTCAGAAACTGATTGCAGTAGGAACGCGAAATCTCTAGCGAATGTAGGCATCGAAGGTTTACTACATATAATGGTATCCGGATTTCCGCCCAATGTTTCTTGGCGGAGTTATGGCCCTTTTGCGATTATTTTTCATTGTTATTATTATTATTATTATACTTCCATGGTGTAACCAAGGAAGTATATTGTTTTTGTATTGGTGCCGTTTTCCGTTTATTTGGAAATACTCAGATATTAATTGCAGTATAAACACGAAACCTGTAGCAAATATGTAGGGATCTGAGGTCTACTAAAAATAAAGGTATCCGCATGTCAGTTCAATGTTTCTTGACGGAGTTATCGCCCTTTTAAGATTATTTTTCACTATTATTATACTTCCATGGTGTAACCAAGGAAGTATATTGTTTTTCTACTGCGGCCGTTTTCTGTTTAATTGGAAATACTCAGAAACTAATGGGAGGAGGACCGCGAAATCTCTAGCGAATGAAGGCATCTAAGGTCTACTAAAAATAATGGTATCCGGATGTTGGTCCAATATCTTTTAACAGAGTTATGGCCCTTTTCCGATTATTTTTCATTATTATTATTATTATTATTATTATTATACTACAGTATTTTTCAACGCCCAAATCTCGGAATGTATTAGTACTAGACAACTCAAGTTTGGTAAGTATGTTGAGGTAAATGAGTTCTATGCCTTTGGCTCATAACGGATATTGTCCGCATTTACCCCGTGGAGTTATCTCCCTTTATATGAAAAAATTTCATTTTATTATCTCGAAAATTATAAGGAGCAGAGCATCGAAAATTGGACTGTATGCACATCTCGATATGCCCTACTGCCCACGGGCATCAGAACTTGTGTCCGCGCTTTCCCTGAGGAGTTACCTCCCATAGTTGGCAAACCTCTATTTGATTGTACTCTGTTGTCCTCTTGTATCATTCCAGATAACTGCATGTGGTTTTCATAGTCGTGTTGACCGTTGTCAGTTTAGTCAGAGAAGGAAAATTTGACAGGGTCGGACATATATTTTGACACTGGGGGTGGGGTGTAAATTTTTTGAAAAATAAAATTTTGATTGACATTCATATATTTAAGTTTATGTATTTCCCGAACGAAAACAAACTCATACCGGAAAGGATTTTTGAAATCCGAGAAGAAATGCAAGAGTTACGGGCCCTCAAAGTTTGCAATTTGGGACCATGTGCTTGATAACACATCTCCTCCGAAGGTATCGAACATAGAATATCATCTGATACGCCAACGTGTGCGGACGGAAGAGAGCACGCGGTGGGCCAAATTTTGCCAGTGTCTGTTCATTATTGTGGGTCTGGGGAGGGGTTGTCCGTGGTACCAATTTTTAATTCTTCTCCGAATTAGATGAAACTTAGAATATAACATCTCCAACATCAGTCGATCTCGAAATTGAAAGAATTTCGAAAATCCATCGAAAACTGACATAATTGCGGGCCCTCAAACTTTGCAATTTTGGACCCATCTGCTTGATAACACATCTCCTCCGAAGATATCGAACATAGGATGTCATCTGATACGAAAATACGTATGGACTGAAGAGGGCACGCGGTGGGCCAAATATTGCCAGTGTCGGTTCAGTATTGTGGGTCTGGGGAGGGGTGGTCCATGGTACCAATTTTTAATTATTTTCCGAATCAGATGAAACTGGGAATATAACATCTGCAACCTCAGCCGATCTAGAAACTGAAAGAATTTCGAAAATCCATCGAAAACTGAAAGAATTGCGGGCCCTCAAACTTTGCAATTTTGGGCCCATGTGCTTGATAACACATCTTTTCCGAAGATATCGAACCTAGGATGTAATCTGCTACGATAATCCGTACGGACTGAAGAGGGCACGCGGTGGGTGTAATTTCTCCAGTGTCGGTTCAGTATTGTTGGTCAGGGGAGGGGTAGTCCGTGGTACCATTTTTTTTATTCTTCTCCGAATCAGATGAAACTTGGAATGTAACATCTACCATATACGTTGATCACGAAGCTGAAAACAGATCGTAAATCCGTCAGAAAATGGCGGAGATTTTGGCCATCCAATTTTGAATTTGGGCCCATATGCTTTCCAATAACCAAAGTGTTATTCGGGTCCGAATCAGATGAAATTTATGTTGTGCAATCTAGGTCAGCGGCAGATCGCAAAACTGAAAACAATTTTTAAATGCGTTGGAAACTAACGGAGTTACGGGCCCTCAAACTTCGCATTTTGTGCCAGGGTTGATGTTTTCCCAATCCCGTCACCCAATTTCGAGGTAGGGGTGGGGTCACGTCCAAACACTTGAGATCAACCTACACATGTTAGGACAACATATACTCACAATACTTATATTTTCCGTCCCGAAACTGCGATTCTTTCCACTCATGATTTTCCCTATTATTATACTTCCATGGTGTAACCAAGGAAGTATATTGTTTTTCTACTGCGGCCGTTTTCTGTTTAATTGGAAATACTCAGAAACTAATGGGAGGAGGACCGCGAAATCTCTAGCGAATGAAGGCATCTAAGGTCTACTAAAAATAATGGTATCCGGATGTTGGTCCAATATCTTTTAACAGAGTTATGGCCCTTTTCCGATTATTTTTCATTATTATTATTATACTTCCATGGTGTAACCAAGGAAGTATATTGTTTTTCTACTGCGGCCGTTTTCTGTTTAATTGGAAATACTCAGAAACTAATGGGAGGAGGACCGCGAAATCTCTAGCGAATGAAGGCATCTAAGGTCTACTAAAAATAATGGTATCCGGATGTTGGTCCAATATCTTTTGACAGAGTCATGGCCCTTTTTCGATTATTTTTCATTATTATTATTATACTGGACACTTTTGCAACCCTTATTACTCGAAAAGTAACAGGAGTAGCACACTAAAACTTGGTACGTATCTTGGGATCAAAGAGTTGTATGCCATCGTCGCATAACGAATATTGTCCGCGTTTTCCCCGAGGAGTTATCTCCCTTTATCTGAAAAAAATGTCATTTGATTATCTCGGAAATTATAAGGAGCAGAGCATCGAAAATTGGACCGTATGCACATCTCGATATGCCCTACTGCCCACGGGCATCAAAATTTGTGTCCGCGCTTTTCCTGAGGAGTTACCGCCCATAGTTGGCAAACCTCTATTTGATTGTACCTCTTGTATCATTCCAGATAACTGCATGTGATTTTCATAGTCGTGTTGACCGTTGTCAGTTTAGTCAGAGAAGGAAATTTTGACAGGGTCGGACATATATTTTGACACTGGGGTGGGGGGCAAATTTTTTTAAAAATAAAAATTTTATTGACATTCATATATTTAAGTTTATGTATTTCCCGAACGAAAACAAACTCATACCGGAAAGGATTTTTGAAATCCGAGAAGAAATGCAAGAGTTACGGGCCCTCAAAGTTTGCAATTTGGGCCCATGTGCTTGTGATCACATCTCCTCCGAAGATATCGAACACAGGATGTCATCTGATACGCCAATGTGTGCGGACTGAAGAGGGCACGCGGTGGGCTAAATTTTGCCAGTGTCGGTTCATTATTGTGGGTCTGGGGAGGGGTGGTCCGTGGTACCAATTTTTAATTCTTCTCGGAATCAGATGAAACTTGGAATCTAACATCTGCAATATCAGCCGATCTAGAAAGTGAAAAAATTTCGAAAATCCATCAAAAACTGAAAGAATTGCGGCCCCTCAAACTTTGCAATTTTGGGCCCGTGTGCTTGATAACACATCTCCTCCGAAGATATCGAACATAGGATGTCATCTGATACGAAAATGCGTACGGACTGAAGACGGCACGCGGTGGGCCAAATTTTTCCAGTGTCGGTTCAGTATTGTGGGTCTGGGGAGGGGTGGTCCGTGGTACCAATTTTTAATTCTTCTCGGAATCGGATTAAACTTGGAATATAACATTTGCAACATCAGCCGATCTGGAAGCTGAAAACAGATCGTAAATCCGTTGAAAAATGGCGGAGATTTTGGCCGTCCAAGTTTTAATTTGGGCCCATATGCTTTCCAATAATCAAAGTGTTATCCGTCTCCAAATCAGATGAAATTGATACTATGTAATCTATGTTAGCAGCAAATCACAAAAATGGAAACAATTTTAAAATCCGTTGGAAACTAACGGAGTTACGGGGCCTCAAACTTAGCATTTTGTGCCAGGGGTTGATGTTTTCCCAATCCCGTCACCCAATTTCGAGGCAGGGGTGGGGTCACGTCCAAACACTTGAGATCAACCTACATATGTTAGGACAGCATATAATCACCATACTTTATATTTTACGTCCATAAACTGCGATTCATTTCACTCATGATTGTTCCTATTATTATACTTCCATGGTGTAACCAAGGAAGTATATTGTTTTTCTACTGCGGCCGTTTTCTGTTTAATTGGAAATACTCAGAAACTAATGGGAGGAGGACCGCGAAATCTCTAGCGAATGAAGGCATCTAAGGTCTACTAAAAATAATGGTATCCGGATGTTGGTCCAATATCTTTTGACAGAGTCATGGCCCTTTTTCGATTATTTTTCATTATTATTATTATACTGGACACTTTTGCAACCCTTATTACTCGAAAAGTAACAGGAGTAGCACACTAAAACTTGGTACGTATCTTGGGATCAAAGAGTTGTATGCCATCGTCGCATAACGAATATTGTCCGCGTTTTCCCCGAGGAGTTATCTCCCTTTATCTGAAAAAAATGTCATTTGATTATCTCGGAAATTATAAGGAGCAGAGCATCGAAAATTGGACCGTATGCACATCTCGATATGCCCTACTGCCCACGGGCATCAAAACTTGTGTCCGCGCTTTTCCTGAGGAGTTACCGCCCATAGTTGGCAAACCTCTATTTGATTGTACCTCTTGTATCATTCCAGATAACTGCATGTGATTTTCATAGTCGTGTTGACCGTTGTCAGTTTAGTCAGAGAAGGAAATTTTGACAGGGTCGGACATATATTATGACACTGGGGTGGGGGGCAAATTTTTGTTTAAATAAAAATTTTATTGACATTCATATATTTAAGTTTATGTATTTCCCGAACGAAAACAAACTCATACCGGAAAGGATTTTTGAAATCCGAGAAGAAATGCAAGAGTTACGGGCCCTCAAAGTTTGCAATTTGGGCCCATGTGCTTGTGATCACATCTCCTCCGAAGATATCGAACACAGGATGTCATCTGATACGCCAATGTGTGCGGACTGAAGAGGGCACGCGGTGGGCTAAATTTTTGCCAGTGTCGGTTCATTATTGTGGGTCTGGGGAGGGGTGGTCCGTGGTACCAATTTTTAATTCTTCTCGGAATCAGATGAAACTTGGAATCTAACATCTGCAATATCAGCCGATCTAGAAAGTGAAAAAATTTCGAAAATCCATCAAAAACTGAAAGAATTGCGGCCCCTCAAACTTTGCAATTTTGGGCCCGTGTGCTTGATAACACATCTCCTCCGAAGATATCGAACATAGGATGTCATCTGATACGAAAATGCGTACGGACTGAAGACGGCACGCGGTGGGCCAAATTTTTCCAGTGTCGGTTCAGTATTGTGGGTCTGGGGAGGGGTGGTCCGTGGTACCAATTTTTAATTCTTCTCGGAATCGGATTAAACTTGGAATATAACATTTGCAACATCAGCCGATCTGGAAGCTGAAAACAGATCGTAAATCCGTTGAAAAATGGCGGAGATTTTGGCCGTCCAAGTTTTAATTTGGGCCCATATGCTTTCCAATAATCAAAGTGTTATCCGTCTCCAAATCAGATGAAATTGATACTATGCAATCTATGTTAGCAGCAAATCACAAAAATGGAAACAATTTTAAAATCCGTTGGAAACTAACGGAGTTACGGGGCCTCAAACTTAGCATTTTGTGCCAGGGGTTGATGTTTTCCCAATCCCGTCACCCAATTTCGAGGCAGGGGTGGGGTCACGTCCAAACACTTGAGATCAACCTACATATGTTAGGACAACATATAATCACCATACTTTATATTTTACGTCCATAAACTGCGATTCATTTCACTCATGATTGTTCCTATTATTATACTTCCATGGTGTAACCAAGGAAGTATATTGTTTTTCTACTGCGGCCGTTTTCTGTTTAATTGGAAATACTCAGAAACTAATGGGAGGAGGACCGCGAAATCTCTAGCGAATGAAGGCATCTAAGGTCTACTAAAAATAATGGTATCCGGATGTTGGTCCAATATCTTTTGACAGAGTCATGGCCCTTTTTCGATTATTTTTCATTATTATTATTATACTGGACACTTTTGCAACCCTTATTACTCGAAAAGTAACAGGAGTAGCACACTAAAACTTGGTACGTATCTTGGGATCAAAGAGTTGTATGCCATCGTCGCATAACGAATATTGTCCGCGTTTTCCCCGAGGAGTTATCTCCCTTTATCTGAAAAAAATGTCATTTGATTATCTCGGAAATTATAAGGAGCAGAGCATCGAAAATTGGACCGTATGCACATCTCGATATGCCCTACTGCCTACGGGCATCAAAACTTGTGTCCGCGCTTTTCCTGAGGAGTTACCGCCCATAAATAGGCACACACTATACACCAGGATGAATAAACCAAGGTTTTTTTTTATTGCATATTCCGAATTGGACTAGAGATTAGGACTCGAATATACTGCTTAAAAATGTTTTTACCCAGGGCTTTCCGTGTTACGGGGTACGGAATTATTGCAACTATTTTTCCCGCCAAATCCAAACCGGCTGGTTGAAGAGCAAGATAATGTCGTAGAATGTACATTGACATACTTTATGTACGTCCCAGAAGTTTGACGGCTATACTATAAATGTAACATGCCCAACGGAGAATGTGTGTCAGTGTGGGTTGAGACTTTAGGAAAATTCCACGAAAATTGCAAAGGGGTGAAAATTCAAACATCGAGATAATTTTTTTTGACGCGTACATCTGATGGCTAGTATTAACGCGCATCCAGAGGGCGATTTTCTAATTTTCAGATGGAACGGTTTACTCGTGACAACGCTATATATCATAAAAATGTATACTTATGTAGTCTATCACTAGCCGATTTTTTAGCCCCAAATCCAAACGGGCTAATGTAGGAGCGAGTTTCACGAAGGAGCATGTAAGCCGGTATACTGTAGGTATGCCTTCAAAATTTTACAGCTCTACTATAAACGCAACCTGCTCAAGGGAGTGTTTGTGTCGGGTGGGTTCAGATTTGGCAAATTCCACCGAAGATCACATGGGGAAAATTACTCCGAAAATCTGATATTGAGATAAAAACTTTTCGACGACTGGATGTGATAAGTAGTATCTAAACGCAAGATTAGTACACTGTTTAATGATTTAGATTGGACGGTTTAACCCTGGTAGAGTATAACGTTGTAACGGGTGATATATTACTCAAATTCAAACCCTCTCTTCAAGACGCAAATTCAAACGGACTTATCAAGAAGCAAGGCAAATGCATGAATATGCTCACCGATATACTATATAGGTATGTCCGCTCTACTATAAAAGTAACATATTGTCACGATTTGACCTGTCCAAAACACTCCCCGAACAAAAGTTTTCCTTGGTATCAAATTTCGTCGAAATCCATTCCTTTTACCCGATTTGACCTTGAACTGACCATTTAGAAGGTCAATGTCAGGTCGGGGTCACGACTTGACCCGCCCAAAAGACTCCCCGGACAATAGTACCCCTAGGTATCAAATTTCGTGGAAATCCGTCTGTTTTACCCGATTTAACCTTCGATTGACCATTTTGAAGACCAAGGTCAGGTCGGGATGGGATGGGATGGGATGGAATACCATGGAAGTATATCTGATTCCATGGAATCTGACCTCTAGTTATTATTATTATTATACTACAGTATTTTTCAACGCCCAAATCTCGGAATGTATTAGTACTAGAAAACTCAAGTTTGGTAAGTATGTTGGGGTAAATGAGTTCTATGCCTTTGGCTCATAACGGATATTGTCCGCATTTACCCCGTGGAGTTATCTCCCTTTATATGAAAAAATGTCATTTTATTATCTCGGAAATTATAAGGAGCAGAGCATCGAAAATTGGACTGTATGCACATCTCGATATGCCCTACTGCCCACGGGCATCAGAACTTGTGTCCGCGCTTTCCCTGAGGAGTTACCGCCCATAGTTGACAAACCTCTATTTGATTGTACTCTGTTGTCCTCTTGTATCATTCCAGATAACTGCATGTGGTTTTCATAGTCGTGTTGACCGTTGTCAGTTTAGTCAGAGAAGGAAATTTTGACAGGGTCGGACATATATTTTGACACTGGGGTGGGGGGCAAATTGTTTGCAAAATAAAATTTTGATTGACATTCATATATTTAAGTTTATGTATTTCCCGAACGAAAACAAACTCATACCGGAAAGGATTTTTGAAATCCGAGAAGAAATGCAAGAGTTACGGGCCCTCAAAGTTTGCAATTTGGGCCCATGTGCTTGATAACACATCTCCTCCGAAGATGTCGAAGTTGGGATGTCAGCTGATACGCCAATGTGTGCGGACTGAAGAGGGCACGCGGCTGGCCAAATTTTGCCAGTATCGGTTCATTATTGTGGGTCTGGGGAGGGGTGGTCCGTGGTACCAATTTTTAATTCTTCTCGGAATCAGATGAAACTTGGAATATAACATCTGCAACATCAGCCGATCTAGAAACTGGAAGAATTTCGAAAATCCATCGAAAACTAAAAGAATCGCGGGCCCTCAAACTTTGCAATTTTGGGCCCATGTGCTTGATAACACATCTCCTCCGAAGATATCGAACATAGGATGTCATCTGATACGAAAATGCGTACGGACTGGAGACGGCACGCGGTGGGCCAAATTTTGCCAGTGTCGGTTCATTATTGTGGGTCTGGGGAGGGGTGGTCCGTGGTGCCGAATTTTAATTCTTCTCGGAATCAGATGAAACTTGGAATATAATATCTGCAACATCAGCCGATCTCGAAGCTGAACACAGATCGTAAATACGTTGGAAAATGGCGGAGATTTTGGCCGTACAAGTTTGAATTTGGGCCCATATGCTTTCCAATAATCAAAGTGTTATCCGTCTCCAAATCAGATGAAATTTATACTATGCAATCTATGTCAGCCGCAAATCACAAAACTGGAAACAACTTTAAAATCCGTTGGAAACTGACGAAGTTACGGGGCCTCAAACTTAGCAGTTTGTGCCAGGGGTTGATGTTTTCCCAATCCCGTTACCCAATTTCGAGGCAGGGGTGGGGTCACGTCCAAACACTTGAGATCAACCTACACATATTAGGACAACATATAATCACCATACTTCATATTTTCCGTCCATAAACTGCGATTCTTTCCACTCATGATTGATCCTATTATTATACTTCCATGGTGTAACCAAGGAAGTATATTGTTTTTCTACTGCGGCCGTTTTCTGTTTAATTGGAAATACTCAGAAACTAATGGGAGGAGGACCGCGAAATCTCTAGCGAATGAAGGCATCTAAGGTCTACTAAAAATAATGGTATTCGGATGTTGGTCCAATATCTTTTGACAGAGTTATGGCCCTTTTTCGATTATTTTTCATTATTATTATTATTATTATTATTATTATTATACTACAGTATTTTTCAACGCCCAAATCTCGGAATGTATTAGTACTAGAAAACTCAAGTTTGGTAAGTATGTTGGGGTAAATGAGTTCTATGCCTTTGGCTCATAACGGATATTGTCCGCATTTACCCCGTGGAGTTATCTCCCTTTATATGAAAAAATGTCATTTTATTATCTCGGAAATTATAAGGAGCAGAGCATCGAAAATTGGACTGTATGCACATCTCGATATGCCCTACTGCCCACGGGCATCAGAACTTGTGTCCGCGCTTTCCCTGAGGAGTTACCGCCCATAGTTGACAAACCTCTATTTGATTGTACTCTGTTGTCCTCTTGTATCATTCCAGATAACTGCATGTGGTTTTCATAGTCGTGTTGACCGTTGTCAGTTTAGTCAGAGAAGGAAATTTTGACAGGGTCGGACATATATTTTGACACTGGGGTGGGGGGCAAATTGTTTGCAAAATAAAATTTTGATTGACATTCATATATTTAAGTTTATGTATTTCCCGAACGAAAACAAACTCATACCGGAAAGGATTTTTGAAATCCGAGAAGAAATGCAAGAGTTACGGGCCCTCAAAGTTTGCAATTTGGGCCCATGTGCTTGATAACACATCTCCTCCGAAGATGTCGAAGTTGGGATGTCAGCTGATACGCCAATGTGTGCGGACTGAAGAGGGCACGCGGCTGGCCAAATTTTGCCAGTATCGGTTCATTATTGTGGGTCTGGGGAGGGGTGGTCCGTGGTACCAATTTTTAATTCTTCTCGGAATCAGATGAAACTTGGAATATAACATCTGCAACATCAGCCGATCTAGAAACTGGAAGAATTTCGAAAATCCATCGAAAACTAAAAGAATCGCGGGCCCTCAAACTTTGCAATTTTGGGCCCATGTGCTTGATAACACATCTCCTCCGAAGATATCGAACATAGGATGTCATCTGATACGAAAATGCGTACGGACTGGAGACGGCACGCGGTGGGCCAAATTTTGCCAGTGTCGGTTCATTATTGTGGGTCTGGGGAGGGGTGGTCCGTGGTGCCGAATTTTAATTCTTCTCGGAATCAGATGAAACTTGGAATATAATATCTGCAACATCAGCCGATCTCGAAGCTGAACACAGATCGTAAATACGTTGGAAAATGGCGGAGATTTTGGCCGTACAAGTTTGAATTTGGGCCCATATGCTTTCCAATAATCAAAGTGTTATCCGTCTCCAAATCAGATGAAATTTATACTATGCAATCTATGTCAGCCGCAAATCACAAAACTGGAAACAACTTTAAAATCCGTTGGAAACTGACGAAGTTACGGGGCCTCAAACTTAGCAGTTTGTGCCAGGGGTTGATGTTTTCCCAATCCCGTTACCCAATTTCGAGGCAGGGGTGGGGTCACGTCCAAACACTTGAGATCAACCTACACATATTAGGACAACATATAATCACCATACTTCATATTTTCCGTCCATAAACTGCGATTCTTTCCACTCATGATTGATCCTATTATTATACTTCCATGGTGTAACCAAGGAAGTATATTGTTTTTCTACTGCGGCCGTTTTCTGTTTAATTGGAAATACTCAGAAACTAATGGGAGGAGGACCGCGAAATCTCTAGCGAATGAAGGCATCTAAGGTCTACTAAAAATAATGGTATTCGGATGTTGGTCCAATATCTTTTGACAGAGTTATGGCCCTTTTTCGATTATTTTTCATTATTATTATTATTATTATACTTCCATGTTTTAACATGGAAGTATATTGTAATTCTTCTGGCTTTTATTCTTATTTTTATTATTCTTCTTATTCCAATAACATGCTTATATCTCAAGAACGGCTGGACCGATTCACCTACTGTTTTCGGCTTTAGTATATAACTTTGGAAGTTCTCTGAAAATGGCCCATTGAGAATTTCGTCCGACCTTGACCTTCGGAGTTATCGCCATTTTGTTGATTTTTGGGGGTTTTTCGCGACACAAAAGTCACTTGCGAAATCGAGGTTTGAATTCTTATATCGTCGAAACGGCTTGACCGATTGATTTGAAATTTGGTACCTGCATAGCCATTGAGTATACGAAGTCGAGACACAAATAGGGAATTTCATGTGACCTTGAACTTTGGAAACAACGCTCTCTATCTGTTTTATTGTTGTGATCGTATCTCCTCCGAAACGGCTTGAGATATCGATTTCGGACTGTTTTCGTTATTTGCGCATGTATGTGTGTTATGAACCACCGAAAAATGATAGGGTTCGCACTTCCGGTTTAAAAGTTCGCTACTGTTCGAAGAATAAAACAACGCTCTTTATAGGAAATCCAGAACGGCTCGAGATATTGAGTTGGGACTTTTTGCATGATGTGCAACAAACTCTGCGCTCTCGAACGATATATATAGTTAACGGATTTCACTTCCGGTTCGGGAGAACGGGCGTGTGGGTATGTATCTCAAAACTATTTTGGCGCAGATTTTGATGAAATTTGGTGGACATAATCTTTAGTTGTCGCTGACCACTACTCCACTCAGATTTTTAAAATCGGACTTAAACTTCTCGAGTTATGGCTGCTTAAAAACCTGATTTTTATGGGGTTTTCGGACCCCTAGAATGACTTGCAAAATTGTAAGTCATTCTACATATATACGTTCTACATTCTACATATATACGAGAGCCAGCGGCGCATAAGATACTATAGGTGGCGGGATGAGATGGTGGGTGGGTACTACCTATATACGAGAGCCTGCATGCGGCGCATAAGATACTATGGGTGGCGTGATGGGTGGGTGGGTACTACGGTACTACCTATATACGAGCGCCTGCAATGCATAATATACTATGGGTGGCGGGATGGGACGGTGGGTGGGTACTACCTATATATGATAATTTTTACTGATTTCACTTCCGGTTTGGAAGCACGGGCGTGTTGGTATGTATCTCAAAATGTTTTTGGTGCAGATATTGGTGACATTTGGTGGATATAATCTGCGGTTGCCGAGTATTACTATGAGCTACAGTATCACCATACTGATATGTGTCTCCTGAAAACTGACGCTTTATCAGGTGACACAATTTCCGTCATTGGCGAACATGGAAGTATCGAAATTGCTGTGCAATTACAGTTTCATTCTAGTTATTATTATTATTATACTACAGTATTTTTCAACGCCCAAATCTCGGAATGTATTAGTACTAGAAAACTCAAGTTTGGTAAGTATGTTGGGGTAAATGAGTTCTATGCCTTTGGCTCATAACGGATATTGTCCGCATTTACCCCGTGGAGTTATCTCCCTTTATATGAAAAAATGTCATTTTATTATCTCGGAAATTATAAGGAGCAGAGCATCGAAAATTGGACTGTATGCACATCTCGATATGCCCTACTGCCCACGGGCATCAGAACTTGTGTCCGCGCTTTCCCTGAGGAGTTACCGCCCATAGTTGACAAACCTCTATTTGATTGTACTCTGTTGTCCTCTTGTATCATTCCAGATAACTGCATGTGGTTTTCATAGTCGTGTTGACCGTTGTCAGTTTAGTCAGAGAAGGAAATTTTGACAGGGTCGGACATATATTTTGACACTGGGGTGGGGGGCAAATTGTTTGCAAAATAAAATTTTGATTGACATTCATATATTTAAGTTTATGTATTTCCCGAACGAAAACAAACTCATACCGGAAAGGATTTTTGAAATCCGAGAAGAAATGCAAGAGTTACGGGCCCTCAAAGTTTGCAATTTGGGCCCATGTGCTTGATAACACATCTCCTCCGAAGATGTCGAAGTTGGGATGTCAGCTGATACGCCAATGTGTGCGGACTGAAGAGGGCACGCGGCTGGCCAAATTTTGCCAGTATCGGTTCATTATTGTGGGTCTGGGGAGGGGTGGTCCGTGGTACCAATTTTTAATTCTTCTCGGAATCAGATGAAACTTGGAATATAACATCTGCAACATCAGCCGATCTAGAAACTGGAAGAATTTCGAAAATCCATCGAAAACTAAAAGAATCGCGGGCCCTCAAACTTTGCAATTTTGGGCCCATGTGCTTGATAACACATCTCCTCCGAAGATATCGAACATAGGATGTCATCTGATACGAAAATGCGTACGGACTGGAGACGGCACGCGGTGGGCCAAATTTTGCCAGTGTCGGTTCATTATTGTGGGTCTGGGGAGGGGTGGTCCGTGGTGCCGAATTTTAATTCTTCTCGGAATCAGATGAAACTTGGAATATAATATCTGCAACATCAGCCGATCTCGAAGCTGAACACAGATCGTAAATACGTTGGAAAATGGCGGAGATTTTGGCCGTACAAGTTTGAATTTGGGCCCATATGCTTTCCAATAATCAAAGTGTTATCCGTCTCCAAATCAGATGAAATTTATACTATGCAATCTATGTCAGCCGCAAATCACAAAACTGGAAACAACTTTAAAATCCGTTGGAAACTGACGAAGTTACGGGGCCTCAAACTTAGCAGTTTGTGCCAGGGGTTGATGTTTTCCCAATCCCGTTACCCAATTTCGAGGCAGGGGTGGGGTCACGTCCAAACACTTGAGATCAACCTACACATATTAGGACAACATATAATCACCATACTTCATATTTTCCGTCCATAAACTGCGATTCTTTCCACTCATGATTGATCCTATTATTATACTTCCATGGTGTAACCAAGGAAGTATATTGTTTTTCTACTGCGGCCGTTTTCTGTTTAATTGGAAATACTCAGAAACTAATGGGAGGAGGACCGCGAAATCTCTAGCGAATGAAGGCATCTAAGGTCTACTAAAAATAATGGTATTCGGATGTTGGTCCAATATCTTTTGACAGAGTTATGGCCCTTTTTCGATTATTTTTCATTATTATTATTATTATTATACTTCCATGGTGTAACCAAGGAAGTATATTGTTTTTCTACTGCGGCCGTTTTCTGTTTAATTGGAAATACTCAGAAACTAATGGGAGGAGGACCGCGAAATCTCTAGCGAATGAAGGCATCTAAGGTCTACTAAAAATAATGGTATCCGGATGTTGGTCCAATATCTTTTGACAGAGTTATGGTCCTTTTTCGATTATTTTTCATTATTATTATACTGGACACTTTTGCAACCCTTATTACTCGAAAAGTAACAGGAGTAGCACACTAAAACTTGGTACGTATCTTGGGATCAAAGAGTTGTATGCCATCGTCGCATAACGAATATTGTCCGCGTTTTCCCCGAGGAGTTATCTCCCTTTATCTGATAAAATGTCATTTGATTATCTCGGAAATTATAAGGAGCAGAGCATCGAAAATTGGACTGTATGCACATCTCGATTTGCCCTACTGCTCACGGGCATCAGAACTTGTGTCCGCGCTTTCCCTGAGGAGTTACCGCCCATAGTTGGCAAACCTCTATTTGATTGTACTCTGTTGTCCTCTTGTATCATTCCAGATAACTGCATGTGGTTTTCATAGTCGTGTTGACCGTTGTCAGTTTAGTCAGAGAAGGAAAATTTGACAGGGTCGGACATATATTTTGACACTGGGGTGGGGGGCAAATTTTTTGAAAAATAAAATTTTGATTGACATTCATATATTTAAGTTTATGTATTTCCCGAACGAAAACAAACTCATACCGGAAAGGATTTTTGAAATCCGAGAAGAAATGCAAGAGTTACGGGCCCTCAAAGTTTGCAATTTGGGCCCATGTGCTTGTGATCACATCTCCTCCGAAGATATCGAACATAGGATGTCATCTGATTCGCCAATGTGTGCGGACTGAAGAGGGCACGCGGTGGGCTAAATTTTGCCAGTGTCGGTTCATTATTGTGGGTCTGGGGAGGGGTGGTCCGTGGTACCAATTTTTAATTCTTCTCGGAATCAGATGAAACTTGGAATCTAACATCTGCAACATCAGCCGATCTAGAAAGTGAAAGAATTTCGAAAATCCATCAAAAACTGAAAGAATTGCGGCCCCTCAAACTTTGCAATTTTGGGCCCGTGTGCTTGATAACACATCTCCTCCAAAGATATCGAACATAGGATGTCATCTGATACGAAAATGCGTACGGACTGAAGACGGCACGCGGTGGGCCAACTTTTTCCAGTGTCGGTTCAGTATTGTGGGTCTGGGGAGGGGTGGTCCGTGGTACCAATTTTTAATTCTTCTCGGAATCGGATTAAACTTGGAATATAACATTTGCAACATCAGCCGATCTGGAAGCTGAAAACAGATCGTAAATCCGTTGAAAAATGGCGGAGATTTTGGCCGTCCAAGTTTTAATTTGGGCCCATATGCTTTCCAATAATCAAAGTGTTATCCGTCTCCAAATCAGATGAAATTTATACTATGCAATCTATGTTAGCAGCAAATCACAAAAATGGAAACAATTTTAAAATCCGTTGGAAACTAACGGAGTTACGGGGCCTCAAACTTAGCATTTTGTGCCAGGGGTTGATGTTTTCCCAATCCCGTCACCCAATTTCGAGGCAGGGGTGGGGTCACGTCCAAACACTTGAGATCAACCTACACATGTTAGGACAACATATAATCACCATACTTTATATTTTACGTCCATAAACTGCGATTCATTTCACTCATGATTGTTCCTATTATTATACTTCCATGGTGTAACCAAGGAAGTATATTGTTTTTCTACTGCGGCCGTTTTCTGTTTAATTGGAAATACTCAGAAACTAATGGGAGGAGGACCGCGAAATCTCTAGCGAATGAAGGCATCTAAGGTCTACTAAAAATAATGGTATCCGGATGTTGGTCCAATATCTTTTGACAGAGTTATGGCCCTTTTTCGATTATTTTTCATTATTATTATACTGGACACTTTTGCAACCCTTATTACTCGAAAAGTAACAGGAGTAGCACACTAAAACTTGGTACGTATCTTGGGATCAAAGAGTTGTATACCATCGTCGCATAACGAATATTGTCCGCGTTTTCCCCGAGGAGTTATCTCCCTTTATCTGATAAAATGTCATTTGATTATCTCGGAAATTATAAGGAGCAGAGCATCGAAAATTGGACTGTATGCACATCTCGATATGCCCTACTGCCCACGGGCATCAGAACTTGTGTCCGCGCTTTCCCTGAGGAGTTACCGCCCATAGTTGGCAAACCTCTATTTGATTGTACTCTGTTGTCCTCTTGTATCATTCCAGATAACTGCATGTGGTTTTCATAGTCGTGTTGACCGTTGTCAGTTTAGTCAGAGAAGGAAAATTTGACAGGGTCGGACATATATTTTGACACTGGGGTGGGGGGCAAATTTTTTGAAAAATAAAATTTTGATTGACATTCATATATTTAAGTTTATGTATTTCCCGAACGAAAACAAACTCATACCGGAAAGGATTTTTGAAATCCGAGAAGAAATGCAAGAGTTACGGGCCTTCAAAGTTTGCAATTTGGGCCCATGTGCTTGTGATCACATCTCCTCCGAAGATATCGAACATAGGATGTCATCTGATTCGCCAATGTGTGCGGACTGAAGAGGGCACGCGGTGGGCTAAATTTTGCCAGTGTCGGTTCATTATTGTGGGTCTGGGGAGGGGTGGTCCGTGGTACCAATTTTTAATTCTTCTCGGAATCAGATGAAACTTGGAATCTAACATCTGCAACATCAGCCGATCTAGAACGTGAAAGAATTTCGAAAATCCATCAAAAACTGAAAGAATTGCGGCCCCTCAAACTTTGCAATTTTGGGCCCGTGTGCTTGATAACACATCTCCTCCAAAGATATCGAACATAGGATGTCATCTGATACGAAAATGCGTACGGACTGAAGACGGCACGCGGTGGGCCAAATTTTTCCAGTGTCGGTTCAGTATTGTGGGTCTGGGGAGGGGTGGTCCGTGGTACCAATTTTTAATTCTTCTCGGAATCGGATTAAACTTGGAATATAACATTTGCAACATCAGCCGATCTGGAAGCTGAAAACAGATCGTAAATCCGTTGAAAAATGGCGGAGATTTTGGCCGTCCAAGTTTTAATTTGGGCCCATATGCTTTCCAATAATCAAAGTGTTATCCGTCTCCAAATCAGATGAAATTTATACTATGCAATCTATGTTAGCAGCAAATCACAAAAATGGAAACAATTTTAAAATCCGTTGGAAACTAACGGAGTTACGGGGCCTCAAACTTAGCATTTTGTGCCAGGGGTTGATGTTTTCCCAATCCCGTCACCCAATTTCGAGGCAGGGGTGGGGTCACGTCCAAACACTTGAGATCAACCTACACATGTTAGGACAACATATAAACACCATACTTTATATTTTACGTCCATAAACTGCGATTCATTTCACTCATGATTGTTCCTATTATTATACTTCCATGGTGTAACCAAGGAAGTATATTGTTTTTCTACTGCGGCCGTTTTCTGTTTAATTGGAAATACTCAGAAACTAATGGGAGGAGGACCGCGAAATCTCTAGCGAATGAAGGCATCTAAGGTCTACTAAAAATAATGGTATCCGGATGTTGGTCCAATATCTTTTGACAGAGTTATGGTCCTTTTTCGATTATTTTTCATTATTATTATACTGGACACTTTTGCAACCCTTATTACTCGAAAAGTAACAGGAGTAGCACACTAAAACTTGGTACGTATCTTGGGATCAAAGAGTTGTATGCCATCGTCGCATAACGAATATTGTCCGCGTTTTCCCCGAGGAGTTATCTCCCTTTATCTGATAAAATGTCATTTGATTATCTCGGAAATTATAAGGAGCAGAGCATCGAAAATTGGACTGTATGCACATCTCGATTTGCCCTACTGCCCACGGGCATCAGAACTTGTGTCCGCGCTTTCCCTGAGGAGTTACCGCCCATAGTTGGCAAACCTCTATTTGATTGTACTCTGTTGTCCTCTTGTATCATTCCAGATAACTGCATGTGGTTTTCATAGTCGTGTTGACCGTTGTCAGTTTAGTCAGAGAAGGAAAATTTGACAGGGTCGGACATATATTTTGACACTGGGGTGGGGGGCAAATTTTTTGAAAAATAAAATTTTGATTGACATTCATATATTTAAGTTTATGTATTTCCCGAACGAAAACAAACTCATACCGGAAAGGATTTTTGAAATCCGAGAAGAAATGCAAGAGTTACGGGCCCTCAAAGTTTGCAATTTGGGCCCATGTGCTTGTGATCACATCTCCTCCGAAGATATCGAACATAGGATGTCATCTGATTCGCCAATGTGTGCGGACTGAAGAGGGCACGCGGTGGGCTAAATTTTGCCAGTGTCGGTTCATTATTGTGGGTCTGGGGAGGGGTGGTCCGTGGTACCAATTTTTAATTCTTCTCGGAATCAGATGAAACTTGGAATCTAACATCTGCAACATCAGCCGATCTAGAAAGTGAAAGAATTTCGAAAATCCATCAAAAACTGAAAGAATTGCGGCCCCTCAAACTTTGCAATTTTGGGCCCGTGTGCTTGATAACACATCTCCTCCAAAGATATCGAACATAGGATGTCATCTGATACGAAAATGCGTACGGACTGAAGACGGCACGCGGTGGGCCAACTTTTTCCAGTGTCGGTTCAGTATTGTGGGTCTGGGGAGGGGTGGTCCGTGGTACCAATTTTTAATTCTTCTCGGAATCGGATTAAACTTGGAATATAACATTTGCAACATCAGCCGATCTGGAAGCTGAAAACAGATCGTAAATCCGTTGAAAAATGGCGGAGATTTTGGCCGTCCAAGTTTTAATTTGGGCCCATATGCTTTCCAATAATCAAAGTGTTATCCGTCTCCAAATCAGATGAAATTTATACTATGCAATCTATGTTAGCAGCAAATCACAAAAATGGAAACAATTTTAAAATCCGTTGGAAACTAACGGAGTTACGGGGCCTCAAACTTAGCATTTTGTGCCAGGGGTTGATGTTTTCCCAATCCCGTCACCCAATTTCGAGGCAGGGGTGGGGTCACGTCCAAACACTTGAGATCAACCTACACATGTTAGGACAACATATAATCACCATACTTTATATTTTACGTCCATAAACTGCGATTCATTTCACTCATGATTGTTCCTATTATTATACTTCCATGGTGTAACCAAGGAAGTATATTGTTTTTCTACTGCGGCCGTTTTCTGTTTAATTGGAAATACTCAGAAACTAATGGGAGGAGGACCGCGAAATCTCTAGCGAATGAAGGCATCTAAGGTCTACTAAAAATAATGGTATCCGGATGTTGGTCCAATATCTTTTGACAGAGTTATGGCCCTTTTTCGATTATTTTTCATTATTATTATACTGGACACTTTTGCAACCCTTATTACTCGAAAAGTAACAGGAGTAGCACACTAAAACTTGGTACGTATCTTGGGATCAAAGAGTTGTATACCATCGTCGCATAACGAATATTGTCCGCGTTTTCCCCGAGGAGTTATCTCCCTTTATCTGATAAAATGTCATTTGATTATCTCGGAAATTATAAGGAGCAGAGCATCGAAAATTGGACTGTATGCACATCTCGATATGCCCTACTGCCCACGGGCATCAGAACTTGTGTCCGCGCTTTCCCTGAGGAGTTACCGCCCATAGTTGGCAAACCTCTATTTGATTGTACTCTGTTGTCCTCTTGTATCATTCCAGATAACTGCATGTGGTTTTCATAGTCGTGTTGACCGTTGTCAGTTTAGTCAGAGAAGGAAAATTTGACAGGGTCGGACATATATTTTGACACTGGGGTGGGGGGCAAATTTTTTGAAAAATAAAATTTTGATTGACATTCATATATTTAAGTTTATGTATTTCCCGAACGAAAACAAACTCATACCGGAAAGGATTTTTGAAATCCGAGAAGAAATGCAAGAGTTACGGGCCTTCAAAGTTTGCAATTTGGGCCCATGTGCTTGTGATCACATCTCCTCCGAAGATATCGAACATAGGATGTCATCTGATTCGCCAATGTGTGCGGACTGAAGAGGGCACGCGGTGGGCTAAATTTTGCCAGTGTCGGTTCATTATTGTGGGTCTGGGGAGGGGTGGTCCGTGGTACCAATTTTTAATTCTTCTCGGAATCAGATGAAACTTGGAATCTAACATCTGCAACATCAGCCGATCTAGAACGTGAAAGAATTTCGAAAATCCATCAAAAACTGAAAGAATTGCGGCCCCTCAAACTTTGCAATTTTGGGCCCGTGTGCTTGATAACACATCTCCTCCAAAGATATCGAACATAGGATGTCATCTGATACGAAAATGCGTACGGACTGAAGACGGCACGCGGTGGGCCAAATTTTTCCAGTGTCGGTTCAGTATTGTGGGTCTGGGGAGGGGTGGTCCGTGGTACCAATTTTTAATTCTTCTCGGAATCGGATTAAACTTGGAATATAACATTTGCAACATCAGCCGATCTGGAAGCTGAAAACAGATCGTAAATCCGTTGAAAAATGGCGGAGATTTTGGCCGTCCAAGTTTTAATTTGGGCCCATATGCTTTCCAATAATCAAAGTGTTATCCGTCTCCAAATCAGATGAAATTTATACTATGCAATCTATGTTAGCAGCAAATCACAAAAATGGAAACAATTTTAAAATCCGTTGGAAACTAACGGAGTTACGGGGCCTCAAACTTAGCATTTTGTGCCAGGGGTTGATGTTTTCCCAATCCCGTCACCCAATTTCGAGGCAGGGGTGGGGTCACGTCCAAACACTTGAGATCAACCTACACATGTTAGGACAACATATAAACACCATACTTTATATTTTACGTCCATAAACTGCGATTCATTTCACTCATGATTGTTCCTATTATTATACTTCCATGGTGTAACCAAGGAAGTATATTGTTTTTCTACTGCGGCCGTTTTCTGTTTAATTGGAAATACTCAGAAACTAATGGGAGGAGGACCGCGAAATCTCTAGCGAATGAAGGCATCTAAGGTCTACTAAAAATAATGGTATCCGGATGTTGGTCCAATATCTTTTGACAGAGTTATGGTCCTTTTTCGATTATTTTTCATTATTATTATACTGGACACTTTTGCAACCCTTATTACTCGAAAAGTAACAGGAGTAGCACACTAAAACTTGGTACGTATCTTGGGATCAAAGAGTTGTATGCCATCGTCGCATAACGAATATTGTCCGCGTTTTCCCCGAGGAGTTATCTCCCTTTATCTGATAAAATGTCATTTGATTATCTCGGAAATTATAAGGAGCAGAGCATCGAAAATTGGACTGTATGCACATCTCGATTTGCCCTACTGCCCACGGGCATCAGAACTTGTGTCCGCGCTTTCCCTGAGGAGTTACCGCCCATAGTTGGCAAACCTCTATTTGATTGTACTCTGTTGTCCTCTTGTATCATTCCAGATAACTGCATGTGGTTTTCATAGTCGTGTTGACCGTTGTCAGTTTAGTCAGAGAAGGAAAATTTGACAGGGTCGGACATATATTTTGACACTGGGGTGGGGGGCAAATTTTTTGAAAAATAAAATTTTGATTGACATTCATATATTTAAGTTTATGTATTTCCCGAACGAAAACAAACTCATACCGGAAAGGATTTTTGAAATCCGAGAAGAAATGCAAGAGTTACGGGCCCTCAAAGTTTGCAATTTGGGCCCATGTGCTTGTGATCACATCTCCTCCGAAGATATCGAACATAGGATGTCATCTGATTCGCCAATGTGTGCGGACTGAAGAGGGCACGCGGTGGGCTAAATTTTGCCAGTGTCGGTTCATTATTGTGGGTCTGGGGAGGGGTGGTCCGTGGTACCAATTTTTAATTCTTCTCGGAATCAGATGAAACTTGGAATCTAACATCTGCAACATCAGCCGATCTAGAAAGTGAAAGAATTTCGAAAATCCATCAAAAACTGAAAGAATTGCGGCCCCTCAAACTTTGCAATTTTGGGCCCGTGTGCTTGATAACACATCTCCTCCAAAGATATCGAACATAGGATGTCATCTGATACGAAAATGCGTACGGACTGAAGACGGCACGCGGTGGGCCAACTTTTTCCAGTGTCGGTTCAGTATTGTGGGTCTGGGGAGGGGTGGTCCGTGGTACCAATTTTTAATTCTTCTCGGAATCGGATTAAACTTGGAATATAACATTTGCAACATCAGCCGATCTGGAAGCTGAAAACAGATCGTAAATCCGTTGAAAAATGGCGGAGATTTTGGCCGTCCAAGTTTTAATTTGGGCCCATATGCTTTCCAATAATCAAAGTGTTATCCGTCTCCAAATCAGATGAAATTTATACTATGCAATCTATGTTAGCAGCAAATCACAAAAATGGAAACAATTTTAAAATCCGTTGGAAACTAACGGAGTTACGGGGCCTCAAACTTAGCATTTTGTGCCAGGGGTTGATGTTTTCCCAATCCCGTCACCCAATTTCGAGGCAGGGGTGGGGTCACGTCCAAACACTTGAGATCAACCTACACATGTTAGGACAACATATAATCACCATACTTTATATTTTACGTCCATAAACTGCGATTCATTTCACTCATGATTGTTCCTATTATTATACTTCCATGGTGTAACCAAGGAAGTATATTGTTTTTCTACTGCGGCCGTTTTCTGTTTAATTGGAAATACTCAGAAACTAATGGGAGGAGGACCGCGAAATCTCTAGCGAATGAAGGCATCTAAGGTCTACTAAAAATAATGGTATCCGGATGTTGGTCCAATATCTTTTGACAGAGTTATGGCCCTTTTTCGATTATTTTTCATTATTATTATACTGGACACTTTTGCAACCCTTATTACTCGAAAAGTAACAGGAGTAGCACACTAAAACTTGGTACGTATCTTGGGATCAAAGAGTTGTATACCATCGTCGCATAACGAATATTGTCCGCGTTTTCCCCGAGGAGTTATCTCCCTTTATCTGATAAAATGTCATTTGATTATCTCGGAAATTATAAGGAGCAGAGCATCGAAAATTGGACTGTATGCACATCTCGATATGCCATACTGCCCACGGGCATCAGAACTTGTGTCCGCGCTTTCCCTGAGGAGTTACCGCCCATAGTTGGCAAACCTCTATTTGATTGTACTCTGTTGTCCTCTTGTATCATTCCAGATAACTGCATGTGGTTTTCATAGTCGTGTTGACCGTTGTCAGTTTAGTCAGAGAAGGAAAATTTGACAGGGTCGGACATATATTTTGACACTGGGGTGAAGGGCAAATTTTTTGAAAAATAAAATTTTGATTGACATTCATATATTTAAGTTTATGTATTTCCCGAACGAAAACAAACTCATACCGGAAAGGATTTTTGAAATCCGAGAAGAAATGCAAGAGTTACGGGCCTTCAAAGTTTGCAATTTGGGCCCATGTGCTTGTGATCACATCTCCTCCGAAGATTCATATTATGCTACACGCGAAACGGAGATGACTTTTGGGAAATCCAGAGTCCAAAACGGATCCAAATCGACCTGTCCCAGAAAAGTCGTTCATTTTGTTTTCACTTTTTGAAAAAGGCTCCAATATTTCAACCAAAACTTTTGGACATAGAACATTATTTTTTTCTCAGTCAGTCAAGTGAAAAGAGCTCTTCAAAATAATTCCGCTTATATATATAATATATATTATCTATATATACGCCAAAAATTTGTCACTCCCCTCTCTCCTTCCTCCGGCTACCCCATCCCCCGTGGGATGGAACCTACCTCTGATTCGATACACCCGTCTTGCCGCGGGCCAGTCTAAATCCTCTACCAGAGAACTGATAGAACGCCCGTCGAATTCCAACAATCATTTCCAGAGTGGTATATTGGTGTGAGTTCATATCGGAGCCGTTATAAAGCAAATAACTTGGATTTTAATATAAACCCACCTATTCGTAAATTGTGTACCCCATGGTGTGTGATAAATTATCATTTTATCGTGTATAGTGTGTCATGAGCTATCTGCGTGCGTGCATTTCACTTTTGTATTTTCTTTCGCATCTTCAACGCATTGCATATCATATACAACCAAACAAAATACAAACATTACATTAATTTGATCAAACAAACCTTCGTTGTACGGTGTATATTTCTACTAACGTAATGACGACGTATAGCCAATTATTCCATTTGCGATAACAACGATAAACACATAGAAACATGCAAACATCATCATTTTCGTAAGAACAATTTGTATATTGTTATAAACCGTAGTATACTGCTGATAGACATTCAATTATTTCCGTCAGTATATGTCTGCTGAATTGGAAATGACTCCTTTTATACTTTCGCAAAATAAAACACCACTGATAGTTTCGTTCACCGTCATTTAAGTATTGTCAAAAAGCAAACGTGAAACAACCGCTCATTATTCCTACCATAAAGGAATCTACTTATAGAGAACGCTCTTTCTGTTCGATTACGTTCAAACTCTTTGTGTGTTGTTGTTAATCACTCATTATATTCTTCGGACCGAACGTTCATTAAGCGCGCTTCATGTTATATATGCGAAAACTGACCCACGTGTTTATTGTTTTATATCCGATTCAATAACACATCGACGTTTATATTCTAGTTATTTATCGAATATAAAAAGCATCTTTACATTATCTTTAGTTTGGTATTATTCGTATTTGATGATTAAAATACACCAAAGCATGTTAAAAATAAAAAATAAATAGTAGATAATTTGACGGGATTCGAACTCACGTCGCAATAAAACACAAACAGAAGGTTTGACGCTCTCACCACTCGGCTACGCACTGCGCTGTTAATTTATAAGAACATATATTAGTATTAAATATATAGGCATATAACTGTGTATATTTAAACTTTATATCCAAACTGATTGAAATGCGTGACTATATATACCCCTTTCCGCTATACGGGGAACGGGAAAATGCACCTATTCTTCCCACCAAATCCAAACGGGCTATTTAAAGAGCAAGGTAATGCCGTAGCAGGTACATTTGGATATTCTATTCAAGCCAACCCCCCCCCCCCCAAATCTTGACCGCTATACTTTAATAGTAACCTACCCAACGGAGAATGCAAGATGGGGTGGGTTGAGACTTTTGGTAAATTCCACCGAAAATCTAAAGTGCCATTTTCGAATTTTCAGATGGATCGGTTTACTCGTGACAACGCTATCTACTACATATTTTGGGACTTCTGTCTGTTTGTCTGTTAGGTATGGCCAGGAAAACAGCCGGACGGATTTCGACGAAATTTGATATCTAGGGATACTTTTGTCCGGGGAGTGTTTTTGACCCCGACCTGGTCATGACTTTAAAAATGGTCAATTCAATGTCAAATCGTGTAAAACGGATGGATTTCCACGAAATTTGATACCTATGGGTACGTTTGTCCGGGGAGTGTTTTGGACCGGTAAAACTGTGTCCCCGACCTGACCTTGACCTTTAAAATGGTCAATTCAAGGTCAAATCGCGCCTTTCGACGGGATTTTGATGAAATTGATACATAGGGATAATTTTGTCGTGGGAATGTTTTACACGGGTCAAATCGAGTCCCCGACCTGACCTTGACCTTCAAAATTGTCAATAGGGAAAACAGCACGGACGAAGTCTGGTCACCCTGCTAGTATAATATAAATATTTATACTTAAGTAGTCTATCACTAACCTAATTGTAGCCCCAAATCCAAACGTGCTAATAAAGATCTAGTTTAATGCAGAAGCATGTACGTCGGTATACTGTAGGTACGCCTCCAAGATGTATTTCTCAGCGGAGAGCTTGCGTCGGGTGGGTTCAGACTTGGCAAATTCCACCACAAACAAATGTGGAAAATTACTTAAAAAATAAAACTTTGAGACAAAAATTTGTTGACGTGGTCAGAAGTATCCAGGTGCAACTTTCGAACGATTGTATAAGTTTTAGAGTGGACCGTTTAATCCTGGTAGCGCGTAACATTGTTAACGGGTGAAATATATTACTCAAATTAATATGATTTGCACCCTTTTGATATATATACAAGCCGATTACTCTATAATCAGACACACCAAATGTCGTGACCGTTGAACAGGATTTGGGCATCCAGGGGAGCGGTTATAATTAGCCATAAAATGTATCCCTACCGAATACAAATGAACTAATTGGCTGGGTGAATGGTGACTCAGTTGGTCAGGACCATGATGCATTAGACAGTCATTAATCATCATGACATAAACCTTTGGAGTATATTTAATATTTAGAAATGTCAATGCAAGTCCACCATCTGATCATTAAGCACCAATATGAATTCGAATTAAGAGGAATACACATATACGCATAACACTCACATGGGATGGGATGGGATACCATGGAAGTATATCTGATTCCATGGAATCTGACCTCTAGTTATTATTATTATTATACTACAGTATTTTTCAACGCCCAAATCTCGGAATGTATTAGTACTAGAAAACTCAAGTTTGGTAAGTATGTTGGGGTAAATGAGTTCTATGCCTTTGGCTCATAACGGATATTGTCCGCATTTACCCCGTGGAGTTATCTCCCTTTATATGAAAAAATGTCATTTTATTATCTCGGAAATTATAAGGAGCAGAGCATCGAAAATTGGACTGTATGCACATCTCGATATGCCCTACTGCCCACGGGCATCAGAACTTGTGTCCGCGCTTTCCCTGAGGAGTTACCGCCCATAGTTGACAAACCTCTATTTGATTGTACTCTGTTGTCCTCTTGTATCATTCCAGATAACTGCATGTGGTTTTCATAGTCGTGTTGACCGTTGTCAGTTTAGTCAGAGAAGGAAATTTTGACAGGGTCGGACATATATTTTGACACTGGGGTGGGGGGCAAATTGTTTGCAAAATAAAATTTTGATTGACATTCATATATTTAAGTTTATGTATTTCCCGAACGAAAACAAACTCATACCGGAAAGGATTTTTGAAATCCGAGAAGAAATGCAAGAGTTACGGGCCCTCAAAGTTTGCAATTTGGGCCCATGTGCTTGATAACACATCTCCTCCGAAGATGTCGAAGTTGGGATGTCAGCTGATACGCCAATGTGTGCGGACTGAAGAGGGCACGCGGCTGGCCAAATTTTGCCAGTATCGGTTCATTATTGTGGGTCTGGGGAGGGGTGGTCCGTGGTACCAATTTTTAATTCTTCTCGGAATCAGATGAAACTTGGAATATAACATCTGCAACATCAGCCGATCTAGAAACTGGAAGAATTTCGAAAATCCATCGAAAACTAAAAGAATCGCGGGCCCTCAAACTTTGCAATTTTGGGCCCATGTGCTTGATAACACATCTCCTCCGAAGATATCGAACATAGGATGTCATCTGATACGAAAATGCGTACGGACTGGAGACGGCACGCGGTGGGCCAAATTTTGCCAGTGTCGGTTCATTATTGTGGGTCTGGGGAGGGGTGGTCCGTGGTGCCGAATTTTAATTCTTCTCGGAATCAGATGAAACTTGGAATATAATATCTGCAACATCAGCCGATCTCGAAGCTGAACACAGATCGTAAATACGTTGGAAAATGGCGGAGATTTTGGCCGTACAAGTTTGAATTTGGGCCCATATGCTTTCCAATAATCAAAGTGTTATCCGTCTCCAAATCAGATGAAATTTATACTATGCAATCTATGTCAGCCGCAAATCACAAAACTGGAAACAACTTTAAAATCCGTTGGAAACTGACGAAGTTACGGGGCCTCAAACTTAGCAGTTTGTGCCAGGGGTTGATGTTTTCCCAATCCCGTTACCCAATTTCGAGGCAGGGGTGGGGTCACGTCCAAACACTTGAGATCAACCTACACATATTAGGACAACATATAATCACCATACTTCATATTTTCCGTCCATAAACTGCGATTCTTTCCACTCATGATTGATCCTATTATTATACTTCCATGGTGTAACCAAGGAAGTATATTGTTTTTCTACTGCGGCCGTTTTCTGTTTAATTGGAAATACTCAGAAACTAATGGGAGGAGGACCGCGAAATCTCTAGCGAATGAAGGCATCTAAGGTCTACTAAAAATAATGGTATTCGGATGTTGGTCCAATATCTTTTGACAGAGTTATGGCCCTTTTTCGATTATTTTTCATTATTATTATTATTATTATTATTATTATTATACTACAGTATTTTTCAACGCCCAAATCTCGGAATGTATTAGTACTAGAAAACTCAAGTTTGGTAAGTATGTTGGGGTAAATGAGTTCTATGCCTTTGGCTCATAACGGATATTGTCCGCATTTACCCCGTGGAGTTATCTCCCTTTATATGAAAAAATGTCATTTTATTATCTCGGAAATTATAAGGAGCAGAGCATCGAAAATTGGACTGTATGCACATCTCGATATGCCCTACTGCCCACGGGCATCAGAACTTGTGTCCGCGCTTTCCCTGAGGAGTTACCGCCCATAGTTGACAAACCTCTATTTGATTGTACTCTGTTGTCCTCTTGTATCATTCCAGATAACTGCATGTGGTTTTCATAGTCGTGTTGACCGTTGTCAGTTTAGTCAGAGAAGGAAATTTTGACAGGGTCGGACATATATTTTGACACTGGGGTGGGGGGCAAATTGTTTGCAAAATAAAATTTTGATTGACATTCATATATTTAAGTTTATGTATTTCCCGAACGAAAACAAACTCATACCGGAAAGGATTTTTGAAATCCGAGAAGAAATGCAAGAGTTACGGGCCCTCAAAGTTTGCAATTTGGGCCCATGTGCTTGATAACACATCTCCTCCGAAGATGTCGAAGTTGGGATGTCAGCTGATACGCCAATGTGTGCGGACTGAAGAGGGCACGCGGCTGGCCAAATTTTGCCAGTATCGGTTCATTATTGTGGGTCTGGGGAGGGGTGGTCCGTGGTATCAATTTTTAATTCTTCTCGGAATCAGATGAAACTTGGAATATAACATCTGCAACATCAGCCGATCTAGAAACTGGAAGAATTTCGAAAATCCATCGAAAACTAAAAGAATCGCGGGCCCTCAAACTTTGCAATTTTGGGCCCATGTGCTTGATAACACATCTCCTCCGAAGATATCGAACATAGGATGTCATCTGATACGAAAATGCGTACGGACTGGAGACGGCACGCGGTGGGCCAAATTTTGCCAGTGTCGGTTCATTATTGTGGGTCTGGGGAGGGGTGGTCCGTGGTGCCGAATTTTAATTCTTCTCGGAATCAGATGAAACTTGGAATATAATATCTGCAACATCAGCCGATCTCGAAGCTGAACACAGATCGTAAATACGTTGGAAAATGGCGGAGATTTTGGCCGTACAAGTTTGAATTTGGGCCCATATGCTTTCCAATAATCAAAGTGTTATCCGTCTCCAAATCAGATGAAATTTATACTATGCAATCTATGTCAGCCGCAAATCACAAAACTGGAAACAACTTTAAAATCCGTTGGAAACTGACGAAGTTACGGGGCCTCAAACTTAGCAGTTTGTGCCAGGGGTTGATGTTTTCCCAATCCCGTTACCCAATTTCGAGGCAGGGGTGGGGTCACGTCCAAACACTTGAGATCAACCTACACATATTAGGACAACATATAATCACCATACTTCATATTTTCCGTCCATAAACTGCGATTCTTTCCACTCATGATTGATCCTATTATTATACTTCCATGGTGTAACCAAGGAAGTATATTGTTTTTCTACTGCGGCCGTTTTCTGTTTAATTGGAAATACTCAGAAACTAATGGGAGGAGGACCGCGAAATCTCTAGCGAATGAAGGCATCTAAGGTCTACTAAAAATAATGGTATTCGGATGTTGGTCCAATATCTTTTGACAGAGTTATGGCCCTTTTTCGATTATTTTTCATTATTATTATTATTATTATACTTCCATGGTGTAACCAAGGAAGTATATTGTTTTTCTACTGCGGCCGTTTTCTGTTTAATTGGAAATACTCAGAAACTAATGGGAGGAGGACCGCGAAATCTCTAGCGAATGAAGGCATCTAAGGTCTACTAAAAATAATGGTATCCGGATGTTGGTCCAATATCTTTTGACAGAGTTATGGCCCTTTTTCGATTATTTTTCATTATTATTATACTGGACACTTTTGCAACCCTTATTACTCGAAAAGTACCAGGAGTAGCACACTAAAACTTGGTACGTATCTTGGGATCAAAGAGTTGTATGCCATCGTCGCATAACGAATATTGTCCGCGTTTTCCCCGAGGAGTTATCTCCCTTTATCTGAAAAAATGTTATTTGATTATCTCGGAAATTATAAGGAGCAGAGCATCGAAAATTGGACTGTATGCACATCTCGATATGCCCTACTGCCCACGGGCATCAGAACTTGTGTCCGCGCTTTCCCTGAGGAGTTACCGCCCATAGTTGGCAAACCTCTATTTGATTGTACTCTGTTGTCCTCTTGTATCATTCCAGATAACTGCATGTGGTTTTCATAGTCGTGTTGACCGTTGTCAGTTTAGTCAGAGAAGGAAAATTTGACAGGGTCGGACATATATTTTGACACTGGGGTGGGGGGCAAATTTTTTGAAAAATAAAATTTTGATTGACATTCATATATTTAAGTTTATGTATTTCCCGAACGAAAACAAACTCATACCGGAAAGGATTTTTGAAATCCGAGAAGAAATGCAAGAGTTACGGGCCCTCAAAGTTTGCAATTTGGGCCCATGTGCTTGATAACACATCTCCTCCGAAGGTATCGAACATAGGATATCATCTTATACGCCAACGTGTGCGGACGGAAGAGAGCACGCGGCGGGCCAAATTTTTCCAGTGTCTGTTCATTATTGTGGGTCTGGGGAGGGGTGGTCCGTTGTACCAATTTTTAATTCTTCTCCGAATCAGATGAAACTTGGAATATAACATCTCCAACATCAGTCGATCTCGAAATTGAAAGAATTTCGAAAATCCATCGAAAACTGACATAATTGCGGACCCTCAAACTTTGCAATTTTGGACCCATGTGCTTGATAACACATCTCCTCCGAAGATATCGAACATAGGATGTCATCTGATACGAAAATACGTACGGACTGAAGAGGGCACGCGGTGGACCAAATTTTGCCAGTGTCGGTTCAGTATTGTGGGTCAGGGGAGGGGTTGTCCGTGGTACCATTTTTGTTATTCTTCTCCGAATCAGATGAAACTTGGAATGTAACATCTACCATATACGTTGATCTCGAAGCTGAAAACAGATCGTAAATCCGTGTGAAAATGGCGGAGATTTTGGCCATCCAATTTTGAATTTGGGCCCATATGCTTTCCAATAACCAAAGTGTTATTCGGGTTCGAATCAGATGAAATTTATGTTGTGCAATCTAGGTCAGCGGCAGATCGCAAAACTGAAAACAATTTTTAAATCCGTTGGAAACTAACGGAGTTACGGGCCCTCAAACTTCGCATTTTGTGCCAGGGTTGATGTTTTCCCAATCCCGTCACCCAATTTCGAGGTAGGGGTGGGGTCACGTCCAAACACTTGAGATCAACCTACACATGTTAGGACAACATATACTCACAATACTTATATTTTCCGTCCCGAAACTGCGATTCTTTCCACTCATGATTTTCCCTATTATTATACTTCCATGGTGTAACCAAGGAAGTATATTGTTTTTCTACTGCGGCCGTTTTCTGTTTAATTGGAAATACTCAGAAACTAATGGGAGGAGGACCGCGAAATCTCTAGCGAATGAAGGCATCTAAGGTCTACTAAAAATAATGGTATCCGGATGTTGGTCCAATATCTTTTGACAGAGTTATGGCCCTTTTTCGATTATTTTTCATTATTATTATACTGGACACTTTTGCAACCCTTATTACTCGAAAAGTACCAGGAGTAGCACACTAAAACTTGGTACGTATCTTGGGATCAAAGAGTTGTATGCCATCGTCGCATAACGAATATTGTCCGCGTTTTCCCCGAGGAGTTATCTCCCTTTATCTGAAAAAATGTTATTTGATTATCTCGGAAATTATAAGGAGCAGAGCATCGAAAATTGGACTGTATGCACATCTCGATATGCCCTACTGCCCACGGGCATCAGAACTTGTGTCCGCGCTTTCCCTGAGGAGTTACCGCCCATAGTTGGCAAACCTCTATTTGATTGTACTCTGTTGTCCTCTTGTATCATTCCAGATAACTGCATGTGGTTTTCATAGTCGTGTTGACCGTTGTCAGTTTAGTCAGAGAAGGAAAATTTGACAGGGTCGGACATATATTTTGACACTGGGGTGGGGGGCAAATTTTTTGAAAAATAAAATTTTGATTGACATTCATATATTTAAGTTTATGTATTTCCCGAACGAAAACAAACTCATACCGGAAAGGATTTTTGAAATCCGAGAAGAAATGCAAGAGTTACGGGCCCTCAAAGTTTGCAATTTGGGCCCATGTGCTTGATAACACATCTCCTCCGAAGGTATCGAACATAGGATATCATCTTATACGCCAACGTGTGCGGACGGAAGAGAGCACGCGGCGGGCCAAATTTTTCCAGTGTCTGTTCATTATTGTGGGTCTGGGGAGGGGTGGTCCGTTGTACCAATTTTTAATTCTTCTCCGAATCAGATGAAACTTGGAATATAACATCTCCAACATCAGTCGATCTCGAAATTGAAAGAATTTCGAAAATCCATCGAAAACTGACATAATTGCGGACCCTCAAACTTTGCAATTTTGGACCCATGTGCTTGATAACACATCTCCTCCGAAGATATCGAACATAGGATGTCATCTGATACGAAAATACGTACGGACTGAAGAGGGCACGCGGTGGACCAAATTTTGCCAGTGTCGGTTCAGTATTGTGGGTCAGGGGAGGGGTTGTCCGTGGTACCATTTTTGTTATTCTTCTCCGAATCAGATGAAACTTGGAATGTAACATCTACCATATACGTTGATCTCGAAGCTGAAAACAGATCGTAAATCCGTGTGAAAATGGCGGAGATTTTGGCCATCCAATTTTGAATTTGGGCCCATATGCTTTCCAATAACCAAAGTGTTATTCGGGTTCGAATCAGATGAAATTTATGTTGTGCAATCTAGGTCAGCGGCAGATCGCAAAACTGAAAACAATTTTTAAATCCGTTGGAAACTAACGGAGTTACGGGCCCTCAAACTTCGCATTTTGTGCCAGGGTTGATGTTTTCCCAATCCCGTCACCCAATTTCGAGGTAGGGGTGGGGTCACGTCCAAACACTTGAGATCAACCTACACATGTTAGGACAACATATACTCACAATACTTATATTTTCCGTCCCGAAACTGCGATTCTTTCCACTCATGATTTTCCCTATTATTATACTTCCATGGTGTAACCAAGGAAGTATATTGTTTTTCTACTGCGGCCGTTTTCTGTTTAATTGGAAATACTCAGAAACTAATGGGAGGAGGACCGCGAAATCTCTAGCGAATGAAGGCATCTAAGGTCTACTAAAAATAATGGTATCCGGATGTTGGTCCAATATCTTTTGACAGAGTTATGGCCCTTTTTCGATTATTTTTCATTATTATTATACTGGACACTTTTGCAACCCTTATTACTCGAAAAGTACCAGGAGTAGCACACTAAAACTTGGTACGTATCTTGGGATCAAAGAGTTGTATGCCATCGTCGCATAACGAATATTGTCCGCGTTTTCCCCGAGGAGTTATCTCCCTTTATCTGAAAAAATGTTATTTGATTATCTCGGAAATTATAAGGAGCAGAGCATCGAAAATTGGACTGTATGCACATCTCGATATGCCCTACTGCCCACGGGCATCAGAACTTGTGTCCGCGCTTTCCCTGAGGAGTTACCGCCCATAGTTGGCAAACCTCTATTTGATTGTACTCTGTTGTCCTCTTGTATCATTCCAGATAACTGCATGTGGTTTTCATAGTCGTGTTGACCGTTGTCAGTTTAGTCAGAGAAGGAAAATTTGACAGGGTCGGACATATATTTTGACACTGGGGTGGGGGGCAAATTTTTTGAAAAATAAAATTTTGATTGACATTCATATATTTAAGTTTATGTATTTCCCGAACGAAAACAAACTCATACCGGAAAGGATTTTTGAAATCCGAGAAGAAATGCAAGAGTTACGGGCCCTCAAAGTTTGCAATTTGGGCCCATGTGCTTGATAACACATCTCCTCCGAAGATTCATATTATGCTACACGCGAAACGGAGATGACTTTTGGGAAATCCAGAGTCCAAAACGGATCCAAATCGACCTGTCCCAGAAAAGTCGTTCATTTTGTTTTCACTTTTTGAAAAAGGCTCCAATATTTCAACCAAAACTTTTGGACATAGAACATTATTTTGTTCTCAGTCAAGTGAAAAGAGCTCTTCAAAATAATTCCGCTTATATATATAATATATATTATCTATATATACGCCAAAAAATTGTCACTCCCCTCTCTCCGGCTACCCCATCGCCCGTGGGATGGAACCTACCTCCGATTCGATACACCCGTCTTGCCGCGGGCCAGTCTCTATCCTCTACCAGAGAACTGATAGAACGCCCGTCGAATTCCAACAATTGGTATGAGTTCATATCGGAGCCGTTATAAATCAAATAACTTGGATTTTAATATAAACCCACCTATTCGTAAATTGTGTACCCCATGGTGTGTGGTAAATTATCATTTTATCGTGTATAGTGTGTCATGAGCTATCTGCGTGCGTGCATTTCACTTTTGTATTTTCTTTCGCATCTTCAACGCATTGCATATCATATACAACCAAACAAAATACAAACATTACATTAATTTGATCAAACAAACCTTCGTTGTACGGTGTATATTTCTACTAACGTAATGACGACGTATAGCCAATTATTCCATTTGCGATAACAACGATAAACACATAGAAACATGCAAACATCATCATTTTCGTAAGAACAATTTGTATATTGTTATAAACCGTAGTATACTGCTGATAGACATTCAATTATTTCCGTCAGTATATGTCTGCTGAATTGGAAATGACTCCTTTTATACTTTCGCAAAATAAAACACAACTGATAGTTTCGTTCACCGTCATTTAAGTATTGTCAAAAAGCAATCGTGAAACAACCGCTCATTATTCCTACCATAAAGGAATCTACTTATAGAGAACGCTCTTTTCTGTTCGATTACGTTCAAACTCTTTGTGTGTTGTTGTTAATCACTCATTATATTCTTCGGACCGAACGTTCATTAAGCGCGCTTCATGTTATATATGCGAAAACCGACCCACGTGTTTATTGTTTTATATCCGATTCAATAACACATCGACGTTTATATTCTAGTTATTTATCGAATATAAAAAGCATCTTTACATTATCTTTAGTTTGGTATTATTCGTATTTGATGATTAAAATACACCAAAGCATGTTAAAAATAAAAAATAAATAGTAGATAATTTGACGGGATTCGAACTCACGTCGCAATAAAACACAAACTGAAGGTTTGACGCTCTCACCACTCGGCTACGCACTGCGCTGTTAATTTATAAGAACATATATTAGGCATATAACTGTGTATATTTAAACTTTATATCCAAACTGATTGAAATGCGTGACTATATATACCCCTTTCCGCTATACGGGGAACGGGAAAATGCACCTATTATTCCCACCAAATCCAAACGAGCTAATTAAAGAGCAAGGTAATGCCGTAGCAGGTACATTTGGATATTCTATTCAAGCCACCCCCCCCCAAATCTTGACCGCTATACTTTAAAAGTAACCTACCCAACGGAGAATGCAAGATGGGGTGGGTTGAGACTTTTGGTAAATTCCACCGAAAATCTAAAGTGCCATTTTCGAATTTTCAGATGGATCGGTTTACTCGTGACAACGCTATCTACTACATATTTTGGGACTTCTGTCTGTTTGTCTGTTAGGTATGGCCAGGAAAACAGCCGGACGGATTTCGACGAAACTTGATATCTAGGGATACTTTTGTCCGGGAGTGTTTTTGACCCCGACCTGGTCATGACTTTAAAAATGGTCAATTCAATGTCAAATCGTGTAAAACGGATGGATTTCCACGAAATTTGATACCTATGGGTACGTTTGTCCGGGGAGTGTTTTGGACCGGTAAAACTGTGTCCCCGACCTGACCTTGACCTTTAAAATGGTCAATTCAAGGTCAAATCGCGCCTTTCGACGGGATTTTGATGAAATTGATACCTAGGGATAATTTTGTCGTGGGAATGTTTTACACGGGTCAAATCGAATCCCCGACCTGACCTTGACCTTCAAAATTGTCAATAGGGAAAACAGCACGGACCCTGCTAGTATAATATAAATATTTATACTTAAGTAGTCTATCACTAACCTAATTGCAGCCCCAAATCCAAACGTGCTAATAAAGATCTAGTTTAATGCAGAAGCATGTACGTCGGTATACTGTAGGTACGCCTCCAAGATGTATGCTCAGCGGAGAGCTTGCGTCGGGTGGGTTCAGACTTGGCAAATTCCACCACAAACAAATGTGGAAAATTACTTAAAAAATAAAACTTTGAGACAAAAATTTGTTGACGTGGTCAGAAGTATCCAGGTGCATCTTTCGAACGATTGTATAAGTTTTAGAGTGGACCGTTTAATCCTGGTAGCGCGTAACATTGTTAACGGGTGAAATATATTACTCAAATTAATATGATTTGCACCCTTTTGATATATATACAAGCCGATTACTCTATAATCAGACACAACAAATGTCGTGACCGTTGAACAGGATTTGGGCATCCAGGGGAGCGGTTATAATTAGCCATAACATGTATCCCTACTGAATACAAATGAACCAATTGGCTGGGTGAATGGTGACTCAGTTGGTCAGGACCATGATGCATTAGACAGTCATTAATCATCATGACATAAACCTTTGGAGTATATTTAATATTTACAAATGTCAATGCAAGTCCACCATCGGATCATTAAGCACCAAGGCATCTAAGGTCTACTAAAAATAATGGTATTCGGATGTTGGTCCAATATCTTTTGACAGAGTTATGGCCCTTTTTCGATTATTTTTCATTATTATTATTATTATTATTATTATTATTATACTACAGTATTTTTCAACGCCCAAATCTCGGAATGTATTAGTACTAGAAAACTCAAGTTTGGTAAGTATGTTGGGGTAAATGAGTTCTATGCCTTTGGCTCATAACGGATATTGTCCGCATTTACCCCGTGGAGTTATCTCCCTTTATATGAAAAAATGTCATTTTATTATCTCGGAAATTATAAGGAGCAGAGCATCGAAAATTGGACTGTATGCACATCTCGATATGCCCTACTGCCCACGGGCATCAGAACTTGTGTCCGCGCTTTCCCTGAGGAGTTACCGCCCATAGTTGACAAACCTCTATTTGATTGTACTCTGTTGTCCTCTTGTATCATTCCAGATAACTGCATGTGGTTTTCATAGTCGTGTTGACCGTTGTCAGTTTAGTCAGAGAAGGAAATTTTGACAGGGTCGGACATATATTTTGACACTGGGGTGGGGGGCAAATTGTTTGCAAAATAAAATTTTGATTGACATTCATATATTTAAGTTTATGTATTTCCCGAACGAAAACAAACTCATACCGGAAAGGATTTTTGAAATCCGAGAAGAAATGCAAGAGTTACGGGCCCTCAAAGTTTGCAATTTGGGCCCATGTGCTTGATAACACATCTCCTCCGAAGATGTCGAAGTTGGGATGTCAGCTGATACGCCAATGTGTGCGGACTGAAGAGGGCACGCGGCTGGCCAAATTTTGCCAGTATCGGTTCATTATTGTGGGTCTGGGGAGGGGTGGTCCGTGGTACCAATTTTTAATTCTTCTCGGAATCAGATGAAACTTGGAATATAACATCTGCAACATCAGCCGATCTAGAAACTGGAAGAATTTCGAAAATCCATCGAAAACTAAAAGAATCGCGGGCCCTCAAACTTTGCAATTTTGGGCCCATGTGCTTGATAACACATCTCCTCCGAAGATATCGAACATAGGATGTCATCTGATACGAAAATGCGTACGGACTGGAGACGGCACGCGGTGGGCCAAATTTTGCCAGTGTCGGTTCATTATTGTGGGTCTGGGGAGGGGTGGTCCGTGGTGCCGAATTTTAATTCTTCTCGGAATCAGATGAAACTTGGAATATAATATCTGCAACATCAGCCGATCTCGAAGCTGAACACAGATCGTAAATACGTTGGAAAATGGCGGAGATTTTGGCCGTACAAGTTTGAATTTGGGCCCATATGCTTTCCAATAATCAAAGTGTTATCCGTCTCCAAATCAGATGAAATTTATACTATGCAATCTATGTCAGCCGCAAATCACAAAACTGGAAACAACTTTAAAATCCGTTGGAAACTGACGAAGTTACGGGGCCTCAAACTTAGCAGTTTGTGCCAGGGGTTGATGTTTTCCCAATCCCGTTACCCAATTTCGAGGCAGGGGTGGGGTCACGTCCAAACACTTGAGATCAACCTACACATATTAGGACAACATATAATCACCATACTTCATATTTTCCGTCCATAAACTGCGATTCTTTCCACTCATGATTGATCCTATTATTATACTTCCATGGTGTAACCAAGGAAGTATATTGTTTTTCTACTGCGGCCGTTTTCTGTTTAATTGGAAATACTCAGAAACTAATGGGAGGAGGACCGCGAAATCTCTAGCGAATGAAGGCATCTAAGGTCTACTAAAAATAATGGTATTCGGATGTTGGTCCAATATCTTTTGACAGAGTTATGGCCCTTTTTCGATTATTTTTCATTATTATTATTATTATTATTATTATTATTATACTACAGTATTTTTCAACGCCCAAATCTCGGAATGTATTAGTACTAGAAAACTCAAGTTTGGTAAGTATGTTGGGGTAAATGAGTTCTATGCCTTTGGCTCATAACGGATATTGTCCGCATTTACCCCGTGGAGTTATCTCCCTTTATATGAAAAAATGTCATTTTATTATCTCGGAAATTATAAGGAGCAGAGCATCGAAAATTGGACTGTATGCACATCTCGATATGCCCTACTGCCCACGGGCATCAGAACTTGTGTCCGCGCTTTCCCTGAGGAGTTACCGCCCATAGTTGACAAACCTCTATTTGATTGTACTCTGTTGTCCTCTTGTATCATTCCAGATAACTGCATGTGGTTTTCATAGTCGTGTTGACCGTTGTCAGTTTAGTCAGAGAAGGAAATTTTGACAGGGTCGGACATATATTTTGACACTGGGGTGGGGGGCAAATTGTTTGCAAAATAAAATTTTGATTGACATTCATATATTTAAGTTTATGTATTTCCCGAACGAAAACAAACTCATACCGGAAAGGATTTTTGAAATCCGAGAAGAAATGCAAGAGTTACGGGCCCTCAAAGTTTGCAATTTGGGCCCATGTGCTTGATAACACATCTCCTCCGAAGATGTCGAAGTTGGGATGTCAGCTGATACGCCAATGTGTGCGGACTGAAGAGGGCACGCGGCTGGCCAAATTTTGCCAGTATCGGTTCATTATTGTGGGTCTGGGGAGGGGTGGTCCGTGGTACCAATTTTTAATTCTTCTCGGAATCAGATGAAACTTGGAATATAACATCTGCAACATCAGCCGATCTAGAAACTGGAAGAATTTCGAAAATCCATCGAAAACTAAAAGAATCGCGGGCCCTCAAACTTTGCAATTTTGGGCCCATGTGCTTGATAACACATCTCCTCCGAAGATATCGAACATAGGATGTCATCTGATACGAAAATGCGTACGGACTGGAGACGGCACGCGGTGGGCCAAATTTTGCCAGTGTCGGTTCATTATTGTGGGTCTGGGGAGGGGTGGTCCGTGGTGCCGAATTTTAATTCTTCTCGGAATCAGATGAAACTTGGAATATAATATCTGCAACATCAGCCGATCTCGAAGCTGAACACAGATCGTAAATACGTTGGAAAATGGCGGAGATTTTGGCCGTACAAGTTTGAATTTGGGCCCATATGCTTTCCAATAATCAAAGTGTTATCCGTCTCCAAATCAGATGAAATTTATACTATGCAATCTATGTCAGCCGCAAATCACAAAACTGGAAACAACTTTAAAATCCGTTGGAAACTGACGAAGTTACGGGGCCTCAAACTTAGCAGTTTGTGCCAGGGGTTGATGTTTTCCCAATCCCGTTACCCAATTTCGAGGCAGGGGTGGGGTCACGTCCAAACACTTGAGATCAACCTACACATATTAGGACAACATATAATCACCATACTTCATATTTTCCGTCCATAAACTGCGATTCTTTCCACTCATGATTGATCCTATTATTATACTTCCATGGTGTAACCAAGGAAGTATATTGTTTTTCTACTGCGGCCGTTTTCTGTTTAATTGGAAATACTCAGAAACTAATGGGAGGAGGACCGCGAAATCTCTAGCGAATGAAGGCATCTAAGGTCTACTAAAAATAATGGTATTCGGATGTTGGTCCAATATCTTTTGACAGAGTTATGGCCCTTTTTCGATTATTTTTCATTATTATTATTATTATTATTATTATTATTATACTACAGTATTTTTCAACGCCCAAATCTCGGAATGTATTAGTACTAGAAAACTCAAGTTTGGTAAGTATGTTGGGGTAAATGAGTTCTATGCCTTTGGCTCATAACGGATATTGTCCGCATTTACCCCGTGGAGTTATCTCCCTTTATATGAAAAAATGTCATTTTATTATCTCGGAAATTATAAGGAGCAGAGCATCGAAAATTGGACTGTATGCACATCTCGATATGCCCTACTGCCCACGGGCATCAGAACTTGTGTCCGCGCTTTCCCTGAGGAGTTACCGCCCATAGTTGACAAACCTCTATTTGATTGTACTCTGTTGTCCTCTTGTATCATTCCAGATAACTGCATGTGGTTTTCATAGTCGTGTTGACCGTTGTCAGTTTAGTCAGAGAAGGAAATTTTGACAGGGTCGGACATATATTTTGACACTGGGGTGGGGGGCAAATTGTTTGCAAAATAAAATTTTGATTGACATTCATATATTTAAGTTTATGTATTTCCCGAACGAAAACAAACTCATACCGGAAAGGATTTTTGAAATCCGAGAAGAAATGCAAGAGTTACGGGCCCTCAAAGTTTGCAATTTGGGCCCATGTGCTTGATAACACATCTCCTCCGAAGATGTCGAAGTTGGGATGTCAGCTGATACGCCAATGTGTGCGGACTGAAGAGGGCACGCGGCTGGCCAAATTTTGCCAGTATCGGTTCATTATTGTGGGTCTGGGGAGGGGTGGTCCGTGGTACCAATTTTTAATTCTTCTCGGAATCAGATGAAACTTGGAATATAACATCTGCAACATCAGCCGATCTAGAAACTGGAAGAATTTCGAAAATCCATCGAAAACTAAAAGAATCGCGGGCCCTCAAACTTTGCAATTTTGGGCCCATGTGCTTGATAACACATCTCCTCCGAAGATATCGAACATAGGATGTCATCTGATACGAAAATGCGTACGGACTGGAGACGGCACGCGGTGGGCCAAATTTTGCCAGTGTCGGTTCATTATTGTGGGTCTGGGGAGGGGTGGTCCGTGGTGCCGAATTTTAATTCTTCTCGGAATCAGATGAAACTTGGAATATAATATCTGCAACATCAGCCGATCTCGAAGCTGAACACAGATCGTAAATACGTTGGAAAATGGCGGAGATTTTGGCCGTACAAGTTTGAATTTGGGCCCATATGCTTTCCAATAATCAAAGTGTTATCCGTCTCCAAATCAGATGAAATTTATACTATGCAATCTATGTCAGCCGCAAATCACAAAACTGGAAACAACTTTAAAATCCGTTGGAAACTGACGAAGTTACGGGGCCTCAAACTTAGCAGTTTGTGCCAGGGGTTGATGTTTTCCCAATCCCGTTACCCAATTTCGAGGCAGGGGTGGGGTCACGTCCAAACACTTGAGATCAACCTACACATATTAGGACAACATATAATCACCATACTTCATATTTTCCGTCCATAAACTGCGATTCTTTCCACTCATGATTGATCCTATTATTATACTTCCATGGTGTAACCAAGGAAGTATATTGTTTTTCTACTGCGGCCGTTTTCTGTTTAATTGGAAATACTCAGAAACTAATGGGAGGAGGACCGCGAAATCTCTAGCGAATGAAGGCATCTAAGGTCTACTAAAAATAATGGTATTCGGATGTTGGTCCAATATCTTTTGACAGAGTTATGGCCCTTTTTCGATTATTTTTCATTATTATTATTATTATTATTATTATTATTATACTACAGTATTTTTCAACGCCCAAATCTCGGAATGTATTAGTACTAGAAAACTCAAGTTTGGTAAGTATGTTGGGGTAAATGAGTTCTATGCCTTTGGCTCATAACGGATATTGTCCGCATTTACCCCGTGGAGTTATCTCCCTTTATATGAAAAAATGTCATTTTATTATCTCGGAAATTATAAGGAGCAGAGCATCGAAAATTGGACTGTATGCACATCTCGATATGCCCTACTGCCCACGGGCATCAGAACTTGTGTCCGCGCTTTCCCTGAGGAGTTACCGCCCATAGTTGACAAACCTCTATTTGATTGTACTCTGTTGTCCTCTTGTATCATTCCAGATAACTGCATGTGGTTTTCATAGTCGTGTTGACCGTTGTCAGTTTAGTCAGAGAAGGAAATTTTGACAGGGTCGGACATATATTTTGACACTGGGGTGGGGGGCAAATTGTTTGCAAAATAAAATTTTGATTGACATTCATATATTTAAGTTTATGTATTTCCCGAACGAAAACAAACTCATACCGGAAAGGATTTTTGAAATCCGAGAAGAAATGCAAGAGTTACGGGCCCTCAAAGTTTGCAATTTGGGCCCATGTGCTTGATAACACATCTCCTCCGAAGATGTCGAAGTTGGGATGTCAGCTGATACGCCAATGTGTGCGGACTGAAGAGGGCACGCGGCTGGCCAAATTTTGCCAGTATCGGTTCATTATTGTGGGTCTGGGGAGGGGTGGTCCGTGGTACCAATTTTTAATTCTTCTCGGAATCAGATGAAACTTGGAATATAACATCTGCAACATCAGCCGATCTAGAAACTGGAAGAATTTCGAAAATCCATCGAAAACTAAAAGAATCGCGGGCCCTCAAACTTTGCAATTTTGGGCCCATGTGCTTGATAACACATCTCCTCCGAAGATATCGAACATAGGATGTCATCTGATACGAAAATGCGTACGGACTGGAGACGGCACGCGGTGGGCCAAATTTTGCCAGTGTCGGTTCATTATTGTGGGTCTGGGGAGGGGTGGTCCGTGGTGCCGAATTTTAATTCTTCTCGGAATCAGATGAAACTTGGAATATAATATCTGCAACATCAGCCGATCTCGAAGCTGAACACAGATCGTAAATACGTTGGAAAATGGCGGAGATTTTGGCCGTACAAGTTTGAATTTGGGCCCATATGCTTTCCAATAATCAAAGTGTTATCCGTCTCCAAATCAGATGAAATTTATACTATGCAATCTATGTCAGCCGCAAATCACAAAACTGGAAACAACTTTAAAATCCGTTGGAAACTGACGAAGTTACGGGGCCTCAAACTTAGCAGTTTGTGCCAGGGGTTGATGTTTTCCCAATCCCGTTACCCAATTTCGAGGCAGGGGTGGGGTCACGTCCAAACACTTGAGATCAACCTACACATATTAGGACAACATATAATCACCATACTTCATATTTTCCGTCCATAAACTGCGATTCTTTCCACTCATGATTGATCCTATTATTATACTTCCATGGTGTAACCAAGGAAGTATATTGTTTTTCTACTGCGGCCGTTTTCTGTTTAATTGGAAATACTCAGAAACTAATGGGAGGAGGACCGCGAAATCTCTAGCGAATGAAGGCATCTAAGGTCTACTAAAAATAATGGTATTCGGATGTTGGTCCAATATCTTTTGACAGAGTTATGGCCCTTTTTCGATTATTTTTCATTATTATTATTATTATTATTATTATTATTATACTACAGTATTTTTCAACGCCCAAATCTCGGAATGTATTAGTACTAGAAAACTCAAGTTTGGTAAGTATGTTGGGGTAAATGAGTTCTATGCCTTTGGCTCATAACGGATATTGTCCGCATTTACCCCGTGGAGTTATCTCCCTTTATATGAAAAAATGTCATTTTATTATCTCGGAAATTATAAGGAGCAGAGCATCGAAAATTGGACTGTATGCACATCTCGATATGCCCTACTGCCCACGGGCATCAGAACTTGTGTCCGCGCTTTCCCTGAGGAGTTACCGCCCATAGTTGACAAACCTCTATTTGATTGTACTCTGTTGTCCTCTTGTATCATTCCAGATAACTGCATGTGGTTTTCATAGTCGTGTTGACCGTTGTCAGTTTAGTCAGAGAAGGAAATTTTGACAGGGTCGGACATATATTTTGACACTGGGGTGGGGGGCAAATTGTTTGCAAAATAAAATTTTGATTGACATTCATATATTTAAGTTTATGTATTTCCCGAACGAAAACAAACTCATACCGGAAAGGATTTTTGAAATCCGAGAAGAAATGCAAGAGTTACGGGCCCTCAAAGTTTGCAATTTGGGCCCATGTGCTTGATAACACATCTCCTCCGAAGATGTCGAAGTTGGGATGTCAGCTGATACGCCAATGTGTGCGGACTGAAGAGGGCACGCGGCTGGCCAAATTTTGCCAGTATCGGTTCATTATTGTGGGTCTGGGGAGGGGTGGTCCGTGGTACCAATTTTTAATTCTTCTCGGAATCAGATGAAACTTGGAATATAACATCTGCAACATCAGCCGATCTAGAAACTGGAAGAATTTCGAAAATCCATCGAAAACTAAAAGAATCGCGGGCCCTCAAACTTTGCAATTTTGGGCCCATGTGCTTGATAACACATCTCCTCCGAAGATATCGAACATAGGATGTCATCTGATACGAAAATGCGTACGGACTGGAGACGGCACGCGGTGGGCCAAATTTTGCCAGTGTCGGTTCATTATTGTGGGTCTGGGGAGGGGTGGTCCGTGGTGCCGAATTTTAATTCTTCTCGGAATCAGATGAAACTTGGAATATAATATCTGCAACATCAGCCGATCTCGAAGCTGAACACAGATCGTAAATACGTTGGAAAATGGCGGAGATTTTGGCCGTACAAGTTTGAATTTGGGCCCATATGCTTTCCAATAATCAAAGTGTTATCCGTCTCCAAATCAGATGAAATTTATACTATGCAATCTATGTCAGCCGCAAATCACAAAACTGGAAACAACTTTAAAATCCGTTGGAAACTGACGAAGTTACGGGGCCTCAAACTTAGCAGTTTGTGCCAGGGGTTGATGTTTTCCCAATCCCGTTACCCAATTTCGAGGCAGGGGTGGGGTCACGTCCAAACACTTGAGATCAACCTACACATATTAGGACAACATATAATCACCATACTTCATATTTTCCGTCCATAAACTGCGATTCTTTCCACTCATGATTGATCCTATTATTATACTTCCATGGTGTAACCAAGGAAGTATATTGTTTTTCTACTGCGGCCGTTTTCTGTTTAATTGGAAATACTCAGAAACTAATGGGAGGAGGACCGCGAAATCTCTAGCGAATGAAGGCATCTAAGGTCTACTAAAAATAATGGTATTCGGATGTTGGTCCAATATCTTTTGACAGAGTTATGGCCCTTTTTCGATTATTTTTCATTATTATTATTATTATTATTATTATTATTATACTACAGTATTTTTCAACGCCCAAATCTCGGAATGTATTAGTACTAGAAAACTCAAGTTTGGTAAGTATGTTGGGGTAAATGAGTTCTATGCCTTTGGCTCATAACGGATATTGTCCGCATTTACCCCGTGGAGTTATCTCCCTTTATATGAAAAAATGTCATTTTATTATCTCGGAAATTATAAGGAGCAGAGCATCGAAAATTGGACTGTATGCACATCTCGATATGCCCTACTGCCCACGGGCATCAGAACTTGTGTCCGCGCTTTCCCTGAGGAGTTACCGCCCATAGTTGACAAACCTCTATTTGATTGTACTCTGTTGTCCTCTTGTATCATTCCAGATAACTGCATGTGGTTTTCATAGTCGTGTTGACCGTTGTCAGTTTAGTCAGAGAAGGAAATTTTGACAGGGTCGGACATATATTTTGACACTGGGGTGGGGGGCAAATTGTTTGCAAAATAAAATTTTGATTGACATTCATATATTTAAGTTTATGTATTTCCCGAACGAAAACAAACTCATACCGGAAAGGATTTTTGAAATCCGAGAAGAAATGCAAGAGTTACGGGCCCTCAAAGTTTGCAATTTGGGCCCATGTGCTTGATAACACATCTCCTCCGAAGATGTCGAAGTTGGGATGTCAGCTGATACGCCAATGTGTGCGGACTGAAGAGGGCACGCGGCTGGCCAAATTTTGCCAGTATCGGTTCATTATTGTGGGTCTGGGGAGGGGTGGTCCGTGGTACCAATTTTTAATTCTTCTCGGAATCAGATGAAACTTGGAATATAACATCTGCAACATCAGCCGATCTAGAAACTGGAAGAATTTCGAAAATCCATCGAAAACTAAAAGAATCGCGGGCCCTCAAACTTTGCAATTTTGGGCCCATGTGCTTGATAACACATCTCCTCCGAAGATATCGAACATAGGATGTCATCTGATACGAAAATGCGTACGGACTGGAGACGGCACGCGGTGGGCCAAATTTTGCCAGTGTCGGTTCATTATTGTGGGTCTGGGGAGGGGTGGTCCGTGGTGCCGAATTTTAATTCTTCTCGGAATCAGATGAAACTTGGAATATAATATCTGCAACATCAGCCGATCTCGAAGCTGAACACAGATCGTAAATACGTTGGAAAATGGCGGAGATTTTGGCCGTACAAGTTTGAATTTGGGCCCATATGCTTTCCAATAATCAAAGTGTTATCCGTCTCCAAATCAGATGAAATTTATACTATGCAATCTATGTCAGCCGCAAATCACAAAACTGGAAACAACTTTAAAATCCGTTGGAAACTGACGAAGTTACGGGGCCTCAAACTTAGCAGTTTGTGCCAGGGGTTGATGTTTTCCCAATCCCGTTACCCAATTTCGAGGCAGGGGTGGGGTCACGTCCAAACACTTGAGATCAACCTACACATATTAGGACAACATATAATCACCATACTTCATATTTTCCGTCCATAAACTGCGATTCTTTCCACTCATGATTGATCCTATTATTATACTTCCATGGTGTAACCAAGGAAGTATATTGTTTTTCTACTGCGGCCGTTTTCTGTTTAATTGGAAATACTCAGAAACTAATGGGAGGAGGACCGCGAAATCTCTAGCGAATGAAGGCATCTAAGGTCTACTAAAAATAATGGTATTCGGATGTTGGTCCAATATCTTTTGACAGAGTTATGGCCCTTTTTCGATTATTTTTCATTATTATTATTATTATTATTATTATTATTATACTACAGTATTTTTCAACGCCCAAATCTCGGAATGTATTAGTACTAGAAAACTCAAGTTTGGTAAGTATGTTGGGGTAAATGAGTTCTATGCCTTTGGCTCATAACGGATATTGTCCGCATTTACCCCGTGGAGTTATCTCCCTTTATATGAAAAAATGTCATTTTATTATCTCGGAAATTATAAGGAGCAGAGCATCGAAAATTGGACTGTATGCACATCTCGATATGCCCTACTGCCCACGGGCATCAGAACTTGTGTCCGCGCTTTCCCTGAGGAGTTACCGCCCATAGTTGACAAACCTCTATTTGATTGTACTCTGTTGTCCTCTTGTATCATTCCAGATAACTGCATGTGGTTTTCATAGTCGTGTTGACCGTTGTCAGTTTAGTCAGAGAAGGAAATTTTGACAGGGTCGGACATATATTTTGACACTGGGGTGGGGGGCAAATTGTTTGCAAAATAAAATTTTGATTGACATTCATATATTTAAGTTTATGTATTTCCCGAACGAAAACAAACTCATACCGGAAAGGATTTTTGAAATCCGAGAAGAAATGCAAGAGTTACGGGCCCTCAAAGTTTGCAATTTGGGCCCATGTGCTTGATAACACATCTCCTCCGAAGATGTCGAAGTTGGGATGTCAGCTGATACGCCAATGTGTGCGGACTGAAGAGGGCACGCGGCTGGCCAAATTTTGCCAGTATCGGTTCATTATTGTGGGTCTGGGGAGGGGTGGTCCGTGGTACCAATTTTTAATTCTTCTCGGAATCAGATGAAACTTGGAATATAACATCTGCAACATCAGCCGATCTAGAAACTGGAAGAATTTCGAAAATCCATCGAAAACTAAAAGAATCGCGGGCCCTCAAACTTTGCAATTTTGGGCCCATGTGCTTGATAACACATCTCCTCCGAAGATATCGAACATAGGATGTCATCTGATACGAAAATGCGTACGGACTGGAGACGGCACGCGGTGGGCCAAATTTTGCCAGTGTCGGTTCATTATTGTGGGTCTGGGGAGGGGTGGTCCGTGGTGCCGAATTTTAATTCTTCTCGGAATCAGATGAAACTTGGAATATAATATCTGCAACATCAGCCGATCTCGAAGCTGAACACAGATCGTAAATACGTTGGAAAATGGCGGAGATTTTGGCCGTACAAGTTTGAATTTGGGCCCATATGCTTTCCAATAATCAAAGTGTTATCCGTCTCCAAATCAGATGAAATTTATACTATGCAATCTATGTCAGCCGCAAATCACAAAACTGGAAACAACTTTAAAATCCGTTGGAAACTGACGAAGTTACGGGGCCTCAAACTTAGCAGTTTGTGCCAGGGGTTGATGTTTTCCCAATCCCGTTACCCAATTTCGAGGCAGGGGTGGGGTCACGTCCAAACACTTGAGATCAACCTACACATATTAGGACAACATATAATCACCATACTTCATATTTTCCGTCCATAAACTGCGATTCTTTCCACTCATGATTGATCCTATTATTATACTTCCATGGTGTAACCAAGGAAGTATATTGTTTTTCTACTGCGGCCGTTTTCTGTTTAATTGGAAATACTCAGAAACTAATGGGAGGAGGACCGCGAAATCTCTAGCGAATGAAGGCATCTAAGGTCTACTAAAAATAATGGTATTCGGATGTTGGTCCAATATCTTTTGACAGAGTTATGGCCCTTTTTCGATTATTTTTCATTATTATTATTATTATTATTATTATTATTATACTACAGTATTTTTCAACGCCCAAATCTCGGAATGTATTAGTACTAGAAAACTCAAGTTTGGTAAGTATGTTGGGGTAAATGAGTTCTATGCCTTTGGCTCATAACGGATATTGTCCGCATTTACCCCGTGGAGTTATCTCCCTTTATATGAAAAAATGTCATTTTATTATCTCGGAAATTATAAGGAGCAGAGCATCGAAAATTGGACTGTATGCACATCTCGATATGCCCTACTGCCCACGGGCATCAGAACTTGTGTCCGCGCTTTCCCTGAGGAGTTACCGCCCATAGTTGACAAACCTCTATTTGATTGTACTCTGTTGTCCTCTTGTATCATTCCAGATAACTGCATGTGGTTTTCATAGTCGTGTTGACCGTTGTCAGTTTAGTCAGAGAAGGAAATTTTGACAGGGTCGGACATATATTTTGACACTGGGGTGGGGGGCAAATTGTTTGCAAAATAAAATTTTGATTGACATTCATATATTTAAGTTTATGTATTTCCCGAACGAAAACAAACTCATACCGGAAAGGATTTTTGAAATCCGAGAAGAAATGCAAGAGTTACGGGCCCTCAAAGTTTGCAATTTGGGCCCATGTGCTTGATAACACATCTCCTCCGAAGATGTCGAAGTTGGGATGTCAGCTGATACGCCAATGTGTGCGGACTGAAGAGGGCACGCGGCTGGCCAAATTTTGCCAGTATCGGTTCATTATTGTGGGTCTGGGGAGGGGTGGTCCGTGGTACCAATTTTTAATTCTTCTCGGAATCAGATGAAACTTGGAATATAACATCTGCAACATCAGCCGATCTAGAAACTGGAAGAATTTCGAAAATCCATCGAAAACTAAAAGAATCGCGGGCCCTCAAACTTTGCAATTTTGGGCCCATGTGCTTGATAACACATCTCCTCCGAAGATATCGAACATAGGATGTCATCTGATACGAAAATGCGTACGGACTGGAGACGGCACGCGGTGGGCCAAATTTTGCCAGTGTCGGTTCATTATTGTGGGTCTGGGGAGGGGTGGTCCGTGGTGCCGAATTTTAATTCTTCTCGGAATCAGATGAAACTTGGAATATAATATCTGCAACATCAGCCGATCTCGAAGCTGAACACAGATCGTAAATACGTTGGAAAATGGCGGAGATTTTGGCCGTACAAGTTTGAATTTGGGCCCATATGCTTTCCAATAATCAAAGTGTTATCCGTCTCCAAATCAGATGAAATTTATACTATGCAATCTATGTCAGCCGCAAATCACAAAACTGGAAACAACTTTAAAATCCGTTGGAAACTGACGAAGTTACGGGGCCTCAAACTTAGCAGTTTGTGCCAGGGGTTGATGTTTTCCCAATCCCGTTACCCAATTTCGAGGCAGGGGTGGGGTCACGTCCAAACACTTGAGATCAACCTACACATATTAGGACAACATATAATCACCATACTTCATATTTTCCGTCCATAAACTGCGATTCTTTCCACTCATGATTGATCCTATTATTATACTTCCATGGTGTAACCAAGGAAGTATATTGTTTTTCTACTGCGGCCGTTTTCTGTTTAATTGGAAATACTCAGAAACTAATGGGAGGAGGACCGCGAAATCTCTAGCGAATGAAGGCATCTAAGGTCTACTAAAAATAATGGTATTCGGATGTTGGTCCAATATCTTTTGACAGAGTTATGGCCCTTTTTCGATTATTTTTCATTATTATTATTATTATTATTATTATTATTATACTACAGTATTTTTCAACGCCCAAATCTCGGAATGTATTAGTACTAGAAAACTCAAGTTTGGTAAGTATGTTGGGGTAAATGAGTTCTATGCCTTTGGCTCATAACGGATATTGTCCGCATTTACCCCGTGGAGTTATCTCCCTTTATATGAAAAAATGTCATTTTATTATCTCGGAAATTATAAGGAGCAGAGCATCGAAAATTGGACTGTATGCACATCTCGATATGCCCTACTGCCCACGGGCATCAGAACTTGTGTCCGCGCTTTCCCTGAGGAGTTACCGCCCATAGTTGACAAACCTCTATTTGATTGTACTCTGTTGTCCTCTTGTATCATTCCAGATAACTGCATGTGGTTTTCATAGTCGTGTTGACCGTTGTCAGTTTAGTCAGAGAAGGAAATTTTGACAGGGTCGGACATATATTTTGACACTGGGGTGGGGGGCAAATTGTTTGCAAAATAAAATTTTGATTGACATTCATATATTTAAGTTTATGTATTTCCCGAACGAAAACAAACTCATACCGGAAAGGATTTTTGAAATCCGAGAAGAAATGCAAGAGTTACGGGCCCTCAAAGTTTGCAATTTGGGCCCATGTGCTTGATAACACATCTCCTCCGAAGATGTCGAAGTTGGGATGTCAGCTGATACGCCAATGTGTGCGGACTGAAGAGGGCACGCGGCTGGCCAAATTTTGCCAGTATCGGTTCATTATTGTGGGTCTGGGGAGGGGTGGTCCGTGGTACCAATTTTTAATTCTTCTCGGAATCAGATGAAACTTGGAATATAACATCTGCAACATCAGCCGATCTAGAAACTGGAAGAATTTCGAAAATCCATCGAAAACTAAAAGAATCGCGGGCCCTCAAACTTTGCAATTTTGGGCCCATGTGCTTGATAACACATCTCCTCCGAAGATATCGAACATAGGATGTCATCTGATACGAAAATGCGTACGGACTGGAGACGGCACGCGGTGGGCCAAATTTTGCCAGTGTCGGTTCATTATTGTGGGTCTGGGGAGGGGTGGTCCGTGGTGCCGAATTTTAATTCTTCTCGGAATCAGATGAAACTTGGAATATAATATCTGCAACATCAGCCGATCTCGAAGCTGAACACAGATCGTAAATACGTTGGAAAATGGCGGAGATTTTGGCCGTACAAGTTTGAATTTGGGCCCATATGCTTTCCAATAATCAAAGTGTTATCCGTCTCCAAATCAGATGAAATTTATACTATGCAATCTATGTCAGCCGCAAATCACAAAACTGGAAACAACTTTAAAATCCGTTGGAAACTGACGAAGTTACGGGGCCTCAAACTTAGCAGTTTGTGCCAGGGGTTGATGTTTTCCCAATCCCGTTACCCAATTTCGAGGCAGGGGTGGGGTCACGTCCAAACACTTGAGATCAACCTACACATATTAGGACAACATATAATCACCATACTTCATATTTTCCGTCCATAAACTGCGATTCTTTCCACTCATGATTGATCCTATTATTATACTTCCATGGTGTAACCAAGGAAGTATATTGTTTTTCTACTGCGGCCGTTTTCTGTTTAATTGGAAATACTCAGAAACTAATGGGAGGAGGACCGCGAAATCTCTAGCGAATGAAGGCATCTAAGGTCTACTAAAAATAATGGTATTCGGATGTTGGTCCAATATCTTTTGACAGAGTTATGGCCCTTTTTCGATTATTTTTCATTATTATTATTATTATTATTATTATTATTATACTACAGTATTTTTCAACGCCCAAATCTCGGAATGTATTAGTACTAGAAAACTCAAGTTTGGTAAGTATGTTGGGGTAAATGAGTTCTATGCCTTTGGCTCATAACGGATATTGTCCGCATTTACCCCGTGGAGTTATCTCCCTTTATATGAAAAAATGTCATTTTATTATCTCGGAAATTATAAGGAGCAGAGCATCGAAAATTGGACTGTATGCACATCTCGATATGCCCTACTGCCCACGGGCATCAGAACTTGTGTCCGCGCTTTCCCTGAGGAGTTACCGCCCATAGTTGACAAACCTCTATTTGATTGTACTCTGTTGTCCTCTTGTATCATTCCAGATAACTGCATGTGGTTTTCATAGTCGTGTTGACCGTTGTCAGTTTAGTCAGAGAAGGAAATTTTGACAGGGTCGGACATATATTTTGACACTGGGGTGGGGGGCAAATTGTTTGCAAAATAAAATTTTGATTGACATTCATATATTTAAGTTTATGTATTTCCCGAACGAAAACAAACTCATACCGGAAAGGATTTTTGAAATCCGAGAAGAAATGCAAGAGTTACGGGCCCTCAAAGTTTGCAATTTGGGCCCATGTGCTTGATAACACATCTCCTCCGAAGATGTCGAAGTTGGGATGTCAGCTGATACGCCAATGTGTGCGGACTGAAGAGGGCACGCGGCTGGCCAAATTTTGCCAGTATCGGTTCATTATTGTGGGTCTGGGGAGGGGTGGTCCGTGGTACCAATTTTTAATTCTTCTCGGAATCAGATGAAACTTGGAATATAACATCTGCAACATCAGCCGATCTAGAAACTGGAAGAATTTCGAAAATCCATCGAAAACTAAAAGAATCGCGGGCCCTCAAACTTTGCAATTTTGGGCCCATGTGCTTGATAACACATCTCCTCCGAAGATATCGAACATAGGATGTCATCTGATACGAAAATGCGTACGGACTGGAGACGGCACGCGGTGGGCCAAATTTTGCCAGTGTCGGTTCATTATTGTGGGTCTGGGGAGGGGTGGTCCGTGGTGCCGAATTTTAATTCTTCTCGGAATCAGATGAAACTTGGAATATAATATCTGCAACATCAGCCGATCTCGAAGCTGAACACAGATCGTAAATACGTTGGAAAATGGCGGAGATTTTGGCCGTACAAGTTTGAATTTGGGCCCATATGCTTTCCAATAATCAAAGTGTTATCCGTCTCCAAATCAGATGAAATTTATACTATGCAATCTATGTCAGCCGCAAATCACAAAACTGGAAACAACTTTAAAATCCGTTGGAAACTGACGAAGTTACGGGGCCTCAAACTTAGCAGTTTGTGCCAGGGGTTGATGTTTTCCCAATCCCGTTACCCAATTTCGAGGCAGGGGTGGGGTCACGTCCAAACACTTGAGATCAACCTACACATATTAGGACAACATATAATCACCATACTTCATATTTTCCGTCCATAAACTGCGATTCTTTCCACTCATGATTGATCCTATTATTATACTTCCATGGTGTAACCAAGGAAGTATATTGTTTTTCTACTGCGGCCGTTTTCTGTTTAATTGGAAATACTCAGAAACTAATGGGAGGAGGACCGCGAAATCTCTAGCGAATGAAGGCATCTAAGGTCTACTAAAAATAATGGTATTCGGATGTTGGTCCAATATCTTTTGACAGAGTTATGGCCCTTTTTCGATTATTTTTCATTATTATACTTCCATATTTTAATATGGAAGTATATTGTTATTCAATTTATTATTTTTCTCCTCTATTATTATTATTCTAAGCAATTTTTCAACTCTTATATCTCCGGAAGTACAAGAGATAGGGAGCTGAAATTTCGTATGCTTATAGACCTATACTATTTCTAACTAATAAGAGTATATAGGATGTTGTCCGCGTTTGGTTTACAGAGTTATCTCCCTGTTTGTGAAAAAATGGGGTTGCTGTATCTCGAAAAGTATGAGCAGCAGAGACTAAAAATTTGGACCATATGTAGAACTCAGGATTCCCTATTGAATCCATACATTATAATTTATGTCCGCGCTTTTTCTACAGAGTTGTCGCCCATGATTCGCAAAATTCGATTTATTTCATATCATGTAACCGCCTATAACATGCACGGTATCCATATTTGAGAGCTTTTATGTAGTTACCCGTTATCAACTTGCTACGAAAACAAGTTTTGAACAGGGACGGACTTATATTTTGGGGTTTTGGGTGGGGGCAAAATTTTCGCAATTTTTTTTTTCGATGATTTCAACTATTTTTACTGTCGTGTATCTATAGGGTGTACTAATGATCCTCCTGAAAGAATTTTGTAAATCGGTTGAGAAATGTCCAAGTTACAGACCATCGAAAATTGTATTCATACATCGATTGAGGAGAAAGTGCTTGTGGACAAAACTCCTCCTAGACGACGCACGCGAACTGGATTTGGTTTATGTGAGCGTGTTATCCATAGAAAGAAGACGAAATGGTGCAATTTTGACGAAGATCCAAAAACATTGGTCCATATTAGGGAGGGGGCAAAAATTGTCATATTTTTTTGGTCTCCGATTTGAACCAAAATTGTTGTGAAGTATCTATAAGATGTACCGAGTGATATTATGAGTGAATTTTGTGAATCGGTTGAAAAATGTAGAAATTGTGGCCCCTTCATTTTTTTCAAGTTTACAGAAGATGCACTATGAATTCAAATTCCTTCAACCAATCGTCAATTGTTTAGTGTCATTCGGTGGGGAATTTATAATACTTTTAAACGATTACCGACTTGCCTTATTATGTCGATGGAAGCCAGATATAATCGAAATGTATGTACTGAACAGCATTAATATAGGTCTATATAGTAGAATATCGCCACAATATCTTACTAGAACCCTACTAAATATTAAAGGGGCATCAAATGCGAACACAATGACGCAAAAATTAGCTCGATATCTCGAAGATTGGCCGAGATATGGCGACTTTTCTACCCGCATCACCTAATTCCGATGCAAGGGTGGGGGTCACACCAGAACGTTCCAACTGAACACAGAAATGTCAATAAACCACACTATCGACATACCAATCAATTCCGTGCGAATCCCTTATTATACTTCCATATTTTAATATGGAAGTATATTGTTATTCAATTTATTATTTTTCTCCTCTATTATTATTATTCTAAGCAATTTTTCAACTCTTATATCTCCGGAAGTACAAGAGATAGGGAGCTGAAATTTCGTATGCTTATAGACCTATACTATTTCTAACTAATAAGAGTATATAGGATGTTGTCCGCGTTTGGTTTACAGAGTTATCTCCCTGTTTGTGAAAAAATGGGGTTGCTGTATCTCGAAAAGTATGAGCAGCAGAGACTAAAAATTTGGACCATATGTAGAACTCAGGATTCCCTATTGAATCCATACATTATAATTTATGTCCGCGCTTTTTCTACAGAGTTGTCGCCCATGATTCGCAAAATTCGATTTATTTCATATCATGTAACCGCCTATAACATGCACGGTATCCATATTTGAGAGCTTTTATGTAGTTACCCGTTATCAACTTGCTACGAAAACAAGTTTTGAACAGGGACGGACTTATATTTTGGGGTTTTGGGTGGGGGCAAAATTTTCGCAATTTTTTTTTTCGATGATTTCAACTATTTTTACTGTCGTGTATCTATAGGGTGTACTAATGATCCTCCTGAAAGAATTTTGTAAATCGGTTGAGAAATGTCCAAGTTACAGACCATCGAAAATTGTATTCATACATCGATTGAGGAGAAAGTGCTTGTGGACAAAACTCCTCCTAGACGACGCACGCGAACTGGATTTGGTTTATGTGAGCGTGTTATCCATAGAAAGAAGACGAAATGGTGCAATTTTGACGAAGATCCAAAAACATTGGTCCATATTAGGGAGGGGGCAAAAATTGTCATATTTTTTTGGTCTCCGATTTGAACCAAAATTGTTGTGAAGTATCTATAAGATGTACCGAGTGATATTATGAGTGAATTTTGTGAATCGGTTGAAAAATGTAGAAATTGTGGCCCCTTCATTTTTTTCAAGTTTACAGAAGATGCACTATGAATTCAAATTCCTTCAACCAATCGTCAATTGTTTAGTGTCATTCGGTGGGGAATTTATAATACTTTTAAACGATTACCGACTTGCCTTATTATGTCGATGGAAGCCAGATATAATCGAAATGTATGTACTGAACAGCATTAATATAGGTCTATATAGTAGAATATCGCCACAATATCTTACTAGAACCCTACTAAATATTAAAGGGGCATCAAATGCGAACACAATGACGCAAAAATTAGCTCGATATCTCGAAGATTGGCCGAGATATGGCGACTTTTCTACCCGCATCACCTAATTCCGATGCAAGGGTGGGGGTCACACCAGAACGTTCCAACTGAACACAGAAATGTCAATAAACCACACTATCGACATACCAATCAATTCCGTGCGAATCCCTTATTATACTTCCATATTTTAATATGGAAGTATATTGTTATTCAATTTATTATTTTTCTCCTCTATTATTATTATTCTAAGCAATTTTTCAACTCTTATATCTCCGGAAGTACAAGAGATAGGGAGCTGAAATTTCGTATGCTTATAGACCTATACTATTTCTAACTAATAAGAGTATATAGGATGTTGTCCGCGTTTGGTTTACAGAGTTATCTCCCTGTTTGTGAAAAAATGGGGTTGCTGTATCTCGAAAAGTATGAGCAGCAGAGACTAAAAATTTGGACCATATGTAGAACTCAGGATTCCCTATTGAATCCATACATTATAATTTATGTCCGCGCTTTTTCTACAGAGTTGTCGCCCATGATTCGCAAAATTCGATTTATTTCATATCATGTAACCGCCTATAACATGCACGGTATCCATATTTGAGAGCTTTTATGTAGTTACCCGTTATCAACTTGCTACGAAAACAAGTTTTGAACAGGGACGGACTTATATTTTGGGGTTTTGGGTGGGGGCAAAATTTTCGCAATTTTTTTTTTCGATGATTTCAACTATTTTTACTGTCGTGTATCTATAGGGTGTACTAATGATCCTCCTGAAAGAATTTTGTAAATCGGTTGAGAAATGTCCAAGTTACAGACCATCGAAAATTGTATTCATACATCGATTGAGGAGAAAGTGCTTGTGGACAAAACTCCTCCTAGACGACGCACGCGAACTGGATTTGGTTTATGTGAGCGTGTTATCCATAGAAAGAAGACGAAATGGTGCAATTTTGACGAAGATCCAAAAACATTGGTCCATATTAGGGAGGGGGCAAAAATTGTCATATTTTTTTGGTCTCCGATTTGAACCAAAATTGTTGTGAAGTATCTATAAGATGTACCGAGTGATATTATGAGTGAATTTTGTGAATCGGTTGAAAAATGTAGAAATTGTGGCCCCTTCATTTTTTTCAAGTTTACAGAAGATGCACTATGAATTCAAATTCCTTCAACCAATCGTCAATTGTTTAGTGTCATTCGGTGGGGAATTTATAATACTTTTAAACGATTACCGACTTGCCTTATTATGTCGATGGAAGCCAGATATAATCGAAATGTATGTACTGAACAGCATTAATATAGGTCTATATAGTAGAATATCGCCACAATATCTTACTAGAACCCTACTAAATATTAAAGGGGCATCAAATGCGAACACAATGACGCAAAAATTAGCTCGATATCTCGAAGATTGGCCGAGATATGGCGACTTTTCTACCCGCATCACCTAATTCCGATGCAAGGGTGGGGGTCACACCAGAACGTTCCAACTGAACACAGAAATGTCAATAAACCACACTATCGACATACCAATCAATTCCGTGCGAATCCCTTATTATACTTCCATATTTTAATATGGAAGTATATTGTTATTCAATTTATTATTTTTCTCCTCTATTATTATTATTCTAAGCAATTTTTCAACTCTTATATCTCCGGAAGTACAAGAGATAGGGAGCTGAAATTTCGTATGCTTATAGACCTATACTATTTCTAACTAATAAGAGTATATAGGATGTTGTCCGCGTTTGGTTTACAGAGTTATCTCCCTGTTTGTGAAAAAATGGGGTTGCTGTATCTCGAAAAGTATGAGCAGCAGAGACTAAAAATTTGGACCATATGTAGAACTCAGGATTCCCTATTGAATCCATACATTATAATTTATGTCCGCGCTTTTTCTACAGAGTTGTCGCCCATGATTCGCAAAATTCGATTTATTTCATATCATGTAACCGCCTATAACATGCACGGTATCCATATTTGAGAGCTTTTATGTAGTTACCCGTTATCAACTTGCTACGAAAACAAGTTTTGAACAGGGACGGACTTATATTTTGGGGTTTTGGGTGGGGGCAAAATTTTCGCAATTTTTTTTTTCGATGATTTCAACTATTTTTACTGTCGTGTATCTATAGGGTGTACTAATGATCCTCCTGAAAGAATTTTGTAAATCGGTTGAGAAATGTCCAAGTTACAGACCATCGAAAATTGTATTCATACATCGATTGAGGAGAAAGTGCTTGTGGACAAAACTCCTCCTAGACGACGCACGCGAACTGGATTTGGTTTATGTGAGCGTGTTATCCATAGAAAGAAGACGAAATGGTGCAATTTTGACGAAGATCCAAAAACATTGGTCCATATTAGGGAGGGGGCAAAAATTGTCATATTTTTTTGGTCTCCGATTTGAACCAAAATTGTTGTGAAGTATCTATAAGATGTACCGAGTGATATTATGAGTGAATTTTGTGAATCGGTTGAAAAATGTAGAAATTGTGGCCCCTTCATTTTTTTCAAGTTTACAGAAGATGCACTATGAATTCAAATTCCTTCAACCAATCGTCAATTGTTTAGTGTCATTCGGTGGGGAATTTATAATACTTTTAAACGATTACCGACTTGCCTTATTATGTCGATGGAAGCCAGATATAATCGAAATGTATGTACTGAACAGCATTAATATAGGTCTATATAGTAGAATATCGCCACAATATCTTACTAGAACCCTACTAAATATTAAAGGGGCATCAAATGCGAACACAATGACGCAAAAATTAGCTCGATATCTCGAAGATTGGCCGAGATATGGCGACTTTTCTACCCGCATCACCTAATTCCGATGCAAGGGTGGGGGTCACACCAGAACGTTCCAACTGAACACAGAAATGTCAATAAACCACACTATCGACATACCAATCAATTCCGTGCGAATCCCTTATTATACTTCCATATTTTAATATGGAAGTATATTGTTATTCAATTTATTATTTTTCTCCTCTATTATTATTATTCTAAGCAATTTTTCAACTCTTATATCTCCGGAAGTACAAGAGATAGGGAGCTGAAATTTCGTATGCTTATAGACCTATACTATTTCTAACTAATAAGAGTATATAGGATGTTGTCCGCGTTTGGTTTACAGAGTTATCTCCCTGTTTGTGAAAAAATGGGGTTGCTGTATCTCGAAAAGTATGAGCAGCAGAGACTAAAAATTTGGACCATATGTAGAACTCAGGATTCCCTATTGAATCCATACATTATAATTTATGTCCGCGCTTTTTCTACAGAGTTGTCGCCCATGATTCGCAAAATTCGATTTATTTCATATCATGTAACCGCCTATAACATGCACGGTATCCATATTTGAGAGCTTTTATGTAGTTACCCGTTATCAACTTGCTACGAAAACAAGTTTTGAACAGGGACGGACTTATATTTTGGGGTTTTGGGTGGGGGCAAAATTTTCGCAATTTTTTTTTTCGATGATTTCAACTATTTTTACTGTCGTGTATCTATAGGGTGTACTAATGATCCTCCTGAAAGAATTTTGTAAATCGGTTGAGAAATGTCCAAGTTACAGACCATCGAAAATTGTATTCATACATCGATTGAGGAGAAAGTGCTTGTGGACAAAACTCCTCCTAGACGACGCACGCGAACTGGATTTGGTTTATGTGAGCGTGTTATCCATAGAAAGAAGACGAAATGGTGCAATTTTGACGAAGATCCAAAAACATTGGTCCATATTAGGGAGGGGGCAAAAATTGTCATATTTTTTTGGTCTCCGATTTGAACCAAAATTGTTGTGAAGTATCTATAAGATGTACCGAGTGATATTATGAGTGAATTTTGTGAATCGGTTGAAAAATGTAGAAATTGTGGCCCCTTCATTTTTTTCAAGTTTACAGAAGATGCACTATGAATTCAAATTCCTTCAACCAATCGTCAATTGTTTAGTGTCATTCGGTGGGGAATTTATAATACTTTTAAACGATTACCGACTTGCCTTATTATGTCGATGGAAGCCAGATATAATCGAAATGTATGTACTGAACAGCATTAATATAGGTCTATATAGTAGAATATCGCCACAATATCTTACTAGAACCCTACTAAATATTAAAGGGGCATCAAATGCGAACACAATGACGCAAAAATTAGCTCGATATCTCGAAGATTGGCCGAGATATGGCGACTTTTCTACCCGCATCACCTAATTCCGATGCAAGGGTGGGGGTCACACCAGAACGTTCCAACTGAACACAGAAATGTCAATAAACCATACTATCGACATACCAATCAATTCCGTGCGAATCCCTTATTATACTTCCATATTTTAATATGGAAGTATATTGTTATTCAATTTATTATTTTTCTCCTCTATTATTATTATTCTAAGCAATTTTTCAACTCTTATATCTCCGGAAGTACAAGAGATAGGGAGCTGAAATTTCGTATGCTTATAGACCTATACTATTTCTAACTAATAAGAGTATATAGGATGTTGTCCGCGTTTGGTTTACAGAGTTATCTCCCTGTTTGTGAAAAAATGGGGTTGCTGTATCTCGAAAAGTATGAGCAGCAGAGACTAAAAATTTGGACCATATGTAGAACTCAGGATTCCCTATTGAATCCATACATTATAATTTATGTCCGCGCTTTTTCTACAGAGTTGTCGCCCATGATTCGCAAAATTCGATTTATTTCATATCATGTAACCGCCTATAACATGCACGGTATCCATATTTGAGAGCTTTTATGTAGTTACCCGTTATCAACTTGCTACGAAAACAAGTTTTGAACAGGGACGGACTTATATTTTGGGGTTTTGGGTGGGGGCAAAATTTTCGCAATTTTTTTTTTCGATGATTTCAACTATTTTTACTGTCGTCTATCTATAGGGTGTACTAATGATTCTCCTGAAAGAATTTTGTAAATCGGTTGAGAAATGTCCAAGTTACAGACCATCGAAAATTGTATTCATACATCGATTGAGGAGAAAGTGCTTGTGGACAAAACTCCTCCTAGACGACGCACGCGAACTGGATTTGGTTTATGTGAGCGTGTTATCCATAGAAAGAAGACGAAATGGTGCAATTTTGACGAAGATCCAAAAACATTGGTCCATATTAGGGAGGGGGCAAAAATTGTCATATTGTTTTGGTCTCCGATTTGAACCAAAATTGTTGTGAAGTATCTATAAGATGTACCGAGTGATATTATGAGTGAATTTTGTGAATCGGTTGAAAAATGTAGAAATTGTGGCCCCTTCATTTTTTTCAAGTTTACAGAAGATGCACTATGAATTCAAATTCCTTCAACCAATCGTCAATTGTTTAGTGTCATTCGGTGGGGAATTTATAATACTTTTAAACGATTACCGACTTGCCTTATTATGTCGATGGAAGCCAGATATAATCGAAATGTATGTACTGAACAGCATTAATATAGGTCTATATAGTAGAATATCGCCACAATATCTTACTAGAACCCTACTAAATATTAAAGGGGCATCAAATGCGAACACAATGACGCAAAAATTAGCTCGATATCTCGAAGATTGGCCGAGATATGGCGACTTTTCTACCCGCATCACCTAATTCCGATGCAAGGGTGGGGGTCACACCAGAACGTTCCAACTGAACACAGAAATGTCAATAAACCATACTATCGACATACCAATCAATTCCGTGCGAATCCCTTATTATACTTCCATATTTTAATATGGAAGTATATTGTTATTCAATTTATTATTTTTCTCCTCTATTATTATTATTCTAAGCAATTTTTCAACTCTTATATCTCCGGAAGTACAAGAGATAGGGAGCTGAAATTTCGTATGCTAATAGACCTATACTATTTCTAACTAATAAGAGTATATAGGATGTTGTCCGCGTTTGGTTTACAGAGTTATCTCCCTGTTTGTGAAAAAATGGGGTTGCTGTATCTCGAAAAGTATGAGCAGCAGAGACTAAAAATTTGGACCATATGTAGAACTCAGGATTCCCTATTGAATCCATACATTATAATTTATGTCCGCGCTTTTTCTACAGAGTTGTCGCCCATGATTCGCAAAATTCGATTTATTTCATATCATGTAACCGCCTATAACATGCACGGTATCCATATTTGAGAGCTTTTATGTAGTTACCCGTTATCAACTTGCTACGAAAACAAGTTTTGAACAGGGACGGACTTATATTTTGGGGTTTTGGGTGGGGGCAAAATTTTCGCAATTTTTTTTTTCGATGATTTCAACTATTTTTACTGTCGTGTATCTATAGGGTGTACTAATGATCCTCCTGAAAGAATTTTGTAAATCGGTTGAGAAATGTCCAAGTTACAGACCATCGAAAATTGTATTCATACATCGATTGAGGAGAAAGTGCTTGTGGACAAAACTCCTCCTAGACGACGCACGCGAACTGGATTTGGTTTATGTGAGCGTGTTATCCATAGAAAGAAGACGAAATGGTGCAATTTTGACGAAGATCCAAAAACATTGGTCCATATTAGGGAGGGGGCAAAAATTGTCATATTTTTTTGGTCTCCGATTTGAACCAAAATTGTTGTGAAGTATCTATAAGATGTACCGAGTGATATTATGAGTGAATTTTGTGAATCGGTTGAAAAATGTAGAAATTGTGGCCCCTTCATTTTTTTCAAGTTTACAGAAGATGCACTATGAATTCAAATTCCTTCAACCAATCGTCAATTGTTTAGTGTCATTCGGTGGGGAATTTATAATACTTTTAAACGATTACCGACTTGCCTTATTATGTCGATGGAAGCCAGATATAATCGAAATGTATGTACTGAACAGCATTAATATAGGTCTATATAGTAGAATATCGCCACAATATCTTACTAGAACCCTACTAAATATTAAAGGGGCATCAAATGCGAACACAATGACGCAAAAATTAGCTCGATATCTCGAAGATTGGCCGAGATATGGCGACTTTTCTACCCGCATCACCTAATTCCGATGCAAGGGTGGGGGTCACACCAGAACGTTCCAACTGAACACAGAAATGTCAATAAACCATACTATCGACATACCAATCAATTCCGTGCGAATCCCTTATTATACTTCCATATTTTAATATGGAAGTATATTGTTATTCAATTTATTATTTTTCTCCTCTATTATTATTATTCTAAGCAATTTTTCAACTCTTATATCTCCGGAAGTACAAGAGATAGGGAGCTGAAATTTCGTATGCTTATAGACCTATACTATTTCTAACTAATAAGAGTATATAGGATGTTGTCCGCGTTTGGTTTACAGAGTTATCTCCCTGTTTGTGAAAAAATGGGGTTGCTGTATCTCGAAAAGTATGAGCAGCAGAGACTAAAAATTTGGACCATATGTAGAACTCAGGATTCCCTATTGAATCCATACATTATAATTTATGTCCGCGCTTTTTCTACAGAGTTGTCGCCCATGATTCGCAAAATTCGATTTATTTCATATCATGTAACCGCCTATAACATGCACGGTATCCATATTTGAGAGCTTTTATGTAGTTACCCGTTATCAACTTGCTACGAAAACAAGTTTTGAACAGGGACGGACTTATATTTTGGGGTTTTGGGTGGGGGCAAAATTTTCGCAATTTTTTTTTTCGATGATTTCAACTATTTTTACTGTCGTGTATCTATAGGGTGTACTAATGATCCTCCTGAAAGAATTTTGTAAATCGGTTGAGAAATGTCCAAGTTACAGACCATCGAAAATTGTATTCATACATCGATTGAGGAGAAAGTGCTTGTGGACAAAACTCCTCCTAGACGACGCACGCGAACTGGATTTGGTTTATGTGAGCGTGTTATCCATAGAAAGAAGACGAAATGGTGCAATTTTGACGAAGATCCAAAAACATTGGTCCATATTAGGGAGGGGGCAAAAATTGTCATATTTTTTTGGTCTCCGATTTGAACCAAAATTGTTGTGAAGTATCTATAAGATGTACCGAGTGATATTATGAGTGAATTTTGTGAATCGGTTGAAAAATGTAGAAATTGTGGCCCCTTCATTTTTTTCAAGTTTACAGAAGATGCACTATGAATTCAAATTCCTTCAACCAATCGTCAATTGTTTAGTGTCATTCGGTGGGGAATTTATAATACTTTTAAACGATTACCGACTTGCCTTATTATGTCGATGGAAGCCAGATATAATCGAAATGTATGTACTGAACAGCATTAATATAGGTCTATATAGTAGAATATCGCCACAATATCTTACTAGAACCCTACTAAATATTAAAGGGGCATCAAATGCGAACACAATGACGCAAAAATTAGCTCGATATCTCGAAGATTGGCCGAGATATGGCGACTTTTCTACCCGCATCACCTAATTCCGATGCAAGGGTGGGGGTCACACCAGAACGTTCCAACTGAACACAGAAATGTCAATAAACCATACTATCGACATACCAATCAATTCCGTGCGAATCCCTTATTATACTTCCATATTTTAATATGGAAGTATATTGTTATTCAATTTATTATTTTTCTCCTCTATTATTATTATTCTAAGCAATTTTTCAACTCTTATATCTCCGGAAGTACAAGAGATAGGGAGCTGAAATTTCGTATGCTTATAGACCTATACTATTTCTAACTAATAAGAGTATATAGGATGTTGTCCGCGTTTGGTTTACAGAGTTATCTCCCTGTTTGTGAAAAAATGGGGTTGCTGTATCTCGAAAAGTATGAGCAGCAGAGACTAAAAATTTGGACCATATGTAGAACTCAGGATTCCCTATTGAATCCATACATTATAATTTATGTCCGCGCTTTTTCTACAGAGTTGTCGCCCATGATTCGCAAAATTCGATTTATTTCATATCATGTAACCGCCTATAACATGCACGGTATCCATATTTGAGAGCTTTTATGTAGTTACCCGTTATCAACTTGCTACGAAAACAAGTTTTGAACAGGGACGGACTTATATTTTGGGGTTTTGGGTGGGGGCAAAATTTTCGCAATTTTTTTTTTCGATGATTTCAACTATTTTTACTGTCGTGTATCTATAGGGTGTACTAATGATCCTCCTGAAAGAATTTTGTAAATCGGTTGAGAAATGTCCAAGTTACAGACCATCGAAAATTGTATTCATACATCGATTGAGGAGAAAGTGCTTGTGGACAAAACTCCTCCTAGACGACGCACGCGAACTGGATTTGGTTTATGTGAGCGTGTTATCCATAGAAAGAAGACGAAATGGTGCAATTTTGACGAAGATCCAAAAACATTGGTCCATATTAGGGAGGGGGCAAAAATTGTCATATTTTTTTGGTCTCCGATTTGAACCAAAATTGTTGTGAAGTATCTATAAGATGTACCGAGTGATATTATGAGTGAATTTTGTGAATCGGTTGAAAAATGTAGAAATTGTGGCCCCTTCATTTTTTTCAAGTTTACAGAAGATGCACTATGAATTCAAATTCCTTCAACCAATCGTCAATTGTTTAGTGTCATTCGGTGGGGAATTTATAATACTTTTAAACGATTACCGACTTGCCTTATTATGTCGATGGAAGCCAGATATAATCGAAATGTATGTACTGAACAGCATTAATATAGGTCTATATAGTAGAATATCGCCACAATATCTTACTAGAACCCTACTAAATATTAAAGGGGCATCAAATGCGAACACAATGACGCAAAAATTAGCTCGATATCTCGAAGATTGGCCGAGATATGGCGACTTTTCTACCCGCATCACCTAATTCCGATGCAAGGGTGGGGGTCACACCAGAACGTTCCAACTGAACACAGAAATGTCAATAAACCATACTATCGACATACCAATCAATTCCGTGCGAATCCCTTATTATACTTCCATATTTTAATATGGAAGTATATTGTTATTCAATTTATTATTTTTCTCCTCTATTATTATTATTCTAAGCAATTTTTCAACTCTTATATCTCCGGAAGTACAAGAGATAGGGAGCTGAAATTTCGTATGCTTATAGACCTATACTATTTCTAACTAATAAGAGTATATAGGATGTTGTCCGCGTTTGGTTTACAGAGTTATCTCCCTGTTTGTGAAAAAATGGGGTTGCTGTATCTCGAAAAGTATGAGCAGCAGAGACTAAAAATTTGGACCATATGTAGAACTCAGGATTCCCTATTGAATCCATACATTATAATTTATGTCCGCGCTTTTTCTACAGAGTTGTCGCCCATGATTCGCAAAATTCGATTTATTTCATATCATGTAACCGCCTATAACATGCACGGTATCCATATTTGAGAGCTTTTATGTAGTTACCCGTTATCAACTTGCTACGAAAACAAGTTTTGAACAGGGACGGACTTATATTTTGGGGTTTTGGGTGGGGGCAAAATTTTCGCAATTTTTTTTTTCGATGATTTCAACTATTTTTACTGTCGTGTATCTATAGGGTGTACTAATGATCCTCCTGAAAGAATTTTGTAAATCGGTTGAGAAATGTCCAAGTTACAGACCATCGAAAATTGTATTCATACATCGATTGAGGAGAAAGTGCTTGTGGACAAAACTCCTCCTAGACGACGCACGCGAACTGGATTTGGTTTATGTGAGCGTGTTATCCATAGAAAGAAGACGAAATGGTGCAATTTTGACGAAGATCCAAAAACATTGGTCCATATTAGGGAGGGGGCAAAAATTGTCATATTTTTTTGGTCTCCGATTTGAACCAAAATTGTTGTGAAGTATCTATAAGATGTACCGAGTGATATTATGAGTGAATTTTGTGAATCGGTTGAAAAATGTAGAAATTGTGGCCCCTTCATTTTTTTCAAGTTTACAGAAGATGCACTATGAATTCAAATTCCTTCAACCAATCGTCAATTGTTTAGTGTCATTCGGTGGGGAATTTATAATACTTTTAAACGATTACCGACTTGCCTTATTATGTCGATGGAAGCCAGATATAATCGAAATGTATGTACTGAACAGCATTAATATAGGTCTATATAGTAGAATATCGCCACAATATCTTACTAGAACCCTACTAAATATTAAAGGGGCATCAAATGCGAACACAATGACGCAAAAATTAGCTCGATATCTCGAAGATTGGCCGAGATATGGCGACTTTTCTACCCGCATCACCTAATTCCGATGCAAGGGTGGGGGTCACACCAGAACGTTCCAACTGAACACAGAAATGTCAATAAACCATACTATCGACATACCAATCAATTCCGTGCGAATCCCTTATTATACTTCCATATTTTAATATGGAAGTATATTGTTATTCAATTTATTATTTTTCTCCTCTATTATTATTATTCTAAGCAATTTTTCAACTCTTATATCTCCGGAAGTACAAGAGATAGGGAGCTGAAATTTCGTATGCTTATAGACCTATACTATTTCTAACTAATAAGAGTATATAGGATGTTGTCCGCGTTTGGTTTACAGAGTTATCTCCCTGTTTGTGAAAAAATGGGGTTGCTGTATCTCGAAAAGTATGAGCAGCAGAGACTAAAAATTTGGACCATATGTAGAACTCAGGATTCCCTATTGAATCCATACATTATAATTTATGTCCGCGCTTTTTCTACAGAGTTGTCGCCCATGATTCGCAAAATTCGATTTATTTCATATCATGTAACCGCCTATAACATGCACGGTATCCATATTTGAGAGCTTTTATGTAGTTACCCGTTATCAACTTGCTACGAAAACAAGTTTTGAACAGGGACGGACTTATATTTTGGGGTTTTGGGTGGGGGCAAAATTTTCGCAATTTTTTTTTTCGATGATTTCAACTATTTTTACTGTCGTGTATCTATAGGGTGTACTAATGATCCTCCTGAAAGAATTTTGTAAATCGGTTGAGAAATGTCCAAGTTACAGACCATCGAAAATTGTATTCATACATCGATTGAGGAGAAAGTGCTTGTGGACAAAACTCCTCCTAGACGACGCACGCGAACTGGATTTGGTTTATGTGAGCGTGTTATCCATAGAAAGAAGACGAAATGGTGCAATTTTGACGAAGATCCAAAAACATTGGTCCATATTAGGGAGGGGGCAAAAATTGTCATATTTTTTTGGTCTCCGATTTGAACCAAAATTGTTGTGAAGTATCTATAAGATGTACCGAGTGATATTATGAGTGAATTTTGTGAATCGGTTGAAAAATGTAGAAATTGTGGCCCCTTCATTTTTTTCAAGTTTACAGAAGATGCACTATGAATTCAAATTCCTTCAACCAATCGTCAATTGTTTAGTGTCATTCGGTGGGGAATTTATAATACTTTTAAACGATTACCGACTTGCCTTATTATGTCGATGGAAGCCAGATATAATCGAAATGTATGTACTGAACAGCATTAATATAGGTCTATATAGTAGAATATCGCCACAATATCTTACTAGAACCCTACTAAATATTAAAGGGGCATCAAATGCGAACACAATGACGCAAAAATTAGCTCGATATCTCGAAGATTGGCCGAGATATGGCGACTTTTCTACCCGCATCACCTAATTCCGATGCAAGGGTGGGGGTCACACCAGAACGTTCCAACTGAACACAGAAATGTCAATAAACCATACTATCGACATACCAATCAATTCCGTGCGAATCCCTTATTATACTTCCATATTTTAATATGGAAGTATATTGTTATTCAATTTATTATTTTTCTCCTCTATTATTATTATTCTAAGCAATTTTTCAACTCTTATATCTCCGGAAGTACAAGAGATAGGGAGCTGAAATTTCGTATGCTTATAGACCTATACTATTTCTAACTAATAAGAGTATATAGGATGTTGTCCGCGTTTGGTTTACAGAGTTATCTCCCTGTTTGTGAAAAAATGGGGTTGCTGTATCTCGAAAAGTATGAGCAGCAGAGACTAAAAATTTGGACCATATGTAGAACTCAGGATTCCCTATTGAATCCATACATTATAATTTATGTCCGCGCTTTTTCTACAGAGTTGTCGCCCATGATTCGCAAAATTCGATTTATTTCATATCATGTAACCGCCTATAACATGCACGGTATCCATATTTGAGAGCTTTTATGTAGTTACCCGTTATCAACTTGCTACGAAAACAAGTTTTGAACAGGGACGGACTTATATTTTGGGGTTTTGGGTGGGGGCAAAATTTTCGCAATTTTTTTTTTCGATGATTTCAACTATTTTTACTGTCGTGTATCTATAGGGTGTACTAATGATCCTCCTGAAAGAATTTTGTAAATCGGTTGAGAAATGTCCAAGTTACAGACCATCGAAAATTGTATTCATACATCGATTGAGGAGAAAGTGCTTGTGGACAAAACTCCTCCTAGACGACGCACGCGAACTGGATTTGGTTTATGTGAGCGTGTTATCCATAGAAAGAAGACGAAATGGTGCAATTTTGACGAAGATCCAAAAACATTGGTCCATATTAGGGAGGGGGCAAAAATTGTCATATTTTTTTGGTCTCCGATTTGAACCAAAATTGTTGTGAAGTATCTATAAGATGTACCGAGTGATATTATGAGTGAATTTTGTGAATCGGTTGAAAAATGTAGAAATTGTGGCCCCTTCATTTTTTTCAAGTTTACAGAAGATGCACTATGAATTCAAATTCCTTCAACCAATCGTCAATTGTTTAGTGTCATTCGGTGGGGAATTTATAATACTTTTAAACGATTACCGACTTGCCTTATTATGTCGATGGAAGCCAGATATAATCGAAATGTATGTACTGAACAGCATTAATATAGGTCTATATAGTAGAATATCGCCACAATATCTTACTAGAACCCTACTAAATATTAAAGGGGCATCAAATGCGAACACAATGACGCAAAAATTAGCTCGATATCTCGAAGATTGGCCGAGATATGGCGACTTTTCTACCCGCATCACCTAATTCCGATGCAAGGGTGGGGGTCACACCAGAACGTTCCAACTGAACACAGAAATGTCAATAAACCATACTATCGACATACCAATCAATTCCGTGCGAATCCCTTATTATACTTCCATATTTTAATATGGAAGTATATTGTTATTCAATTTATTATTTTTCTCCTCTATTATTATTATTCTAAGCAATTTTTCAACTCTTATATCTCCGGAAGTACAAGAGATAGGGAGCTGAAATTTCGTATGCTTATAGACCTATACTATTTCTAACTAATAAGAGTATATAGGATGTTGTCCGCGTTTGGTTTACAGAGTTATCTCCCTGTTTGTGAAAAAATGGGGTTGCTGTATCTCGAAAAGTATGAGCAGCAGAGACTAAAAATTTGGACCATATGTAGAACTCAGGATTCCCTATTGAATCCATACATTATAATTTATGTCCGCGCTTTTTCTACAGAGTTGTCGCCCATGATTCGCAAAATTCGATTTATTTCATATCATGTAACCGCCTATAACATGCACGGTATCCATATTTGAGAGCTTTTATGTAGTTACCCGTTATCAACTTGCTACGAAAACAAGTTTTGAACAGGGACGGACTTATATTTTGGGGTTTTGGGTGGGGGCAAAATTTTCGCAATTTTTTTTTTCGATGATTTCAACTATTTTTACTGTCGTGTATCTATAGGGTGTACTAATGATCCTCCTGAAAGAATTTTGTAAATCGGTTGAGAAATGTCCAAGTTACAGACCATCGAAAATTGTATTCATACATCGATTGAGGAGAAAGTGCTTGTGGACAAAACTCCTCCTAGACGACGCACGCGAACTGGATTTGGTTTATGTGAGCGTGTTATCCATAGAAAGAAGACGAAATGGTGCAATTTTGACGAAGATCCAAAAACATTGGTCCATATTAGGGAGGGGGCAAAAATTGTCATATTTTTTTGGTCTCCGATTTGAACCAAAATTGTTGTGAAGTATCTATAAGATGTACCGAGTGATATTATGAGTGAATTTTGTGAATCGGTTGAAAAATGTAGAAATTGTGGCCCCTTCATTTTTTTCAAGTTTACAGAAGATGCACTATGAATTCAAATTCCTTCAACCAATCGTCAATTGTTTAGTGTCATTCGGTGGGGAATTTATAATACTTTTAAACGATTACCGACTTGCCTTATTATGTCGATGGAAGCCAGATATAATCGAAATGTATGTACTGAACAGCATTAATATAGGTCTATATAGTAGAATATCGCCACAATATCTTACTAGAACCCTACTAAATATTAAAGGGGCATCAAATGCGAACACAATGACGCAAAAATTAGCTCGATATCTCGAAGATTGGCCGAGATATGGCGACTTTTCTACCCGCATCACCTAATTCCGATGCAAGGGTGGGGGTCACACCAGAACGTTCCAACTGAACACAGAAATGTCAATAAACCATACTATCGACATACCAATCAATTCCGTGCGAATCCCTTATTATACTTCCATATTTTAATATGGAAGTATATTGTTATTCAATTTATTATTTTTCTCCTCTATTATTATTATTCTAAGCAATTTTTCAACTCTTATATCTCCGGAAGTACAAGAGATAGGGAGCTGAAATTTCGTATGCTTATAGACCTATACTATTTCTAACTAATAAGAGTATATAGGATGTTGTCCGCGTTTGGTTTACAGAGTTATCTCCCTGTTTGTGAAAAAATGGGGTTGCTGTATCTCGAAAAGTATGAGCAGCAGAGACTAAAAATTTGGACCATATGTAGAACTCAGGATTCCCTATTGAATCCATACATTATAATTTATGTCCGCGCTTTTTCTACAGAGTTGTCGCCCATGATTCGCAAAATTCGATTTATTTCATATCATGTAACCGCCTATAACATGCACGGTATCCATATTTGAGAGCTTTTATGTAGTTACCCGTTATCAACTTGCTACGAAAACAAGTTTTGAACAGGGACGGACTTATATTTTGGGGTTTTGGGTGGGGGCAAAATTTTCGCAATTTTTTTTTTCGATGATTTCAACTATTTTTACTGTCGTGTATCTATAGGGTGTACTAATGATCCTCCTGAAAGAATTTTGTAAATCGGTTGAGAAATGTCCAAGTTACAGACCATCGAAAATTGTATTCATACATCGATTGAGGAGAAAGTGCTTGTGGACAAAACTCCTCCTAGACGACGCACGCGAACTGGATTTGGTTTATGTGAGCGTGTTATCCATAGAAAGAAGACGAAATGGTGCAATTTTGACGAAGATCCAAAAACATTGGTCCATATTAGGGAGGGGGCAAAAATTGTCATATTTTTTTGGTCTCCGATTTGAACCAAAATTGTTGTGAAGTATCTATAAGATGTACCGAGTGATATTATGAGTGAATTTTGTGAATCGGTTGAAAAATGTAGAAATTGTGGCCCCTTCATTTTTTTCAAGTTTACAGAAGATGCACTATGAATTCAAATTCCTTCAACCAATCGTCAATTGTTTAGTGTCATTCGGTGGGGAATTTATAATACTTTTAAACGATTACCGACTTGCCTTATTATGTCGATGGAAGCCAGATATAATCGAAATGTATGTACTGAACAGCATTAATATAGGTCTATATAGTAGAATATCGCCACAATATCTTACTAGAACCCTACTAAATATTAAAGGGGCATCAAATGCGAACACAATGACGCAAAAATTAGCTCGATATCTCGAAGATTGGCCGAGATATGGCGACTTTTCTACCCGCATCACCTAATTCCGATGCAAGGGTGGGGGTCACACCAGAACGTTCCAACTGAACACAGAAATGTCAATAAACCATACTATCGACATACCAATCAATTCCGTGCGAATCCCTTATTATACTTCCATATTTTAATATGGAAGTATATTGTTATTCAATTTATTATTTTTCTCCTCTATTATTATTATTCTAAGCAATTTTTCAACTCTTATATCTCCGGAAGTACAAGAGATAGGGAGCTGAAATTTCGTATGCTTATAGACCTATACTATTTCTAACTAATAAGAGTATATAGGATGTTGTCCGCGTTTGGTTTACAGAGTTATCTCCCTGTTTGTGAAAAAATGGGGTTGCTGTATCTCGAAAAGTATGAGCAGCAGAGACTAAAAATTTGGACCATATGTAGAACTCAGGATTCCCTATTGAATCCATACATTATAATTTATGTCCGCGCTTTTTCTACAGAGTTGTCGCCCATGATTCGCAAAATTCGATTTATTTCATATCATGTAACCGCCTATAACATGCACGGTATCCATATTTGAGAGCTTTTATGTAGTTACCCGTTATCAACTTGCTACGAAAACAAGTTTTGAACAGGGACGGACTTATATTTTGGGGTTTTGGGTGGGGGCAAAATTTTCGCAATTTTTTTTTTCGATGATTTCAACTATTTTTACTGTCGTGTATCTATAGGGTGTACTAATGATCCTCCTGAAAGAATTTTGTAAATCGGTTGAGAAATGTCCAAGTTACAGACCATCGAAAATTGTATTCATACATCGATTGAGGAGAAAGTGCTTGTGGACAAAACTCCTCCTAGACGACGCACGCGAACTGGATTTGGTTTATGTGAGCGTGTTATCCATAGAAAGAAGACGAAATGGTGCAATTTTGACGAAGATCCAAAAACATTGGTCCATATTAGGGAGGGGGCAAAAATTGTCATATTTTTTTGGTCTCCGATTTGAACCAAAATTGTTGTGAAGTATCTATAAGATGTACCGAGTGATATTATGAGTGAATTTTGTGAATCGGTTGAAAAATGTAGAAATTGTGGCCCCTTCATTTTTTTCAAGTTTACAGAAGATGCACTATGAATTCAAATTCCTTCAACCAATCGTCAATTGTTTAGTGTCATTCGGTGGGGAATTTATAATACTTTTAAACGATTACCGACTTGCCTTATTATGTCGATGGAAGCCAGATATAATCGAAATGTATGTACTGAACAGCATTAATATAGGTCTATATAGTAGAATATCGCCACAATATCTTACTAGAACCCTACTAAATATTAAAGGGGCATCAAATGCGAACACAATGACGCAAAAATTAGCTCGATATCTCGAAGATTGGCCGAGATATGGCGACTTTTCTACCCGCATCACCTAATTCCGATGCAAGGGTGGGGGTCACACCAGAACGTTCCAACTGAACACAGAAATGTCAATAAACCATACTATCGACATACCAATCAATTCCGTGCGAATCCCTTATTATACTTCCATATTTTAATATGGAAGTATATTGTTATTCAATTTATTATTTTTCTCCTCTATTATTATTATTCTAAGCAATTTTTCAACTCTTATATCTCCGGAAGTACAAGAGATAGGGAGCTGAAATTTCGTATGCTTATAGACCTATACTATTTCTAACTAATAAGAGTATATAGGATGTTGTCCGCGTTTGGTTTACAGAGTTATCTCCCTGTTTGTGAAAAAATGGGGTTGCTGTATCTCGAAAAGTATGAGCAGCAGAGACTAAAAATTTGGACCATATGTAGAACTCAGGATTCCCTATTGAATCCATACATTATAATTTATGTCCGCGCTTTTTCTACAGAGTTGTCGCCCATGATTCGCAAAATTCGATTTATTTCATATCATGTAACCGCCTATAACATGCACGGTATCCATATTTGAGAGCTTTTATGTAGTTACCCGTTATCAACTTGCTACGAAAACAAGTTTTGAACAGGGACGGACTTATATTTTGGGGTTTTGGGTGGGGGCAAAATTTTCGCAATTTTTTTTTTCGATGATTTCAACTATTTTTACTGTCGTGTATCTATAGGGTGTACTAATGATCCTCCTGAAAGAATTTTGTAAATCGGTTGAGAAATGTCCAAGTTACAGACCATCGAAAATTGTATTCATACATCGATTGAGGAGAAAGTGCTTGTGGACAAAACTCCTCCTAGACGACGCACGCGAACTGGATTTGGTTTATGTGAGCGTGTTATCCATAGAAAGAAGACGAAATGGTGCAATTTTGACGAAGATCCAAAAACATTGGTCCATATTAGGGAGGGGGCAAAAATTGTCATATTTTTTTGGTCTCCGATTTGAACCAAAATTGTTGTGAAGTATCTATAAGATGTACCGAGTGATATTATGAGTGAATTTTGTGAATCGGTTGAAAAATGTAGAAATTGTGGCCCCTTCATTTTTTTCAAGTTTACAGAAGATGCACTATGAATTCAAATTCCTTCAACCAATCGTCAATTGTTTAGTGTCATTCGGTGGGGAATTTATAATACTTTTAAACGATTACCGACTTGCCTTATTATGTCGATGGAAGCCAGATATAATCGAAATGTATGTACTGAACAGCATTAATATAGGTCTATATAGTAGAATATCGCCACAATATCTTACTAGAACCCTACTAAATATTAAAGGGGCATCAAATGCGAACACAATGACGCAAAAATTAGCTCGATATCTCGAAGATTGGCCGAGATATGGCGACTTTTCTACCCGCATCACCTAATTCCGATGCAAGGGTGGGGGTCACACCAGAACGTTCCAACTGAACACAGAAATGTCAATAAACCATACTATCGACATACCAATCAATTCCGTGCGAATCCCTTATTATACTTCCATATTTTAATATGGAAGTATATTGTTATTCAATTTATTATTTTTCTCCTCTATTATTATTATTCTAAGCAATTTTTCAACTCTTATATCTCCGGAAGTACAAGAGATAGGGAGCTGAAATTTCGTATGCTTATAGACCTATACTATTTCTAACTAATAAGAGTATATAGGATGTTGTCCGCGTTTGGTTTACAGAGTTATCTCCCTGTTTGTGAAAAAATGGGGTTGCTGTATCTCGAAAAGTATGAGCAGCAGAGACTAAAAATTTGGACCATATGTAGAACTCAGGATTCCCTATTGAATCCATACATTATAATTTATGTCCGCGCTTTTTCTACAGAGTTGTCGCCCATGATTCGCAAAATTCGATTTATTTCATATCATGTAACCGCCTATAACATGCACGGTATCCATATTTGAGAGCTTTTATGTAGTTACCCGTTATCAACTTGCTACGAAAACAAGTTTTGAACAGGGACGGACTTATATTTTGGGGTTTTGGGTGGGGGCAAAATTTTCGCAATTTTTTTTTTCGATGATTTTAACTATTTTTACTGTCGTGTATCTATAGGGTGTACTAATGATCCTCCTGAAAGAATTTTGTAAATCGGTTGAGAAATGTCCAAGTTACAGACCATCGAAAATTGTATTCATACATCGATTGAGGAGAAAGTGCTTGTGGACAAAACTCCTCCTAGACGACGCACGCGAACTGGATTTGGTTTATGTGAGCGTGTTATCCATAGAAAGAAGACGAAATGGTGCAATTTTGACGAAGATCCAAAAACATTGGTCCATATTAGGGAGGGGGCAAAAATTGTCATATTTTTTTGGTCTCCGATTTGAACCAAAATTGTTGTGAAGTATCTATAAGATGTACCGAGTGATATTATGAGTGAATTTTGTGAATCGGTTGAAAAATGTAGAAATTGTGGCCCCTTCATTTTTTTCAAGTTTACAGAAGATGCACTATGAATTCAAATTCCTTCAACCAATCGTCAATTGTTTAGTGTCATTCGGTGGGGAATTTATAATACTTTTAAACGATTACCGACTTGCCTTATTATGTCGATGGAAGCCAGATATAATCGAAATGTATGTACTGAACAGCATTAATATAGGTCTATATAGTAGAATATCGCCACAATATCTTACTAGAACCCTACTAAATATTAAAGGGGCATCAAATGCGAACACAATGACGCAAAAATTAGCTCGATATCTCGAAGATTGGCCGAGATATGGCGACTTTTCTACCCGCATCACCTAATTCCGATGCAAGGGTGGGGGTCACACCAGAACGTTCCAACTGAACACAGAAATGTCAATAAACCATACTATCGACATACCAATCAATTCCGTGCGAATCCCTTATTATACTTCCATATTTTAATATGGAAGTATATTGTTATTCAATTTATTATTTTTCTCCTCTATTATTATTATTCTAAGCAATTTTTCAACTCTTATATCTCCGGAAGTACAAGAGATAGGGAGCTGAAATTTCGTATGCTTATAGACCTATACTATTTCTAACTAATAAGAGTATATAGGATGTTGTCCGCGTTTGGTTTACAGAGTTATCTCCCTGTTTGTGAAAAAATGGGGTTGCTGTATCTCGAAAAGTATGAGCAGCAGAGACTAAAAATTTGGACCATATGTAGAACTCAGGATTCCCTATTGAATCCATACATTATAATTTATGTCCGCGCTTTTTCTACAGAGTTGTCGCCCATGATTCGCAAAATTCGATTTATTTCATATCATGTAACCGCCTATAACATGCACGGTATCCATATTTGAGAGCTTTTATGTAGTTACCCGTTATCAACTTGCTACGAAAACAAGTTTTGAACAGGGACGGACTTATATTTTGGGGTTTTGGGTGGGGGCAAAATTTTCGCAATTTTTTTTTTCGATGATTTCAACTATTTTTACTGTCGTGTATCTATAGGGTGTACTAATGATCCTCCTGAAAGAATTTTGTAAATCGGTTGAGAAATGTCCAAGTTACAGACCATCGAAAATTGTATTCATACATCGATTGAGGAGAAAGTGCTTGTGGACAAAACTCCTCCTAGACGACGCACGCGAACTGGATTTGGTTTATGTGAGCGTGTTATCCATAGAAAGAAGACGAAATGGTGCAATTTTGACGAAGATCCAAAAACATTGGTCCATATTAGGGAGGGGGCAAAAATTGTCATATTTTTTTGGTCTCCGATTTGAACCAAAATTGTTGTGAAGTATCTATAAGATGTACCGAGTGATATTATGAGTGAATTTTGTGAATCGGTTGAAAAATGTAGAAATTGTGGCCCCTTCATTTTTTTCAAGTTTACAGAAGATGCACTATGAATTCAAATTCCTTCAACCAATCGTCAATTGTTTAGTGTCATTCGGTGGGGAATTTATAATACTTTTAAACGATTACCGACTTGCCTTATTATGTCGATGGAAGCCAGATATAATCGAAATGTATGTACTGAACAGCATTAATATAGGTCTATATAGTAGAATATCGCCACAATATCTTACTAGAACCCTACTAAATATTAAAGGGGCATCAAATGCGAACACAATGACGCAAAAATTAGCTCGATATCTCGAAGATTGGCCGAGATATGGCGACTTTTCTACCCGCATCACCTAATTCCGATGCAAGGGTGGGGGTCACACCAGAACGTTCCAACTGAACACAGAAATGTCAATAAACCATACTATCGACATACCAATCAATTCCGTGCGAATCCCTTATTATACTTCCATATTTTAATATGGAAGTATATTGTTATTCAATTTATTATTTTTCTCCTCTATTATTATTATTCTAAGCAATTTTTCAACTCTTATATCTCCGGAAGTACAAGAGATAGGGAGCTGAAATTTCGTATGCTTATAGACCTATACTATTTCTAACTAATAAGAGTATATAGGATGTTGTCCGCGTTTGGTTTACAGAGTTATCTCCCTGTTTGTGAAAAAATGGGGTTGCTGTATCTCGAAAAGTATGAGCAGCAGAGACTAAAAATTTGGACCATATGTAGAACTCAGGATTCCCTATTGAATCCATACATTATAATTTATGTCCGCGCTTTTTCTACAGAGTTGTCGCCCATGATTCGCAAAATTCGATTTATTTCATATCATGTAACCGCCTATAACATGCACGGTATCCATATTTGAGAGCTTTTATGTAGTTACCCGTTATCAACTTGCTACGAAAACAAGTTTTGAACAGGGACGGACTTATATTTTGGGGTTTTGGGTGGGGGCAAAATTTTCGCAATTTTTTTTTTCGATGATTTCAACTATTTTTACTGTCGTGTATCTATAGGGTGTACTAATGATCCTCCTGAAAGAATTTTGTAAATCGGTTGAGAAATGTCCAAGTTACAGACCATCGAAAATTGTATTCATACATCGATTGAGGAGAAAGTGCTTGTGGACAAAACTCCTCCTAGACGACGCACGCGAACTGGATTTGGTTTATGTGAGCGTGTTATCCATAGAAAGAAGACGAAATGGTGCAATTTTGACGAAGATCCAAAAACATTGGTCCATATTAGGGAGGGGGCAAAAATTGTCATATTTTTTTGGTCTCCGATTTGAACCAAAATTGTTGTGAAGTATCTATAAGATGTACCGAGTGATATTATGAGTGAATTTTGTGAATCGGTTGAAAAATGTAGAAATTGTGGCCCCTTCATTTTTTTCAAGTTTACAGAAGATGCACTATGAATTCAAATTCCTTCAACCAATCGTCAATTGTTTAGTGTCATTCGGTGGGGAATTTATAATACTTTTAAACGATTACCGACTTGCCTTATTATGTCGATGGAAGCCAGATATAATCGAAATGTATGTACTGAACAGCATTAATATAGGTCTATATAGTAGAATATCGCCACAATATCTTACTAGAACCCTACTAAATATTAAAGGGGCATCAAATGCGAACACAATGACGCAAAAATTAGCTCGATATCTCGAAGATTGGCCGAGATATGGCGACTTTTCTACCCGCATCACCTAATTCCGATGCAAGGGTGGGGGTCACACCAGAACGTTCCAACTGAACACAGAAATGTCAATAAACCATACTATCGACATACCAATCAATTCCGTGCGAATCCCTTATTATACTTCCATATTTTAATATGGAAGTATATTGTTATTCAATTTATTATTTTTCTCCTCTATTATTATTATTCTAAGCAATTTTTCAACTCTTATATCTCCGGAAGTACAAGAGATAGGGAGCTGAAATTTCGTATGCTTATAGACCTATACTATTTCTAACTAATAAGAGTATATAGGATGTTGTCCGCGTTTGGTTTACAGAGTTATCTCCCTGTTTGTGAAAAAATGGGGTTGCTGTATCTCGAAAAGTATGAGCAGCAGAGACTAAAAATTTGGACCATATGTAGAACTCAGGATTCCCTATTGAATCCATACATTATAATTTATGTCCGCGCTTTTTCTACAGAGTTGTCGCCCATGATTCGCAAAATTCGATTTATTTCATATCATGTAACCGCCTATAACATGCACGGTATCCATATTTGAGAGCTTTTATGTAGTTACCCGTTATCAACTTGCTACGAAAACAAGTTTTGAACAGGGACGGACTTATATTTTGGGGTTTTGGGTGGGGGCAAAATTTTCGCAATTTTTTTTTTCGATGATTTCAACTATTTTTACTGTCGTGTATCTATAGGGTGTACTAATGATCCTCCTGAAAGAATTTTGTAAATCGGTTGAGAAATGTCCAAGTTACAGACCATCGAAAATTGTATTCATACATCGATTGAGGAGAAAGTGCTTGTGGACAAAACTCCTCCTAGACGACGCACGCGAACTGGATTTGGTTTATGTGAGCGTGTTATCCATAGAAAGAAGACGAAATGGTGCAATTTTGACGAAGATCCAAAAACATTGGTCCATATTAGGGAGGGGGCAAAAATTGTCATATTTTTTTGGTCTCCGATTTGAACCAAAATTGTTGTGAAGTATCTATAAGATGTACCGAGTGATATTATGAGTGAATTTTGTGAATCGGTTGAAAAATGTAGAAATTGTGGCCCCTTCATTTTTTTCAAGTTTACAGAAGATGCACTATGAATTCAAATTCCTTCAACCAATCGTCAATTGTTTAGTGTCATTCGGTGGGGAATTTATAATACTTTTAAACGATTACCGACTTGCCTTATTATGTCGATGGAAGCCAGATATAATCGAAATGTATGTACTGAACAGCATTAATATAGGTCTATATAGTAGAATATCGCCACAATATCTTACTAGAACCTACTAAATATTAAAGGGGCATCAAATGCGAACACAATGACGCAAAAATTAGCTCGATATCTCGAAGATTGGCCGAGATATGGCGACTTTTCTACCCGCATCACCTAATTCCGATGCAAGGGTGGGGGTCACACCAGAACGTTCCAACTGAACACAGAAATGTCAATAAACCATACTATCGACATACCAATCAATTCCGTGCGAATCCCTTATTATACTTCCATATTTTAATATGGAAGTATATTGTTATTCAATTTATTATTTTTCTCCTCTATTATTATTATTCTAAGCAATTTTTCAACTCTTATATCTCCGGAAGTACAAGAGATAGGGAGCTGAAATTTCGTATGCTTATAGACCTATACTATTTCTAACTAATAAGAGTATATAGGATGTTGTCCGCGTTTGGTTTACAGAGTTATCTCCCTGTTTGTGAAAAAATGGGGTTGCTGTATCTCGAAAAGTATGAGCAGCAGAGACTAAAAATTTGGACCATATGTAGAACTCAGGATTCCCTATTGAATCCATACATTATAATTTATGTCCGCGCTTTTTCTACAGAGTTGTCGCCCATGATTCGCAAAATTCGATTTATTTCATATCATGTAACCGCTTATAACATGCACGGTATCCATATTTGAGAGCTTTTATGTAGTTACCCGTTATCAACTTGCTACGAAAACAAGTTTTGAACAGGGACGGACTTATATTTTGGGGTTTTGGGTGGGGGCAAAATTTTCGCAATTTTTTTTTTCGATGATTTCAACTATTTTTACTGTCGTGTATCTATAGGGTGTACTAATGATCCTCCTGAAAGAATTTTGTAAATCGGTTGAGAAATGTCCAAGTTACAGACCATCGAAAATTGTATTCATACATCGATTGAGGAGAAAGTGCTTGTGGACAAAACTCCTCCTAGACGACGCACGCGAACTGGATTTGGTTTATGTGAGCGTGTTATCCATAGAAAGAAGACGAAATGGTGCAATTTTGACGAAGATCCAAAAACATTGGTCCATATTAGGGAGGGGGCAAAAATTGTCATATTTTTTTGGTCTCCGATTTGAACCAAAATTGTTGTGAAGTATCTATAAGATGTACCGAGTGATATTATGAGTGAATTTTGTGAATCGGTTGAAAAATGTAGAAATTGTGGCCCCTTCATTTTTTTCAAGTTTACAGAAGATGCACTATGAATTCAAATTCCTTCAACCAATCGTCAATTGTTTAGTGTCATTCGGTGGGGAATTTATAATACTTTTAAACGATTACCGACTTGCCTTATTATGTCGATGGAAGCCAGATATAATCGAAATGTATGTACTGAACAGCATTAATATAGGTCTATATAGTAGAATATCGCCACAATATCTTACTAGAACCCTACTAAATATTAAAGGGGCATCAAATGCGAACACAATGACGCAAAAATTAGCTCGATATCTCGAAGATTGGCCGAGATATGGCGACTTTTCTACCCGCATCACCTAATTCCGATGCAAGGGTGGGGGTCACACCAGAACGTTCCAACTGAACACAGAAATGTCAATAAACCATACTATCGACATACCAATCAATTCCGTGCGAATCCCTTATTATACTTCCATATTTTAATATGGAAGTATATTGTTATTCAATTTATTATTTTTCTCCTCTATTATTATTATTCTAAGCAATTTTTCAACTCTTATATCTCCGGAAGTACAAGAGATAGGGAGCTGAAATTTCGTATGCTTATAGACCTATACTATTTCTAACTAATAAGAGTATATAGGATGTTGTCCGCGTTTGGTTTACAGAGTTATCTCCCTGTTTGTGAAAAAATGGGGTTGCTGTATCTCGAAAAGTATGAGCAGCAGAGACTAAAAATTTGGACCATATGTAGAACTCAGGATTCCCTATTGAATCCATACATTATAATTTATGTCCGCGCTTTTTCTACAGAGTTGTCGCCCATGATTCGCAAAATTCGATTTATTTCATATCATGTAACCGCCTATAACATGCACGGTATCCATATTTGAGAGCTTTTATGTAGTTACCCGTTATCAACTTGCTACGAAAACAAGTTTTGAACAGGGACGGACTTATATTTTGGGGTTTTGGGTGGGGGCAAAATTTTCGCAATTTTTTTTTTCGATGATTTCAACTATTTTTACTGTCGTGTATCTATAGGGTGTACTAATGATCCTCCTGAAAGAATTTTGTAAATCGGTTGAGAAATGTCCAAGTTACAGACCATCGAAAATTAAATAATTTGGCTAATGAAGGAGCATGGGAGAGAATGAAGCATAACCAGGGAGGTGACGAAACCATGCTGGGTAATGATACCAGGTCGGGGTGGTGAAACCAGGCCCAGGGTGGTGAGACCAGGCTGACCGGTGGCGGATGTAAACGGCAGATTTAGCAAAAAAAAACAAACAAAAAAAACAAAAAAAAACAAGTCCAGCGGTATAATATTTTTGTTGCATATTCCGAATGGGGAGAGTGGTGCGGACTGAATTTTTTCGCTGGCATGTTTTTAATTCCCAATCGTTACCGATCTACGGCATGTACAAGAAAATTACCTATTTTTGGCTCCAAATTCAAACGGGCTAATTGGTGAGCAAGGTTAATGCAGGAGCAGGTAGTGCGGTATCGCGTAGGTAGGCTCCCAAAGTTTGATAGCTCTGCTATAATAGCAAACTGTCAAACAGCGAGTGAGCTTCCGGTCGGTTCAGACTTTTTGCAAATTCCAACGAAAATCAAAGGGGGAAAAATTGTCTAAAAATCAAACATCGAGATAAACAAAATTTGAATAGTGGATATGATAGATAGTACCCAAACGCAACTTATCGATGTCTGCTTAATTTGCGCTAAGGGACAAGGTTTACTCGTGGCGAGGCTTTATAATGTTAACAAGTATATTTAAGTGCTGTATCACTAAGCTATTTACCTCGCCAAATCCGACCGAGTTAATGAAGGAGCGATGTAATGCAGGAGCGGGTACGTTGATATATTTTTGGTAACATCCCAACTTTTGACCGCTCTACTTACAAAGCAAACCGACCAACGGAAAGCTCGTGTTCAGGTGGGTACATATTGGCAAATTCCAACAAAAACCGAAAGTTCAAAAATTCTTGAAAAAAATAAAATATGGAGATAAAATTTTGCTGACGAGTGGATGTGATAGGGGATATCAACGCCCAACACTGGTGCGATTGCTTAAGTTTCAGAACAAAGGATCCACTCGTGGCGACGATATATAGCGTAATGCGTACTACATGCATAGGAATACGCCTACATCGATATATGGCAACAGTCGAAATTCAAGCAGACTAATGAAGGAGTGAGTGAAATGCGTGAGCATGTGTCTCAGTATACCATATATACATCCTGGAAGTTTGACTGTGGTATAAAAGCAATCCGTCTAACAGAGAATGCGCATCGGTTGATCGAGGCTTTTGGCAACTTCAAGTAAATCTTGCAAAGAAATAAATGAAGAAATCGAGATAACGCAAATTGGATGTGGTCGGTACTATCCACGTGCAAATTCGATGATTTTTTTAACTTTTCAAATGAATACGCAATTAGTTAATCAGGATTAAGTGACCGATAGATATTACATGTATTCACTTATCATGCAGAAAAATACTCCCGGATGACTGTATACACATAGGAAAATTAATGTGAAGGGTTAACAATATGACTATCTCTTTAAATAACAAGTTTGAAATAGTTTGTGGGTCCAAAATAATAAATATGAATTGAAGATCCATGTCCAGTAAGACTTCTATCAGCTAATGTTGAATTTTTTCGAATATTTTAGTATGAAATGAGATGTTTAATTGGGACAAGTTATTGATTTATTTTTAGAACATACCTGGTCGCTGGTAACAGTAACCACTATTGCTCGTTAGCTAAACAACCACACATTATTAGACCAGAAGATATTCGAAATGAAATCAATATTAATCAATAGACTCATTTCCGGACAGAATTCTTTACTCATATTTAATATTTTATACCCTGATAACTATATAATACATTAAGTATAGGCTTATAGATATGTGTATATCAGGGTTAGGATTAATGTTAACGTTATGGTCAGGATATGGTTTATAAATTGTGTTAGAATTGTGGATATTGTTAATGTTAAAATTGTGACGGTGTCAGTTATGCAAAGGATTTGGTTGTGGGTACGCTTGTATGTATGACTAGGCTCATCGAAAGAGTTTTGGTAATGGTCCAAGGTACGGCTATGAATATGGTTTGCAGGAGGGCAATGTATTTGGTAAGGATATTTTATTGGGTTAGAGTTAAGTGCTGTGGATAGGGCTGTGGAAATGGTTATGATTATGGATTGGCTGCCAATATTAGGGTTATGGGGTGGTTTATGTGTAAGGATTGGATAGTGGTGGGTAGATGATTAAATTATGGATGGTGGTCGGGGATGGGGAATTTATATGGAAGTATCAAAATTCTGCAGGCCAGAATTTTAACCCTCTAGTTATTATTATTATTATTATTATTATTATACTACAGTATTTTTCAACGCCCAAATCTCGGAATGTATTAGTACTAGAAAACTCAAGTTTGGTAAGTATGTTGGGGTAAATGAGTTCTATGCCTTTGGCTCATAACGGATATTGTCCGCATTTACCCCGTGGAGTTATCTCCCTTTATATGAAAAAATGTCATTTTATTATCTCGGAAATTATAAGGAGCAGAGCATCGAAAATTGGACTGTATGCACATCTCGATATGCCCTACTGCCCACGGGCATCAGAACTTGTGTCCGCGCTTTCCCTGAGGAGTTACCGCCCATAGTTGACAAACCTCTATTTGATTGTACTCTGTTGTCCTCTTGTATCATTCCAGATAACTGCATGTGGTTTTCATAGTCGTGTTGACCGTTGTCAGTTTAGTCAGAGAAGGAAATTTTGACAGGGTCGGACATATATTTTGACACTGGGGTGGGGGGCAAATTGTTTGCAAAATAAAATTTTGATTGACATTCATATATTTAAGTTTATGTATTTCCCGAACGAAAACAAACTCATACCGGAAAGGATTTTTGAAATCCGAGAAGAAATGCAAGAGTTACGGGCCCTCAAAGTTTGCAATTTGGGCCCATGTGCTTGATAACACATCTCCTCCGAAGATGTCGAAGTTGGGATGTCAGCTGATACGCCAATGTGTGCGGACTGAAGAGGGCACGCGGCTGGCCAAATTTTGCCAGTATCGGTTCATTATTGTGGGTCTGGGGAGGGGTGGTCCGTGGTACCAATTTTTAATTCTTCTCGGAATCAGATGAAACTTGGAATATAACATCTGCAACATCAGCCGATCTAGAAACTGGAAGAATTTCGAAAATCCATCGAAAACTAAAAGAATCGCGGGCCCTCAAACTTTGCAATTTTGGGCCCATGTGCTTGATAACACATCTCCTCCGAAGATATCGAACATAGGATGTCATCTGATACGAAAATGCGTACGGACTGGAGACGGCACGCGGTGGGCCAAATTTTGCCAGTGTCGGTTCATTATTGTGGGTCTGGGGAGGGGTGGTCCGTGGTGCCGAATTTTAATTCTTCTCGGAATCAGATGAAACTTGGAATATAATATCTGCAACATCAGCCGATCTCGAAGCTGAACACAGATCGTAAATACGTTGGAAAATGGCGGAGATTTTGGCCGTACAAGTTTGAATTTGGGCCCATATGCTTTCCAATAATCAAAGTGTTATCCGTCTCCAAATCAGATGAAATTTATACTATGCAATCTATGTCAGCCGCAAATCACAAAACTGGAAACAACTTTAAAATCCGTTGGAAACTGACGAAGTTACGGGGCCTCAAACTTAGCAGTTTGTGCCAGGGGTTGATGTTTTCCCAATCCCGTTACCCAATTTCGAGGCAGGGGTGGGGTCACGTCCAAACACTTGAGATCAACCTACACATATTAGGACAACATATAATCACCATACTTCATATTTTCCGTCCATAAACTGCGATTCTTTCCACTCATGATTGATCCTATTATTATACTTCCATGGTGTAACCAAGGAAGTATATTGTTTTTCTACTGCGGCCGTTTTCTGTTTAATTGGAAATACTCAGAAACTAATGGGAGGAGGACCGCGAAATCTCTAGCGAATGAAGGCATCTAAGGTCTACTAAAAATAATGGTATTCGGATGTTGGTCCAATATCTTTTGACAGAGTTATGGCCCTTTTTCGATTATTTTTCATTATTATTATTATTATTATTATTATTATTATACTACAGTATTTTTCAACGCCCAAATCTCGGAATGTATTAGTACTAGAAAACTCAAGTTTGGTAAGTATGTTGGGGTAAATGAGTTCTATGCCTTTGGCTCATAACGGATATTGTCCGCATTTACCCCGTGGAGTTATCTCCCTTTATATGAAAAAATGTCATTTTATTATCTCGGAAATTATAAGGAGCAGAGCATCGAAAATTGGACTGTATGCACATCTCGATATGCCCTACTGCCCACGGGCATCAGAACTTGTGTCCGCGCTTTCCCTGAGGAGTTACCGCCCATAGTTGACAAACCTCTATTTGATTGTACTCTGTTGTCCTCTTGTATCATTCCAGATAACTGCATGTGGTTTTCATAGTCGTGTTGACCGTTGTCAGTTTAGTCAGAGAAGGAAATTTTGACAGGGTCGGACATATATTTTGACACTGGGGTGGGGGGCAAATTGTTTGCAAAATAAAATTTTGATTGACATTCATATATTTAAGTTTATGTATTTCCCGAACGAAAACAAACTCATACCGGAAAGGATTTTTGAAATCCGAGAAGAAATGCAAGAGTTACGGGCCCTCAAAGTTTGCAATTTGGGCCCATGTGCTTGATAACACATCTCCTCCGAAGATGTCGAAGTTGGGATGTCAGCTGATACGCCAATGTGTGCGGACTGAAGAGGGCACGCGGCTGGCCAAATTTTGCCAGTATCGGTTCATTATTGTGGGTCTGGGGAGGGGTGGTCCGTGGTACCAATTTTTAATTCTTCTCGGAATCAGATGAAACTTGGAATATAACATCTGCAACATCAGCCGATCTAGAAACTGGAAGAATTTCGAAAATCCATCGAAAACTAAAAGAATCGCGGGCCCTCAAACTTTGCAATTTTGGGCCCATGTGCTTGATAACACATCTCCTCCGAAGATATCGAACATAGGATGTCATCTGATACGAAAATGCGTACGGACTGGAGACGGCACGCGGTGGGCCAAATTTTGCCAGTGTCGGTTCATTATTGTGGGTCTGGGGAGGGGTGGTCCGTGGTGCCGAATTTTAATTCTTCTCGGAATCAGATGAAACTTGGAATATAATATCTGCAACATCAGCCGATCTCGAAGCTGAACACAGATCGTAAATACGTTGGAAAATGGCGGAGATTTTGGCCGTACAAGTTTGAATTTGGGCCCATATGCTTTCCAATAATCAAAGTGTTATCCGTCTCCAAATCAGATGAAATTTATACTATGCAATCTATGTCAGCCGCAAATCACAAAACTGGAAACAACTTTAAAATCCGTTGGAAACTGACGAAGTTACGGGGCCTCAAACTTAGCAGTTTGTGCCAGGGGTTGATGTTTTCCCAATCCCGTTACCCAATTTCGAGGCAGGGGTGGGGTCACGTCCAAACACTTGAGATCAACCTACACATATTAGGACAACATATAATCACCATACTTCATATTTTCCGTCCATAAACTGCGATTCTTTCCACTCATGATTGATCCTATTATTATACTTCCATGGTGTAACCAAGGAAGTATATTGTTTTTCTACTGCGGCCGTTTTCTGTTTAATTGGAAATACTCAGAAACTAATGGGAGGAGGACCGCGAAATCTCTAGCGAATGAAGGCATCTAAGGTCTACTAAAAATAATGGTATTCGGATGTTGGTCCAATATCTTTTGACAGAGTTATGGCCCTTTTTCGATTATTTTTCATTATTATTATTATTATTATTATTATTATTATACTACAGTATTTTTCAACGCCCAAATCTCGGAATGTATTAGTACTAGAAAACTCAAGTTTGGTAAGTATGTTGGGGTAAATGAGTTCTATGCCTTTGGCTCATAACGGATATTGTCCGCATTTACCCCGTGGAGTTATCTCCCTTTATATGAAAAAATGTCATTTTATTATCTCGGAAATTATAAGGAGCAGAGCATCGAAAATTGGACTGTATGCACATCTCGATATGCCCTACTGCCCACGGGCATCAGAACTTGTGTCCGCGCTTTCCCTGAGGAGTTACCGCCCATAGTTGACAAACCTCTATTTGATTGTACTCTGTTGTCCTCTTGTATCATTCCAGATAACTGCATGTGGTTTTCATAGTCGTGTTGACCGTTGTCAGTTTAGTCAGAGAAGGAAATTTTGACAGGGTCGGACATATATTTTGACACTGGGGTGGGGGGCAAATTGTTTGCAAAATAAAATTTTGATTGACATTCATATATTTAAGTTTATGTATTTCCCGAACGAAAACAAACTCATACCGGAAAGGATTTTTGAAATCCGAGAAGAAATGCAAGAGTTACGGGCCCTCAAAGTTTGCAATTTGGGCCCATGTGCTTGATAACACATCTCCTCCGAAGATGTCGAAGTTGGGATGTCAGCTGATACGCCAATGTGTGCGGACTGAAGAGGGCACGCGGCTGGCCAAATTTTGCCAGTATCGGTTCATTATTGTGGGTCTGGGGAGGGGTGGTCCGTGGTACCAATTTTTAATTCTTCTCGGAATCAGATGAAACTTGGAATATAACATCTGCAACATCAGCCGATCTAGAAACTGGAAGAATTTCGAAAATCCATCGAAAACTAAAAGAATCGCGGGCCCTCAAACTTTGCAATTTTGGGCCCATGTGCTTGATAACACATCTCCTCCGAAGATATCGAACATAGGATGTCATCTGATACGAAAATGCGTACGGACTGGAGACGGCACGCGGTGGGCCAAATTTTGCCAGTGTCGGTTCATTATTGTGGGTCTGGGGAGGGGTGGTCCGTGGTGCCGAATTTTAATTCTTCTCGGAATCAGATGAAACTTGGAATATAATATCTGCAACATCAGCCGATCTCGAAGCTGAACACAGATCGTAAATACGTTGGAAAATGGCGGAGATTTTGGCCGTACAAGTTTGAATTTGGGCCCATATGCTTTCCAATAATCAAAGTGTTATCCGTCTCCAAATCAGATGAAATTTATACTATGCAATCTATGTCAGCCGCAAATCACAAAACTGGAAACAACTTTAAAATCCGTTGGAAACTGACGAAGTTACGGGGCCTCAAACTTAGCAGTTTGTGCCAGGGGTTGATGTTTTCCCAATCCCGTTACCCAATTTCGAGGCAGGGGTGGGGTCACGTCCAAACACTTGAGATCAACCTACACATATTAGGACAACATATAATCACCATACTTCATATTTTCCGTCCATAAACTGCGATTCTTTCCACTCATGATTGATCCTATTATTATACTTCCATGGTGTAACCAAGGAAGTATATTGTTTTTCTACTGCGGCCGTTTTCTGTTTAATTGGAAATACTCAGAAACTAATGGGAGGAGGACCGCGAAATCTCTAGCGAATGAAGGCATCTAAGGTCTACTAAAAATAATGGTATTCGGATGTTGGTCCAATATCTTTTGACAGAGTTATGGCCCTTTTTCGATTATTTTTCATTATTATTATTATTATTATTATTATTATTATACTACAGTATTTTTCAACGCCCAAATCTCGGAATGTATTAGTACTAGAAAACTCAAGTTTGGTAAGTATGTTGGGGTAAATGAGTTCTATGCCTTTGGCTCATAACGGATATTGTCCGCATTTACCCCGTGGAGTTATCTCCCTTTATATGAAAAAATGTCATTTTATTATCTCGGAAATTATAAGGAGCAGAGCATCGAAAATTGGACTGTATGCACATCTCGATATGCCCTACTGCCCACGGGCATCAGAACTTGTGTCCGCGCTTTCCCTGAGGAGTTACCGCCCATAGTTGACAAACCTCTATTTGATTGTACTCTGTTGTCCTCTTGTATCATTCCAGATAACTGCATGTGGTTTTCATAGTCGTGTTGACCGTTGTCAGTTTAGTCAGAGAAGGAAATTTTGACAGGGTCGGACATATATTTTGACACTGGGGTGGGGGGCAAATTGTTTGCAAAATAAAATTTTGATTGACATTCATATATTTAAGTTTATGTATTTCCCGAACGAAAACAAACTCATACCGGAAAGGATTTTTGAAATCCGAGAAGAAATGCAAGAGTTACGGGCCCTCAAAGTTTGCAATTTGGGCCCATGTGCTTGATAACACATCTCCTCCGAAGATGTCGAAGTTGGGATGTCAGCTGATACGCCAATGTGTGCGGACTGAAGAGGGCACGCGGCTGGCCAAATTTTGCCAGTATCGGTTCATTATTGTGGGTCTGGGGAGGGGTGGTCCGTGGTACCAATTTTTAATTCTTCTCGGAATCAGATGAAACTTGGAATATAACATCTGCAACATCAGCCGATCTAGAAACTGGAAGAATTTCGAAAATCCATCGAAAACTAAAAGAATCGCGGGCCCTCAAACTTTGCAATTTTGGGCCCATGTGCTTGATAACACATCTCCTCCGAAGATATCGAACATAGGATGTCATCTGATACGAAAATGCGTACGGACTGGAGACGGCACGCGGTGGGCCAAATTTTGCCAGTGTCGGTTCATTATTGTGGGTCTGGGGAGGGGTGGTCCGTGGTGCCGAATTTTAATTCTTCTCGGAATCAGATGAAACTTGGAATATAATATCTGCAACATCAGCCGATCTCGAAGCTGAACACAGATCGTAAATACGTTGGAAAATGGCGGAGATTTTGGCCGTACAAGTTTGAATTTGGGCCCATATGCTTTCCAATAATCAAAGTGTTATCCGTCTCCAAATCAGATGAAATTTATACTATGCAATCTATGTCAGCCGCAAATCACAAAACTGGAAACAACTTTAAAATCCGTTGGAAACTGACGAAGTTACGGGGCCTCAAACTTAGCAGTTTGTGCCAGGGGTTGATGTTTTCCCAATCCCGTTACCCAATTTCGAGGCAGGGGTGGGGTCACGTCCAAACACTTGAGATCAACCTACACATATTAGGACAACATATAATCACCATACTTCATATTTTCCGTCCATAAACTGCGATTCTTTCCACTCATGATTGATCCTATTATTATACTTCCATGGTGTAACCAAGGAAGTATATTGTTTTTCTACTGCGGCCGTTTTCTGTTTAATTGGAAATACTCAGAAACTAATGGGAGGAGGACCGCGAAATCTCTAGCGAATGAAGGCATCTAAGGTCTACTAAAAATAATGGTATTCGGATGTTGGTCCAATATCTTTTGACAGAGTTATGGCCCTTTTTCGATTATTTTTCATTATTATTATTATTATTATTATTATTATTATACTACAGTATTTTTCAACGCCCAAATCTCGGAATGTATTAGTACTAGAAAACTCAAGTTTGGTAAGTATGTTGGGGTAAATGAGTTCTATGCCTTTGGCTCATAACGGATATTGTCCGCATTTACCCCGTGGAGTTATCTCCCTTTATATGAAAAAATGTCATTTTATTATCTCGGAAATTATAAGGAGCAGAGCATCGAAAATTGGACTGTATGCACATCTCGATATGCCCTACTGCCCACGGGCATCAGAACTTGTGTCCGCGCTTTCCCTGAGGAGTTACCGCCCATAGTTGACAAACCTCTATTTGATTGTACTCTGTTGTCCTCTTGTATCATTCCAGATAACTGCATGTGGTTTTCATAGTCGTGTTGACCGTTGTCAGTTTAGTCAGAGAAGGAAATTTTGACAGGGTCGGACATATATTTTGACACTGGGGTGGGGGGCAAATTGTTTGCAAAATAAAATTTTGATTGACATTCATATATTTAAGTTTATGTATTTCCCGAACGAAAACAAACTCATACCGGAAAGGATTTTTGAAATCCGAGAAGAAATGCAAGAGTTACGGGCCCTCAAAGTTTGCAATTTGGGCCCATGTGCTTGATAACACATCTCCTCCGAAGATGTCGAAGTTGGGATGTCAGCTGATACGCCAATGTGTGCGGACTGAAGAGGGCACGCGGCTGGCCAAATTTTGCCAGTATCGGTTCATTATTGTGGGTCTGGGGAGGGGTGGTCCGTGGTACCAATTTTTAATTCTTCTCGGAATCAGATGAAACTTGGAATATAACATCTGCAACATCAGCCGATCTAGAAACTGGAAGAATTTCGAAAATCCATCGAAAACTAAAAGAATCGCGGGCCCTCAAACTTTGCAATTTTGGGCCCATGTGCTTGATAACACATCTCCTCCGAAGATATCGAACATAGGATGTCATCTGATACGAAAATGCGTACGGACTGGAGACGGCACGCGGTGGGCCAAATTTTGCCAGTGTCGGTTCATTATTGTGGGTCTGGGGAGGGGTGGTCCGTGGTGCCGAATTTTAATTCTTCTCGGAATCAGATGAAACTTGGAATATAATATCTGCAACATCAGCCGATCTCGAAGCTGAACACAGATCGTAAATACGTTGGAAAATGGCGGAGATTTTGGCCGTACAAGTTTGAATTTGGGCCCATATGCTTTCCAATAATCAAAGTGTTATCCGTCTCCAAATCAGATGAAATTTATACTATGCAATCTATGTCAGCCGCAAATCACAAAACTGGAAACAACTTTAAAATCCGTTGGAAACTGACGAAGTTACGGGGCCTCAAACTTAGCAGTTTGTGCCAGGGGTTGATGTTTTCCCAATCCCGTTACCCAATTTCGAGGCAGGGGTGGGGTCACGTCCAAACACTTGAGATCAACCTACACATATTAGGACAACATATAATCACCATACTTCATATTTTCCGTCCATAAACTGCGATTCTTTCCACTCATGATTGATCCTATTATTATACTTCCATGGTGTAACCAAGGAAGTATATTGTTTTTCTACTGCGGCCGTTTTCTGTTTAATTGGAAATACTCAGAAACTAATGGGAGGAGGACCGCGAAATCTCTAGCGAATGAAGGCATCTAAGGTCTACTAAAAATAATGGTATTCGGATGTTGGTCCAATATCTTTTGACAGAGTTATGGCCCTTTTTCGATTATTTTTCATTATTATTATTATTATTATTATTATTATTATACTACAGTATTTTTCAACGCCCAAATCTCGGAATGTATTAGTACTAGAAAACTCAAGTTTGGTAAGTATGTTGGGGTAAATGAGTTCTATGCCTTTGGCTCATAACGGATATTGTCCGCATTTACCCCGTGGAGTTATCTCCCTTTATATGAAAAAATGTCATTTTATTATCTCGGAAATTATAAGGAGCAGAGCATCGAAAATTGGACTGTATGCACATCTCGATATGCCCTACTGCCCACGGGCATCAGAACTTGTGTCCGCGCTTTCCCTGAGGAGTTACCGCCCATAGTTGACAAACCTCTATTTGATTGTACTCTGTTGTCCTCTTGTATCATTCCAGATAACTGCATGTGGTTTTCATAGTCGTGTTGACCGTTGTCAGTTTAGTCAGAGAAGGAAATTTTGACAGGGTCGGACATATATTTTGACACTGGGGTGGGGGGCAAATTGTTTGCAAAATAAAATTTTGATTGACATTCATATATTTAAGTTTATGTATTTCCCGAACGAAAACAAACTCATACCGGAAAGGATTTTTGAAATCCGAGAAGAAATGCAAGAGTTACGGGCCCTCAAAGTTTGCAATTTGGGCCCATGTGCTTGATAACACATCTCCTCCGAAGATGTCGAAGTTGGGATGTCAGCTGATACGCCAATGTGTGCGGACTGAAGAGGGCACGCGGCTGGCCAAATTTTGCCAGTATCGGTTCATTATTGTGGGTCTGGGGAGGGGTGGTCCGTGGTACCAATTTTTAATTCTTCTCGGAATCAGATGAAACTTGGAATATAACATCTGCAACATCAGCCGATCTAGAAACTGGAAGAATTTCGAAAATCCATCGAAAACTAAAAGAATCGCGGGCCCTCAAACTTTGCAATTTTGGGCCCATGTGCTTGATAACACATCTCCTCCGAAGATATCGAACATAGGATGTCATCTGATACGAAAATGCGTACGGACTGGAGACGGCACGCGGTGGGCCAAATTTTGCCAGTGTCGGTTCATTATTGTGGGTCTGGGGAGGGGTGGTCCGTGGTGCCGAATTTTAATTCTTCTCGGAATCAGATGAAACTTGGAATATAATATCTGCAACATCAGCCGATCTCGAAGCTGAACACAGATCGTAAATACGTTGGAAAATGGCGGAGATTTTGGCCGTACAAGTTTGAATTTGGGCCCATATGCTTTCCAATAATCAAAGTGTTATCCGTCTCCAAATCAGATGAAATTTATACTATGCAATCTATGTCAGCCGCAAATCACAAAACTGGAAACAACTTTAAAATCCGTTGGAAACTGACGAAGTTACGGGGCCTCAAACTTAGCAGTTTGTGCCAGGGGTTGATGTTTTCCCAATCCCGTTACCCAATTTCGAGGCAGGGGTGGGGTCACGTCCAAACACTTGAGATCAACCTACACATATTAGGACAACATATAATCACCATACTTCATATTTTCCGTCCATAAACTGCGATTCTTTCCACTCATGATTGATCCTATTATTATACTTCCATGGTGTAACCAAGGAAGTATATTGTTTTTCTACTGCGGCCGTTTTCTGTTTAATTGGAAATACTCAGAAACTAATGGGAGGAGGACCGCGAAATCTCTAGCGAATGAAGGCATCTAAGGTCTACTAAAAATAATGGTATTCGGATGTTGGTCCAATATCTTTTGACAGAGTTATGGCCCTTTTTCGATTATTTTTCATTATTATTATTATTATTATTATTATTATTATACTACAGTATTTTTCAACGCCCAAATCTCGGAATGTATTAGTACTAGAAAACTCAAGTTTGGTAAGTATGTTGGGGTAAATGAGTTCTATGCCTTTGGCTCATAACGGATATTGTCCGCATTTACCCCGTGGAGTTATCTCCCTTTATATGAAAAAATGTCATTTTATTATCTCGGAAATTATAAGGAGCAGAGCATCGAAAATTGGACTGTATGCACATCTCGATATGCCCTACTGCCCACGGGCATCAGAACTTGTGTCCGCGCTTTCCCTGAGGAGTTACCGCCCATAGTTGACAAACCTCTATTTGATTGTACTCTGTTGTCCTCTTGTATCATTCCAGATAACTGCATGTGGTTTTCATAGTCGTGTTGACCGTTGTCAGTTTAGTCAGAGAAGGAAATTTTGACAGGGTCGGACATATATTTTGACACTGGGGTGGGGGGCAAATTGTTTGCAAAATAAAATTTTGATTGACATTCATATATTTAAGTTTATGTATTTCCCGAACGAAAACAAACTCATACCGGAAAGGATTTTTGAAATCCGAGAAGAAATGCAAGAGTTACGGGCCCTCAAAGTTTGCAATTTGGGCCCATGTGCTTGATAACACATCTCCTCCGAAGATGTCGAAGTTGGGATGTCAGCTGATACGCCAATGTGTGCGGACTGAAGAGGGCACGCGGCTGGCCAAATTTTGCCAGTATCGGTTCATTATTGTGGGTCTGGGGAGGGGTGGTCCGTGGTACCAATTTTTAATTCTTCTCGGAATCAGATGAAACTTGGAATATAACATCTGCAACATCAGCCGATCTAGAAACTGGAAGAATTTCGAAAATCCATCGAAAACTAAAAGAATCGCGGGCCCTCAAACTTTGCAATTTTGGGCCCATGTGCTTGATAACACATCTCCTCCGAAGATATCGAACATAGGATGTCATCTGATACGAAAATGCGTACGGACTGGAGACGGCACGCGGTGGGCCAAATTTTGCCAGTGTCGGTTCATTATTGTGGGTCTGGGGAGGGGTGGTCCGTGGTGCCGAATTTTAATTCTTCTCGGAATCAGATGAAACTTGGAATATAATATCTGCAACATCAGCCGATCTCGAAGCTGAACACAGATCGTAAATACGTTGGAAAATGGCGGAGATTTTGGCCGTACAAGTTTGAATTTGGGCCCATATGCTTTCCAATAATCAAAGTGTTATCCGTCTCCAAATCAGATGAAATTTATACTATGCAATCTATGTCAGCCGCAAATCACAAAACTGGAAACAACTTTAAAATCCGTTGGAAACTGACGAAGTTACGGGGCCTCAAACTTAGCAGTTTGTGCCAGGGGTTGATGTTTTCCCAATCCCGTTACCCAATTTCGAGGCAGGGGTGGGGTCACGTCCAAACACTTGAGATCAACCTACACATATTAGGACAACATATAATCACCATACTTCATATTTTCCGTCCATAAACTGCGATTCTTTCCACTCATGATTGATCCTATTATTATACTTCCATGGTGTAACCAAGGAAGTATATTGTTTTTCTACTGCGGCCGTTTTCTGTTTAATTGGAAATACTCAGAAACTAATGGGAGGAGGACCGCGAAATCTCTAGCGAATGAAGGCATCTAAGGTCTACTAAAAATAATGGTATTCGGATGTTGGTCCAATATCTTTTGACAGAGTTATGGCCCTTTTTCGATTATTTTTCATTATTATTATTATTATTATTATTATTATTATACTACAGTATTTTTCAACGCCCAAATCTCGGAATGTATTAGTACTAGAAAACTCAAGTTTGGTAAGTATGTTGGGGTAAATGAGTTCTATGCCTTTGGCTCATAACGGATATTGTCCGCATTTACCCCGTGGAGTTATCTCCCTTTATATGAAAAAATGTCATTTTATTATCTCGGAAATTATAAGGAGCAGAGCATCGAAAATTGGACTGTATGCACATCTCGATATGCCCTACTGCCCACGGGCATCAGAACTTGTGTCCGCGCTTTCCCTGAGGAGTTACCGCCCATAGTTGACAAACCTCTATTTGATTGTACTCTGTTGTCCTCTTGTATCATTCCAGATAACTGCATGTGGTTTTCATAGTCGTGTTGACCGTTGTCAGTTTAGTCAGAGAAGGAAATTTTGACAGGGTCGGACATATATTTTGACACTGGGGTGGGGGGCAAATTGTTTGCAAAATAAAATTTTGATTGACATTCATATATTTAAGTTTATGTATTTCCCGAACGAAAACAAACTCATACCGGAAAGGATTTTTGAAATCCGAGAAGAAATGCAAGAGTTACGGGCCCTCAAAGTTTGCAATTTGGGCCCATGTGCTTGATAACACATCTCCTCCGAAGATGTCGAAGTTGGGATGTCAGCTGATACGCCAATGTGTGCGGACTGAAGAGGGCACGCGGCTGGCCAAATTTTGCCAGTATCGGTTCATTATTGTGGGTCTGGGGAGGGGTGGTCCGTGGTACCAATTTTTAATTCTTCTCGGAATCAGATGAAACTTGGAATATAACATCTGCAACATCAGCCGATCTAGAAACTGGAAGAATTTCGAAAATCCATCGAAAACTAAAAGAATCGCGGGCCCTCAAACTTTGCAATTTTGGGCCCATGTGCTTGATAACACATCTCCTCCGAAGATATCGAACATAGGATGTCATCTGATACGAAAATGCGTACGGACTGGAGACGGCACGCGGTGGGCCAAATTTTGCCAGTGTCGGTTCATTATTGTGGGTCTGGGGAGGGGTGGTCCGTGGTGCCGAATTTTAATTCTTCTCGGAATCAGATGAAACTTGGAATATAATATCTGCAACATCAGCCGATCTCGAAGCTGAACACAGATCGTAAATACGTTGGAAAATGGCGGAGATTTTGGCCGTACAAGTTTGAATTTGGGCCCATATGCTTTCCAATAATCAAAGTGTTATCCGTCTCCAAATCAGATGAAATTTATACTATGCAATCTATGTCAGCCGCAAATCACAAAACTGGAAACAACTTTAAAATCCGTTGGAAACTGACGAAGTTACGGGGCCTCAAACTTAGCAGTTTGTGCCAGGGGTTGATGTTTTCCCAATCCCGTTACCCAATTTCGAGGCAGGGGTGGGGTCACGTCCAAACACTTGAGATCAACCTACACATATTAGGACAACATATAATCACCATACTTCATATTTTCCGTCCATAAACTGCGATTCTTTCCACTCATGATTGATCCTATTATTATACTTCCATGGTGTAACCAAGGAAGTATATTGTTTTTCTACTGCGGCCGTTTTCTGTTTAATTGGAAATACTCAGAAACTAATGGGAGGAGGACCGCGAAATCTCTAGCGAATGAAGGCATCTAAGGTCTACTAAAAATAATGGTATTCGGATGTTGGTCCAATATCTTTTGACAGAGTTATGGCCCTTTTTCGATTATTTTTCATTATTATTATTATTATTATTATTATTATTATACTACAGTATTTTTCAACGCCCAAATCTCGGAATGTATTAGTACTAGAAAACTCAAGTTTGGTAAGTATGTTGGGGTAAATGAGTTCTATGCCTTTGGCTCATAACGGATATTGTCCGCATTTACCCCGTGGAGTTATCTCCCTTTATATGAAAAAATGTCATTTTATTATCTCGGAAATTATAAGGAGCAGAGCATCGAAAATTGGACTGTATGCACATCTCGATATGCCCTACTGCCCACGGGCATCAGAACTTGTGTCCGCGCTTTCCCTGAGGAGTTACCGCCCATAGTTGACAAACCTCTATTTGATTGTACTCTGTTGTCCTCTTGTATCATTCCAGATAACTGCATGTGGTTTTCATAGTCGTGTTGACCGTTGTCAGTTTAGTCAGAGAAGGAAATTTTGACAGGGTCGGACATATATTTTGACACTGGGGTGGGGGGCAAATTGTTTGCAAAATAAAATTTTGATTGACATTCATATATTTAAGTTTATGTATTTCCCGAACGAAAACAAACTCATACCGGAAAGGATTTTTGAAATCCGAGAAGAAATGCAAGAGTTACGGGCCCTCAAAGTTTGCAATTTGGGCCCATGTGCTTGATAACACATCTCCTCCGAAGATGTCGAAGTTGGGATGTCAGCTGATACGCCAATGTGTGCGGACTGAAGAGGGCACGCGGCTGGCCAAATTTTGCCAGTATCGGTTCATTATTGTGGGTCTGGGGAGGGGTGGTCCGTGGTACCAATTTTTAATTCTTCTCGGAATCAGATGAAACTTGGAATATAACATCTGCAACATCAGCCGATCTAGAAACTGGAAGAATTTCGAAAATCCATCGAAAACTAAAAGAATCGCGGGCCCTCAAACTTTGCAATTTTGGGCCCATGTGCTTGATAACACATCTCCTCCGAAGATATCGAACATAGGATGTCATCTGATACGAAAATGCGTACGGACTGGAGACGGCACGCGGTGGGCCAAATTTTGCCAGTGTCGGTTCATTATTGTGGGTCTGGGGAGGGGTGGTCCGTGGTGCCGAATTTTAATTCTTCTCGGAATCAGATGAAACTTGGAATATAATATCTGCAACATCAGCCGATCTCGAAGCTGAACACAGATCGTAAATACGTTGGAAAATGGCGGAGATTTTGGCCGTACAAGTTTGAATTTGGGCCCATATGCTTTCCAATAATCAAAGTGTTATCCGTCTCCAAATCAGATGAAATTTATACTATGCAATCTATGTCAGCCGCAAATCACAAAACTGGAAACAACTTTAAAATCCGTTGGAAACTGACGAAGTTACGGGGCCTCAAACTTAGCAGTTTGTGCCAGGGGTTGATGTTTTCCCAATCCCGTTACCCAATTTCGAGGCAGGGGTGGGGTCACGTCCAAACACTTGAGATCAACCTACACATATTAGGACAACATATAATCACCATACTTCATATTTTCCGTCCATAAACTGCGATTCTTTCCACTCATGATTGATCCTATTATTATACTTCCATGGTGTAACCAAGGAAGTATATTGTTTTTCTACTGCGGCCGTTTTCTGTTTAATTGGAAATACTCAGAAACTAATGGGAGGAGGACCGCGAAATCTCTAGCGAATGAAGGCATCTAAGGTCTACTAAAAATAATGGTATTCGGATGTTGGTCCAATATCTTTTGACAGAGTTATGGCCCTTTTTCGATTATTTTTCATTATTATTATTATTATTATTATTATTATTATACTACAGTATTTTTCAACGCCCAAATCTCGGAATGTATTAGTACTAGAAAACTCAAGTTTGGTAAGTATGTTGGGGTAAATGAGTTCTATGCCTTTGGCTCATAACGGATATTGTCCGCATTTACCCCGTGGAGTTATCTCCCTTTATATGAAAAAATGTCATTTTATTATCTCGGAAATTATAAGGAGCAGAGCATCGAAAATTGGACTGTATGCACATCTCGATATGCCCTACTGCCCACGGGCATCAGAACTTGTGTCCGCGCTTTCCCTGAGGAGTTACCGCCCATAGTTGACAAACCTCTATTTGATTGTACTCTGTTGTCCTCTTGTATCATTCCAGATAACTGCATGTGGTTTTCATAGTCGTGTTGACCGTTGTCAGTTTAGTCAGAGAAGGAAATTTTGACAGGGTCGGACATATATTTTGACACTGGGGTGGGGGGCAAATTGTTTGCAAAATAAAATTTTGATTGACATTCATATATTTAAGTTTATGTATTTCCCGAACGAAAACAAACTCATACCGGAAAGGATTTTTGAAATCCGAGAAGAAATGCAAGAGTTACGGGCCCTCAAAGTTTGCAATTTGGGCCCATGTGCTTGATAACACATCTCCTCCGAAGATGTCGAAGTTGGGATGTCAGCTGATACGCCAATGTGTGCGGACTGAAGAGGGCACGCGGCTGGCCAAATTTTGCCAGTATCGGTTCATTATTGTGGGTCTGGGGAGGGGTGGTCCGTGGTACCAATTTTTAATTCTTCTCGGAATCAGATGAAACTTGGAATATAACATCTGCAACATCAGCCGATCTAGAAACTGGAAGAATTTCGAAAATCCATCGAAAACTAAAAGAATCGCGGGCCCTCAAACTTTGCAATTTTGGGCCCATGTGCTTGATAACACATCTCCTCCGAAGATATCGAACATAGGATGTCATCTGATACGAAAATGCGTACGGACTGGAGACGGCACGCGGTGGGCCAAATTTTGCCAGTGTCGGTTCATTATTGTGGGTCTGGGGAGGGGTGGTCCGTGGTGCCGAATTTTAATTCTTCTCGGAATCAGATGAAACTTGGAATATAATATCTGCAACATCAGCCGATCTCGAAGCTGAACACAGATCGTAAATACGTTGGAAAATGGCGGAGATTTTGGCCGTACAAGTTTGAATTTGGGCCCATATGCTTTCCAATAATCAAAGTGTTATCCGTCTCCAAATCAGATGAAATTTATACTATGCAATCTATGTCAGCCGCAAATCACAAAACTGGAAACAACTTTAAAATCCGTTGGAAACTGACGAAGTTACGGGGCCTCAAACTTAGCAGTTTGTGCCAGGGGTTGATGTTTTCCCAATCCCGTTACCCAATTTCGAGGCAGGGGTGGGGTCACGTCCAAACACTTGAGATCAACCTACACATATTAGGACAACATATAATCACCATACTTCATATTTTCCGTCCATAAACTGCGATTCTTTCCACTCATGATTGATCCTATTATTATACTTCCATGGTGTAACCAAGGAAGTATATTGTTTTTCTACTGCGGCCGTTTTCTGTTTAATTGGAAATACTCAGAAACTAATGGGAGGAGGACCGCGAAATCTCTAGCGAATGAAGGCATCTAAGGTCTACTAAAAATAATGGTATTCGGATGTTGGTCCAATATCTTTTGACAGAGTTATGGCCCTTTTTCGATTATTTTTCATTATTATTA